>JANRMT010062841.1:56895577-56947325 GCA_026402145.1 Polypterus bichir lapradei | reverse complement strand
AATGCTTCTCCTATCTGAGATATATGAATTAATGATTAAGGTTCTGATACTGGGCTCTCATTGTCAAGTCTCCTGTTCAGTTTCTTTTTATCTCTATTCCTGTTTTTCCACCGTTATTTTATGTTTGTCTAATACATAAGGAGAAATGGGACACTGCACCCCTGAATGTTTAAAGTGCATGGACTGGAGTAGGTTATTAAGAAGAAACCATGTGGGTGTAGCCTTTTCAGCAGCAGATTTTGCAGCTATTCACTAGAGACTTCAAGAATTATGTCTGGCCCCACAAGACTAAAAAAGGTCCCAGTCATAACTAGAAATCTTCGGCCCTAACTATAATAAATTGTTAGAAAAAACAAATAATTTGTGGTTTACTCCATGGCTTGGATGCCAGATAGTTTGCAACACTATCTCAAATAGGATTGGAGCAATGACATCAATCCATGCAAACATGACCTGTAATGGGCATTGTCACAAGATGGCATGGAAATGACATCACCATCATTATAATGATAAAATATTTCAGCCACTGGAAAAACTAATTGCACAAACTCAAAATGAAAAAAATGTGTTCCAGATGTTCAAAAACCCAGATTAGGACACATACAGTTACTCACTTAATTAATTTGTGATCAGTCCTTTGAATAGAGGATATTGGAGTTCATCTGTTCTGTATGAATGTGCTGGTTGATTCTTACTGAGCCTACTGGAATATTCAGGATGTCAGTTGTCAGTGATTAATAACACATGATAAGGAATGGGACAATGCACCCCTGAATATTTAAAGTGCACGGACTATAGGAAATCAATAATATGACATTGCTCTTGTGCAAATGCTGAAGGGCTAGTCATTCAGTGTACATGTATTTTACAAAAATCAATCATGCAACTTTCTCTTTAACCAAAATAATATGTTTTGTTAAATATGCTGCAAATTAAAAAGTGGTTAGGATTAGGCTTAGACTAATGCTCAATAATACTTAATATTGAAAATGCAGCACTGTTATAATACTTTTGTGAAACTGAACACTTGATTTTTTAAATATTGAACATTTTCAAAGCAGAATCATATGGAATCGTTTTACAAGAAATGGTTGACTAGTGTCATCTGCAAGTTCACATGGTGAGCCCAAGACAAGAACCAAACCAATAAATGCAACTAGTATACCATTCAGCTTGTGTAAGTTTTAGGCTAAACTCCTTGCTGAAAATATAACCCACACCCTCTAATTTTTTACTTTTTAATAATTTTGATGCATTTTTCTGAGTTAATGTATTTTTGAAAGGAGTGATTTTTTAAAATATCTTTCACTTTCAGGAATTTCACCGCAGAAACATTTCACAGTGCTTCCGTGTGGAGGACTAGGGGTAAGTCTGAAAATAAATTTAATAACTGTTTATTTAATAGGGTCATCTAATAAGAATAAATGTCCAGAGGGGTCTTAGATAATTGTATATTTCTTAGCAGTTATTATACATGTTTACATTCTAATGTCTTCATGTTTCCATGCCATTTACATCCCAGTGCTATATATAGCCAGAGTGTTCCTGTTCATTTGACCCTTGCAACAAGTAAGAAAATCTTGAAATAATTTTTCAGCCTACCATATTTTAATGTCATCCTTGATAGGCAAGGAAACCACAAAAGCAAGGAAGAGCAGGCTTTTATGACAATGTCGTCATCAACTCCACAGCTTCAAAAGCTCTGGCGGCGTTTGTTGTCATTTATATCTTGGAACAAAAAGAACTAGCAATTCCCTGGACACGCTTAGTAAAATTGATAACAGATTGCGCGCTTCTTTCTTTGTAACTCAGAGGAGAGAGCTTGAATCACATCACTATTGGCAGTCAATATTATTTTTTGACAGGGTCATAAAAGTATAAAGGGGCCTGATGACATTTGTTTAGATGAGGAATGGGCTTCCTCGCTGTGCAGGGGTTTCTGGGTCTGGATTAGCAGGGTAGCTGAGGGAATATGATTTCTGCAAACAGGATATGATTTTATATAAATTTGGGCTTCATTCTCTGATCTCAGGGGAAATGCCAAGCAGACAGCAGAGAAATTTGCTTTTATCATTTAAATTGGAGATTTTTTTTTTGCTTCTATAAATTGGCCTCTAGTCATGGGAAGGTAAAGACCAAAAAGCTATTATTTACTGTAAGGGCCGCACTTCCTAAACTGTGGACCCAGTATATCACAGTTTAGAAAAGAAAACAAGTTTTGTTTGATCGTAGCAATGTGACACAAGAGGTTAACTATTCTGGCAAGTTACTTGGGATTCCACAATAAACTCAAGGGTTGCTCAAACTTAAGAGAAGAAAGAACTAATATAAGTGACATGCACGAAAGTCTGCAATAAATCCTAGGGAAAATATCTCTTTCAGGAGAGTTGCCTCTCCACTTCACATAATGCATGTCCCTCTGAAGACAGTTTCACATTTTTTAATTCTGGGAGTATAGCTGCATGAAACACACCATGAAAATTCTTGCCAAGTGATGTCAATATCACTGTTATTTACAAAGTGTGATTATCACAGAACTTTTCAGTCGTCATTACATTTTCTTATACATTAGGTTTATATTTGGCAATAAAAAGAGATGACTATATACTGTAAGGCTAACTGGTTAACCCTTTATGCGCAAGTTTGTTTATTATATCTTTGCAACAATACTTAAGGAACATAGACAATTAATCCAAAATCTAATGCAACATGATGGATCAGAATTTAGATCAGGGCTGTGAAAAACCTTCTAGGGATGTTAAACACATATGCCATCTGGTAGATAGTGGGGAGGAGTGTGTGGTGAGGCATTATTAACAACATCTTTTTTTAAGGTATCCTTCCACATATTTTCTAACCCTGCTTATTCTAATGCAGGATTATAGTTGCTGATATTGAAAAACATAAATATTGTGGAAGCACTGCGTTGCTAAAGTTTTAACAGGGACAAGTAACCCCAAACACAGTTCCTGGTGCTAAGATCCCTAACAGATACCTAAAACTAACCTAAAAAAGAATACTATGGAGTTGAGGTCTTGTAGTTGTACTTGCAAAGGCTTTACTTCCTTTATCAGAGCCTACAAGATCAGAAGTGAGTACTTCTCTTACCAACAATGTTCAAATTAGCAAAAAATTGACACCACAGTGCTGGAAAAATAAATATCGTAAACAACACACATAAAGAATAGTTGACAATAATTATCAAATTAATTTAATTTCAAACTAAAATAATGAGATGTTTGTAACAAAATCAGAATAGTTGACATTCTTAATTTGTACTTAGGTTTCCTTTTAAAGAAGAAATGATTTCTGTGACATTGTATACTTTGCACATATGGTCACACCCATAGTATGAGACCATGGCCATCTTAGATCCCATGCAAAATTACTAGAAATAAAACTACTGTTGACTAGTGAAATTCAACAATGCGGTTTTCTTAGTGATGTGTTCGCCAGCCGTACTTTTTCCTGAATATTTTCCTGGAAATTTGCCATGTGGCCAGCTTAGACAAACTTTTCTCAACACCCTATGTTGCTTTGTAAGACCAGTGTAACATCATAGAATGCTAGCAGCCAAAACTGCGAAAAATTAGAAGGAAACCTTCAAATACCTTTTAAAAGAAAAAAATGCACCCAGAAAGAAACTAAAAATATATCTGTGTTTTTGTGTCTTGATGATAATAATTATTCTTTGCATTTATATAGCTCTTTTCTCACTGCTCAAAGCATTCATCAATTGCAGGTTAAGGGCCTTGCTCAAGGGCCCAACAGAGCAGAGTAACGTTTGGGACTCAAACGGGTGAAGAATCCACGTGCTTTAGTGAATGAGAAAAAGTGCCAGGGGAATAAAAGCACCTGTACGTATTGGTTTGAGAAAGATGAGTACCTGCTATTACATCTGTGATGGAAAAACTTTAGTGAATTCATGTTTCTTGTCTGTCACTGTGTGCAAGAAATGTTACTGTTCTAATATTTAATTCTGTTAGTTTATCTCAGGGAGGTTTTTAGGCACAGTGGTTAGCACTGCTGCCCTACAGCTCAGATCACATTTTTGGCCACAATAATCGGCTAAGCATAGTTGGCAGATGCTTCTCTAGCCATCAGGGACACTTAAAAGACTATTATAATCCACTCAAAATTTGTTCCGTTTCTCGTTCCCCTTTAACTTTAATGCATTTCACTGACTTTCCTGACGTTCCTGAACACTTCCACTATTTTGCCAAACTTGAGATGAAGATAATTCAGCAGAGTTCACTTGCTCATCACCAAACAAAACAACACAAAAATAAATGTCAAAAAACACATAAAACAATCTAGAAATGTGGTATGTTCAACAAATGGCTTTTCTTCCCAGTATGTGCAGTATATATAATGTACGTGCTGTAATTACTTTTCTAGAGCAAAAAATACAGGAGTTATTTTGCTCAGAATGAACTGGTTGCTAGCATTTTACAATGCTAATACATTTCATTTACATTTAGCAATCTGTTTCTGAGTCAACATGTCCATAGACTCATATCCTGACACATAGATACAAACACAAAAAAAAAGCATATGCACACAGACATCACTGGAAAAGTAGCCAAATCCTATTCATCAATGACTAACTATGTGAAACTTTTAAAAACTAATCATGACCCAGTCATATTTCTTCCCTTATAAATATGCAAATAGAATATGTAGGAAAGATAAAAATAAATTCATTTGACTGTCAGACTGGATAAGTGTGGGGCCTCTCATAAGTCATATCAGGTAAAAGACAGGAGCCTTGAATAAAACTCCAGTACCTCATAGGGCACACTTACACATAATTATCCCAAACAACTCATTTGGATTGTAGAAGGAAGTCTATGTAACCTGGATTACCCCGTGGAGGAATGTGAGTCAAAGTAAAAAATGTCTTTTACATTGATAGAATATTGAAGCATTGGTTTTAGTAACTGCAACTTTGCTTTTAATTACCTTTGTGCCTTTCAATGCAGTGAATGAATAGCAAGTGTGGTTTTAATACGAGTCAAGAGCTATGGAGCCTTGCCTCAGTGGAATTTACATTCTAAATGTAAATAAAATTTTAAGAATGTACTTCATTTAAACTTAATGACAATCATATGGTGGGCCAATTATTAGTAATCATGGTACTAAAATGCAGATAAATGAATTTTGAGAATACATTTGAAAGACTGAGTTAGCCTGGCACAGCCTTAACAATAAAAGTCACTCTGTAATATTTTTCTCCTGTATGGAGTACATACATTTGTTTTGGTAGGCTACCTTAAATATTCTAGGTTTAAAACCTATAGCAACCTTTTTTATTTACAAAGTCAGTTGTATTTTGTGTGGCTGTTTAATTAAAGTCATTGGCACAAGAACATTTTTGTCAACTGTATGCCACAGATTGCAATCAATGCTGGCTTATTACCTGATGCAATTTGTATGTTGATCGTAAGAATATGTCTCTTATGTTTCAAGTGCTTTAAAGCAATAGTCCACCTGCAACATATAACCTTGCCTGATAAAGGGGCCTTAGCTGCCTCGAAAGCTTGCATTTGTAATCTATTTAGTTAGCCAATAAAAGGTGTCATTTCACCCTACTTTCTCCTGTATCAATCTATGGCTAACACGGTACAACACTCTACTGCTCATAATAAAAGGAAATAATTAATACATTTTCCCATTTTATGTATTGCATGACAGCAACAAGTTATCTAACAGGTAGCAAACACACATATAGACCTGAACCCACTTACTGATAGATAGATAGATAGATAGATAGATAGATAGATAGATAGATAGATAGATAGATAGATAGATAGATAGATAGATAGATAGATAGATAGATAGATAGATAGATAGCACTACATTAACAATTTTCATTGGAAGCAGCTGTATAAGATATCCTCTTTAAATGATTTCTATCGGACAGATGAAGCATGTGTTCACATCTAGAGTAACAGTGCCAAACTCCTGGGGGTAACAGTCTTCAAAGCAGACTAAAAATACACTTTTTTAGCCTTCATCCCACAATATTATTTACTACAGACATGTATCATTTCATCAGGTTTCCTGCATCCATCTTGCATTCCACCTGCATTTTTGCTAGTGCTTTGATCCTGTGTTAATCCAATTGGAAAAATGGTAACGTGAATAAAAAAGACTTCTTAACTAACTAATGTAATGGGACAAACTGCATTACTGGCACAATCTTACTTCTGCTGTTTGCTTTGGGATTACTCCTGATACTCAAAGGCTGGCCACCAGCAGTCTGTGAACATTTATAGGTGATTCCTCAGTTTATGAAGTATAATCAGCTGCCAAGCTTCAAACAGTTTAGCGAAAAAGTCAGAAAGGATTATATCAGTGAAGTTAGCAATTCTAAGAAGGCAATTAAAAGGAGAGACGTTTATGCCAGTAGTACCTATGACTTAATAAAAGGATGTTCTAAATTCAGTTCTATGTAGTCAGATTAAAAAAATGTAAAACAATAATCTTCCCCCTACACATCAGTTGGAGTTGAGTTTTAATATTCTAAAATCATTATTCATATTTTTCACTGGTCTTTAGATACAGAATTATGATTGAATCTGAAGAGAAATCATATAGACTACTAGCCTGCATTCCATGTTTTGCTGGAAAATATACTGTATGTACTCTCTGCTTATATGAACACTCTGCTTATATAATATAAACTCATTCATTTCCCACTCATATTCTTGTATGCAAGTACAAATAATCAAACAGGAAACATCTAAGTATTAAGAAAACACATGATACCCAATTGGTTCACTCAAAATGGAGGGATGAAATGCATAAAAATGGACAATTTCAAAATGTTAAAGAATATATAAATGGAAATAATGGTAGATAATTTTACATACAGTATATAGATTAATTCACAAATACTATACACCTCTTTAAATGAATGAATTATTCCTATACCATTTACATTATACCACTTTAAGATAAGTATTACATTTAGTATATTTTACCAATTATCTTACCATATTAATCTACTACAACAATATTTATGTAAAGAAGCATAGTTTCTATCTACAGCCAGTATGATGACAATAATTGTTGAAACTTCTGACTACCTGGTTGGACATCATGCTCACTTACTCATCACTTCTAAACCACCAAAGCCTTCTGATCATCTCATCTTTCTTTCTTTCTTTCTTTCTTTCTTTCTTTCTTTCTTTCTTTCTTTCTTTCTTTCTTTCTCACACACAATTCTGACCATATTTTTTTACCTTGATCCTACTTATAATCTTCCATCCATACTTTCGGCATATACTGACTTTTTGTATGAAGCCGCTTTTGTCATTATCTAGATATTTCTAATAATTTTTTCTAGACATAATACATTTCCTAAACATTTGCTGCAGGTAAAATCCATGTCTGTCAGGCCAAAGAATCTCTGGGCAATATTATTTTTTTAGTATTGGAAGCTTTATTTTAAATATAGAACTTACATATTTTTATTTTTACCGCAGTGTCAGTTTGTTTTCCCGGACATATTCATTTTCTTGACCTATTTGCATGTCCCCAGAAGTTGCACTGGATTGCGTCATCAACTCGACGTTTTGTAAACCAGCCTAATGGACTCATTCACCGTCTAAGTTGTTGGATATCTAAAGTTATCGTGCACTAATCTCCATAGTTAGTTTATTTGGTTTTCTGCTCATTTTGTTTCTGACTATGAGCTCTTTTTCCTTCATTTTGATGAAAGTTGTTTCTGTTTTGACTACGATTGATTTCCTGTCCTACTATGGCTCTCTCCGCTTTCTTTTTGCTGACAGAACAGCTTTGAACTTACTTGCAATATCTGGGCTCAGAATGAACACTTCTTTTACTGTTGCACTCCAAGACAGAAGTCCCTCTAGTGGCACCGGTGTGCTTTGAGTTCTCACAAGTCCTTAGGAGTCTATGTCTTCAAAGCAGCATTTCTCCTTGGCAGCGGAGTGTCATCCAGTGCCAGCTCTATCCTTTTTGCTTCCCCAAAGCAAATGTGACAACATTTTGCCCAAACTAGAAATATGGAGTTCAGGATTAGTCAGGCATGAATGTGAATTCAAAGAGATCTCAGGGAGTTTGGGTTCCTCCATGGGGTTTCTCGTGAGTTGTGCACAGATATCAGAAGGGTCGAAGAGAAGAAGGTTGCAGCAGGGGATATCAGGGGATGTAAAACAAAGATCATCAGAAGCCATCCATTCCCCATGCCACTTGTTACATCCGTTACATTTTAAAAAATGCTGCACTCCAAAAACTTGCCCACCATAGGTGACTAACTTTGTCTATATGATAGAGTTGGCCCTAGTGCCACCTGTCCCAACTATGATCTCTCTGCTGCCACTGCCAGCCTAATGATTATTTTTTCCTTTTTCTAGTTCTCAATGTAAATCTCTGTTTCTGGTGATACAGAATCAGGCACCTCTGGCAACTACTAAATCACGTTTGTAGCATCATAGGGCAAAATTGTATATTTGCATCCAAAATGCCCTCTATCTTACTTTCTCTCCTTCTAGAGGTTTTCTGCAATGTGGTATCTTGGTTGGGTGCATGTCTGCATCACTTCACACTATACATTGCCATTATGTGTTTGTTTCTGTATACAGGGTGGTCCAGATCTAATTATGCAATTATGAAAAGGCGAACACATCGCACCTGCTGTTTGACTGAAAACCGTCTCCCCGCCATTTTGGAATGCAGGGCAGGTGCTTCCATCTATTGGCAACAAAAAGAATTCTTTGTGAATTCTCTATGTAATAAACTTAATAAGTTATAGCATAATGAAAATTGCATAATTAGATCTGGACCACCCTATACATACACTTATCAATAAATAGAAAATGAATGAATGATAGTATTGCTTAATAAATATTATGTTCTGTCTTTAACAACTTTAAGTCCTTCTACTCTGATAATTGTCAAATGAAAATATCTCCTGCAAAAGTTTCAACAACCAAGTTGGATATATTTTGTTATATAGAATGCAACTTCCACATTTTTATCACAATGCAATCTGTGCTCTCTGTCTGCCTTTCAACACTTTAATCCATTTCCTGTACTACTGCGGCAAAAATAGGCTAATCTAATTTAATAAACTGATTTCTAAAAGAAAGAATTGTAATTGCAATAAAAAATAAATAAGGGTAAGTCACATGATCTTCTGTGAGTAATAGAAAAATGGAATGTGAAAATTTGTTTGATGAACTGTTTAGACTTGATAATGTTGATATTTAAATCCCTGCTTTGATATGCTGACTTTGCTTTCCTATCAGACTCTGATATACATGCAACATTTCTTTTTTTTTGGCACACAATTCAGTCCCAAGCCCATATCAAATCTACTACTGTGGCCTAGCGTCTAACATGCCTGTAAGGAGGCCAGATCCGGCCCATGCGTGTAATGTTGTTTGTAATGAGAAATCTAAACAGGGAACAGCAGTGAGGCATGACTGGAATGTGTTTCCATTGGAGAGGTTCTGTATAAAAAAAAGTATAAGCAAAGTTACGTCCAGAAGGCTCTCTCAGCTGGGCCAAGACGGAAGACTAATGTTATTGTACATTGGCTGTCACCCTGCCAGCCCTCCCTCACAGATTTGTTTCTTTTTTTTTCCCCTCTCTCCTTCTTCTGCCGACTGTTTGCTCAGGTGGACAGTGACACCATTTGGAATGAGCTCCATTCGTCCAACACTGCACGCATGGCCGTTGGCTGTGTCATCGAGCTGGCTTCCAAAGTAGCCTCCCGAGAGCTGAGGGTGAGGTCCAGCAGCGTTGTGTGTGGGAAAACTGGAGGAAGCACAGACAAAGAGAGCAAAGTGAAGGAGAAAGGGGGCCTTCAGGTTATGATTGAGTATAGGGATTGTTGAATTGGAACTTTAATGGCCCACAGAGTTTGCCTTACAGTCATTCTTTAATTTCTTTTTTTTTTATTTGAGTGTATGGAATTTTCATTTTTGTTAAACAGAATACCAGTCTAAACACCAAGATAAAAGTCAAACAAAAGCATAATTTATTCCCTCTTGCACATTTATGAATATGTAATAAATGTTTTTTTAAGACAAAGAAAGCTAGGAAAGGTGGTTTTTAACTGGAATTGAACAAAATAACAGAATAGCTTTAAGCTGTACTTGGAATACCCACAGAAAAAAATATAAGTCTTGTGCAAAAGCATTTCATTACTGGGATACCTGCTGCTATGTATAAGAAACCTCATTTTCTGTAGGGATTGAAACTTTAGTGATAGAGTACAGTAGGTAAGTTATAGTGTTGCCTTTATAATGCTCCTCCGTTTTTATTCTGGCAATCTAAATAGAATTGATTATGAGGATGCTTTCAAAGTCTACCTGAGGCTGGTGTTTTTAAGTAATACAAACAGTTTTACTTGACTTTTTTCTGTAGTGAACACCATCCCAAGACACTTTGCTATGGCAGTAATGTATTATAAATATTTAGATGTATTTTTATAAATTGTAGCAAAAGCAGGTTAAGTGATTTTCTCTGGGTCTTACACCATAAGAACCAGTCTCTTTGTCATTTACAGTCCTAAAACTTTCTTACATTCCATACTAAAAATTTGCTTATGCTTAAAAAGCTAAAACAGTGTACACACAGAAAAAAATGAATTATAAAACTGTACATACACCATGTGCTATGCCAACTTCCTTTTTAAATCTCTAATCAACTTGAAACTATTTATGTGGGCACACACTTTTAGGCACTCCCCATCACTGCTTGTCAATAACCATATATTGGTATAAAAAATGCATATTTTTAAATATTCACAATCTGATCAGCATATACGGTTGCCCATGTTCCTGAGCAACCTCTTTACTACAATTTAAGGAATAACGGAGGAATAAAAAGCTGAAAATGGAACTTAAGTGAATGTGAACTTGAAGTATTAAAACTCTAAATGGAGAATCACAACATATTTTGATGCAGGCTGTATGCACAGAATTGCAAGGTATTAAAAACATTCTTTTTCAACTTTTTAAAAATAAAATAATTTTTCGAAGTAAATGTTAGCGTTGCCATACATACAAGTCTCTTTACAATTGACATAAAACATACAAACGTCTTTGAGTTGCCATTGTGTTGATGTCCTGAGGGACAGGGTCTGGGTCATCTGTGTATTCATCTTGGCCTATCTCAGGAGGCAGAGGCAGTCCTTGTTTTTGCGCTCTGCTGTGCGGTACTGCACAGGCTATCACAATGCATAAAACATTTGTGGGACTGTACAGCAATGTGCCGCCTGACGAATCCAAACATAGCCATCTACCTGTTAATGAGCCGATGGTCCGTTGTATCACCAATTGCTTGCGGTGCCTTTCATTATATCTTCACTCTTGTGATGTGCCCACTATCATCTGAAAGAAAGATTATACAAGTTGTCTGTAATGTATTAAATTTAAAAGTAACCCTATCAATTAGGCTTACTTACCAAGAAGACAACCGCATGCGCACAGCATGACAATGAAGTCTGCTTCTCACGCTACAGTTTTATAAAATAAAAATTCTTGGTTGAGCAATGCATCAGCGTTAGTCAGAAACATTTGAATATCACATATTAGTTATATATTAATTGAATGAAAGTTCTTTATTTTTACAAAACCAAATTCATTGTGTGATGGCGCCATTATTGCAACATATGTGCAGTTAGTTATTTGCACCAATTACATTAGGAAAATCAACAATCATGGCAAATTGCCTTTTGATCTCGGCTTATTCATCCTGATGGTAAGTATATTGCATATTCCTGGGTAGCATCTTAAGCATACCATTCCATATAGATGGCATATGGCTCATGGATGACACTAACATTCCTAACCAGTCAACCAGTTTACGCTAAAAAGTGCCCATTGCCCAATACCCTATGTTTATTAAAACCTGTAATGAAACAAGAATTACATGATTTCTGCATGATCAATAAATAAACAGGGATAATGTGATTTCCCAGTAATGCAGGCTCCAATTTACCAAACAACTTGAAGGACGGACGGCTCTAAGAAGTCTAAAGCGGCATATACATCAGTCATCATCATGAGCCAAAAAATCATTGCAATCTCTGAAAATATGCAAGTTTTGTCAAGTCCTATGCAGATTTTATGGTGAGGGTACACCACATGCATATAACAAAAAAGTCTGCACAGGACTTATGGATGGCTGAAACTTCCCATAACTTTAAGCCAAATTATGCCCCATGTTCATGTTTTCTAAATCCAGACTTTTGTATAAGAAATGGCTTATGTATGTTTTTGAGGTACTTATCCTCTGCCATACGCTGCCTGCCATAGACAAACATTTCCACAGCCAGTGACTTAAAGTTTTTCAGCTTTGTGACCTGTTACTCTTCTGTTTACCTGTGCTTATTTTATAATGGAGGCTTAGCAGAATAGTATTTCCCATTGCAGCCTCAGACCTTAAGAGTCCTGGGTTTGAAGCCCTAGGCCTACTCTCAAATTCTAGAGTTGAGTATCGGAGTCTACTTCATGATTCTATTTTGATTGAGTATGAATGAAAGTGGAATATGTTCTCTGGAATGGACACTCTGTTTATATGGGTAGCATGTTTGTCTCCTTTGCTCCTGGAATAAACACCAGTTCCCCACAATGCTGTAATGGATTAGTGGGTTGGAAATTGGATGGATATTTAAAAATGACACTTATCAATATTGAGTCAAACTATATTTTTTGGCAAAAACATAGTGCCAGGATGGCAATGAATGATCTTCATGGCCACACATTATTTTTGTAATGTCTTGTCTAATCAAAAAAATTTGATGTGTGTACTTTTTTAACATTTCTTCAATGTTTGTGCTTGTTATTTGCTTATCAATGAAACAATGTTACTTGAAGCATTAACTTTCCAAATTGCACCTGTCCCACATAAAGGTAAAGGCAGTATAGACAAAGCAGAAAGGTCACAAATAGTTAATCTTTAAAATCCCCATCCATTATCATGGCATGTGTAGCACAGCTGCCTGATCACGGGAGCAATAGACTTTAAATTATCCAGTGCTAAAATGAAAGATTTACAGCATTACAGTGAAAAAGATAGAAAATGTCGGTTGCTAGACTTAACGTATAAACACTACACTCACCTAAAGGATTATTAGGAACACCTGTTCAATTTCTCATTAATGCAATTATCTAATCAACCAATCACAAGGCAGTTGCTTCAATGCATTTAGGGGTGTGGTCCTGGTCAAGACAATCTCCTGAACTCCAAACTGAATGTCAGAATGGGAAAGAAAGGTGATTTAAGCAATTTTGAGCGTGGCATGGTTGTTGGTGCCAGATGGGCCGGTCTGAATATTTCACAATCTGCTCAGTTACTGGGATTTTCACACACAACCATTTCTAGGGTTTACAAAGAATGGTGTAAAAAGGGAAAAACATCCAGTATGTGGCAGTCCTGTGGGCGAAAATGCCTTGTTGATGCTAGAGGTCAGAGGAGAATGGGCCGACTGATTCAAGCTGATAGAAGAGCAACTTTGACTGAAATAACCACTCGTTACAACCGAGGTATGCAGCAAAGCATTTGTGAAGCCACAACACGCACAACCTTGAGGTGGATGGGCTACAACAGCAGAAGACCCCACCGGGTACCACTCATCTCCACTACAAATAGGAAAAAGAGGCTACAATTTGCACGAGCTCACCAAAATTGGACAGTTGAAGACTGGAAAAATGTTGCCTGGTCTGATGAGTCTCGATTTCTGTTGAGACATTCAAATGGTAGAGTCAGAATTTGGCGTAAACAGAATGAGAACATGGATCCATCATGCCTTGTTACCACTGTGCAGGCTGGTGGTTGTGGTGTAATGGTGTGGGGGATGTTTTCTTGGCACACTTTAGGCCCCTTAGTGCCAATTGGGCATCATTTAAATACCACGGGCTACCTGAGCATTGTTTCTGACCATGTCCATCCCTTCATGACCACCATGTACCCATCCTCTGATGGCTACTTCCAGCAGGATAATGCCCCATGTCACAAAGCTCGAATCATTTCAAATTGGTTTCTTGAACATGACAATGAGTTCACTGTACTAAAATGGCCCCCACAGTCACCAGATCTCAACCCAATAGAGCATCTTTGGGATGTGGTGGAACGGGAGCTTCGTGCCCTGGATGTGCATCCCACAAATCTCCATCAACTGCAAGATGCTATCCTATCAATATGGGCCAACATTTCTAAAGAATGCTTTCAGCACCTTGTTGAATCAATGCCATGTAGAATTAAGGCAGTTCTGAAGGCGAAAAGGGGTCAAACACCGTATTAGTATGGTGTTCTTAATAATCCTTTAGGTGAGTGTATATGGCCAAATGTATATTGAGACCTTTCTAAATTACTGAGTTCAAGTGTTTCAGCCACAGCCATTGTTCAGCAGAGAAAATAGCAATGCGGTTTGACAAACATTGGCAGTAGAATAGGTTATACTAAAAAGCTTAATGACTTTAAACATGGCACTGTCATTGGGAGACATCTCTGACACAAGTCAGGACATGACATTTTAGCTGTGATAGATCTACCTTGGTCAGCTGTAAGTGCTGTTATTGTGAAATTGATTAGTCTATGAGCAACAGCATCTCAGCTATGAAGTGCTAGACCATGCAAACTTATAGAGTAGTGAAGTGCATAAAAATCTCCTATCCTCTGCTGCATCGTTTACAACTGAATTTCACACTGCCCCTGGAATCAACATCAGCACAAGAACTGTCAATTAGGAACTTCATGAAATGGATTTCATGGCCAAGCAAGGCTAAGATTACGATGTGCAATGCCAAGTGTCAGCAGGAGACTTGTAAAGTATGCCACCATTGGACTCTGGTGCCGTGGAAACTTGTTCTTTAGAGTGTTGAATTATGTTTCACTGTCGAGCACTCTGATGAATGAATCTGGTTTTGGCTGATGCCAGAAGAATGCTAACTTCCATTATAGTGCCTGCTCTAAAGATTAGTGGAGAAGGAATAGTGGCCTGAGGCTATTTTAAAGGGTTCTGGCAAGCCCTTTGGTTCTAGTGAAGGGTACTGTTAATGTTACAGCATACAAAGCCATGTTAGACAACCTTCTAACCTTGTGGAGACAATTTGGGAAAGGCCTTTTTCTGTTCCAGCATGATTATGCCCCTGTGCACAAAGCCAAGTCTATGAAGACATAATTTTTGTGTTTGCTGTGGAGGAACCTGAGTGGCCAGCAGAGAGCTGGACCTCAACCCTATTAGACACGTTTGGTTTGAATTGGAACACTGATTGCCATCCAGGTCATCATGTCCAACATCAGTACTTGGCCTCAGAAATGCTCTTTTAGCTGAATGGGCACTAATTCCCACAGACAAATATCAAACTCTTGTGGAAGGCCTTCCAAGAAGAGTTGAGACAGTTATTGCTGTAAAGGGGGAGCAACTCCACATTAATGCCCAAAGTTTTGGAATAGAATGTCCAGTATGCTCATATAGGCATGATAGTCAAGTATCCACAAATGTAAATATGTGTTCAGATATTCTGTGGATTTACAAAATTTCTTAAAACCAGATACACATATAAAAATACTTTCATGTAACTAAAGCATAATCTAATGTCTCCAAAATATGCGGTACACATTTAAGATATGTTATAGTATAACTGTATGTATAACTGATGTCGCTACTTTCGATGTGCATATTTTGAGACTCAGATTAAGGCACTCTCTGGATGCCTTGTCTGTTGTCTAAGTGTATGCTCCAACCACAGTGAATGATGTCTCAGTGATGTACAGGGGTGACTTCAATGCGACTACTGGCACTGACATGACTGGCTGTGAGGATTGTATTGGTCCCAATCTGTCCACTGGTGAAAGTGGCTCCATGCTTCTTGCCTTTGCTAAAGGTCAGGGGCTGCGGATTGCTGGATCCTGGTTCGGGCACCCTGAGCCACATCATTGGACTTGGTACTCCAGTACTGGTGGTGCGGTGAAGGAGATTGATCATATCCTCGTGGGCAGACACTGGAGGCTCCTATAGAACTGCAGGATCCACTGAAGTGTGCAGTTTGTGAATTCTGACCACAAACTTGTTTTTACACTGAAGATCCAGCTTAGGTTCAGTAGGCTACAAGCTAATAGGATAATGAGCTGGACCTGGCCAGACTCCAAGATCAGGCTGTTTCTAATGAGTTTGCATGCATTTTGTGTGAGGAACTTGCAGACTTGGGTGAGACTGATAATCCTAATGTGATGTAGGAGACCTTCTGTGACAAGAATCTAAAGGTTGCTAAGGGTTATGTTGGTGATACCATTGTTCCCAGAAGGAGACGTTTCATTCTGCAAGGCACCCTGGATATCGTAAAGAGGAATCGCAGGGCATGGCTTGATGGCAACTCTGTCTGTACAGAGAAGGATGGCTGCGAGGGCTCTGAGGGCAGAAAAGGAGGCACTTGTTAGAGTAATCTGTGAGCAAGTGACACACCATCAATGGTCTAGTGACCCACGTACTGCTTACAGAGGAACTGAAAAGGATGACGCTGCAATTGAGACACGCTGGGCTGGCTATTTTGAGCAGCTGTTTAAAGCTGAACCTCTGTCTAAGATATTGGACATCTCTGGGTCCATGGTCCTTGAGGCTGATCCTCTAATTAGCTATGAACCACCCAATCACTGAGATTGCACAGGTGGCAAACCATCTGAGGGTAGGGAATGCTGCAGGGATCTGTGATATCCAGGGTGAATTACTCCAGCCTGGTGACAGGGCTGTCCTCCTTGCATTATAAGCAGTCTTTGCTTCCTTTTGGGAGACGGTCATTATCCCAACTGACTGGAAAATAGGACTTATCGTTCCTATCTAGAAAGGGAAGGGTGATTGCCTAGACTGTGGCAACTACAGGAGGATAATATTGCTCTCAGTGCCAGGTAAGGTCTTTGTAGGGTCATCCTCAATAAGATCCGTGATCACTTGCTCATCTATCAGTGACCAGAGCAGTCTTGTTCCACACATAACAACTCTATCATCCACCACATCCTTGGCACTGAAGGTTCTCATGGAACGCAAATGAGAATATCAACAGAGTTTCTTTGCAGTCATTGTTGATTTTCATAAAGTGTTTGACTCAGCTGATCGAGCTGCCCTGTGGAAACCTTGAGACTCTGTGGGATTCTCCCAAAGTTGCTGGATATTATAGCTGACCTGTGCACTGGTACTGTGAGTGCTGTGCAGATTGGAGGTGGAACCTCTGTGTTTATCCCAGTTGACTCTGGGGTTCATCAGGAGTGTGTTCTTGCTGCTACTCTGTTCATTGCTTGGGCCCAGTGGAGGAAGGGCATCTGTTGGTGAAGAAATATTCACTGATCTTAACTTTGCAGACAATGCTGTGATCTTCCTAGAGTCAATATAGGCTCTGAGCGGGGCTCTTGAGAGAGTGAGCAAGGAGTTTGAGTGCCTGGACTTGCAAAAGTCCTGGACAAAAACAAAGATCCAGGCCTTTAATGACCTCTTGGGACACTTCAGCAGAGTGTCTATCTTATGGAGAGAGTGTCGACCTTGTTGAGACGTTTACGTACAGTACCTTGGCAGTGACATTCATGTCTCTGGTGACTCTTCCTATGAAGTCAGTAGAGAGATTGGGAGAGAATGGAATTGGGAAGGAAATGGGGTCATGTGGTCACTGGAAATGGGTGTGTGGTGCTCATCATATCCCTGCAAAAGGACAAAAGTCCAAGTTTTTAAAGTCCTGGTGCTTCCTGTTTTGCTATATGGTTGTGAGACATGGACGATATCACGAAGACTGCACTCCTTTGGTACTGTGTCTCTTCAGAGAATCCTTGAGAACTGCTGGTCTGACTTTGTATGAAACAAGCGGTTGCTCATGGAGTCCCAGATGAGGTGCATTACCTGCATTGTGAGGGAGCATCAGTTACGGTACTACTGTCATATGTCACAATTTCCCGAGGGTGAGGACCTGAGTGGCCTGGATCAGGCCAAGGGTATTCCCACATAACACTTGGTTGCAGCAGATAGATGATCATTTCCGGGGGGTGGGAGTAGATGGTGTATCTGCCTTGTGGGTTGCCAACCAGGAACCTGGCTTTATGTGTTATGATTATTTGTTTGATTGAGTAGTATACCACTGTAAAAGTTTACTTTTCAAAAATAAAGTTAAAAATCATTTTAAAAATATACTATTGTAGTTAAGGAGTTCTTAGTGACATTTTGACCACATTTTTTGTCGTATTTTTTTATTTTATGTACCTAACAAAGCACAATAAAGTCAGAAAAAACAGTAGTTTCAATAATATGTTCTAAACACATAAATTTAAATCCAATCCATAAAACAGAACACAGTACTACACTGCACCTGACTTAAAGAGTTATACAACAAGATGGCCCCTTGTAAAGTGGTTCTTCATATAGAATAAAACAGCAGATACAACAGAAGGGTTTACCAGAGGTCAGGCATGCTTACTTTACAATAATAAATTTACAGTAATAAATTTTTGCTGAAATTTTGAAAAATGCTGAACAGATCCTCATAACGAAAAATTGATTTTTCCGAACTGAGATTATACAGAAAATCACTTTCCTGCTGAGTTATAGAGGATGGATTAGGATTCTTCCAATTTAGCAAATCATGATCTTTTTGTAATACTTGATATATTTAGAACTCCTGTGCTCAAACCCCTGCCTGTTATTTGACTAGTTGTCTGCCTGGTCCTTTGATAGGTCATCATTTTCTGGTTTGAGTTCATAAAGTCAAAAAAGTTTAATCTGTGAATGAGCTGTTTACCACTTCTGACTATAATACATAAAAAATGTATTCCTTCTATATTCCAACAGATGCATATTGCAAACATTACGATTGTAGAGCAGCCTATGCTCTGATAACTTTTAAATGAAGTGTTTTCGTTTATAATCATTTCACAATTTTACAGAAAAGGAAAGGCCTTAGCATGAAACATGAAATTTATGAGACATACCATATTAAAATCAAGTTTCCATGCACACTGAAAAATAATCCTGTCTCAATAACTGCAGCTCACAACAGGACATGAAAGATGATTTATAATAAAAGCTTACAAATACTGTAGATGTTATCAAAAAAAGGACAGAAGCAAAAAACTGTTACAGAAATTGTTTGATCGGTTATTTGGGAGCTAAGCTCTATGAGCAAAGAAAAACAATACACACTGAACATCTTAAAATAAAAAGTAAGGGGATGCTGATCCTTACATGAAACATTTAGCAGTCGCAAGCACTAGGGGTCCCAAACTCCAGACACAGCTTTACCAGCATAGTCACAGGTTCAAATAACAATAATGTTCACAAATACCTCTTACAGGCTTCTCTGCAAATATTACAACACTAGTTACACAGAACTGACATTGATCATTCCTTTACACTCCTTCCACATCTCCCAGCAAGCGTTGTCCACCTCTTCCTTTTTATGCTGGACTGGGATCACTTTTGGTGCTACAATATTGCACTGTGGAAGCACTTCCAGGTCCCCTTAAAGTGGAGACACTACATTTCCACAGCTCCCTCTAGCAGCACTCCTTTTATATCTCCATCCAGGAACATGCATGTTCTCCATCCCACCCGAGACCTTAGGCTGATGCTATCCCCTTTTATTACAGGCTATTTGAAAATTTGATAGCACTTAACAAATTTTGTTTGTTTAGGGAAGTTTCATAATTCATTGTGAAATAAGATAACAGTGACTATTAGAAATTTAAATGCAGATCTGCAAACTGTATGTTCAAGTAATATTTTAAATATGAATCAAGCTAAGGACTCACAAGAGCTCTTTCAGTTTACCTGATGTGTGTGTGCATATGTGTGTTATGTACTAAAATTGAGTGTTCCCAGTCTTATGTGGAGATTGCTAAGATGCTTGAAATTTTCTCAACATAAACAAATACTTAGCATATTTGGTGTTATAAACTGAAACATTTTTATTAAGGGCTACATGCTTCCAACTTTAATATCAGTTCAATGTAAAGTATCTCAACCCAATATGCTTCAAAAATAAATCATATTTAATATTTTAAAATATATACAAATTTAATGTTATTGTTTCATGTCTGAAGAATTACATAATATCATATTGTGGAGCAATACACACTTTTTAAAGTCCGCACAAAAACTCAATTTCCTCTGTTCCTCACTAACTCTAAAAATGTAAAAAAACGGATTCAGCACTCATATAAATAGACACTGTGTGCCATCATCTTAAATAGGTGCACCCTAATGAAGTAACACATTGGTCATTTGATTGGTAATAGGCATAGCAACTGTATATAATGTTGTGGCCATGCAAGAAAAAAAACACAAAATGATGACACTAGAAAGATCAAAAAATGAATAAACAAAATGAAAGAAATATCAAAAAATTGCATGTGGGATGTCAAAAACATAAATTCATCACAGACGGTTTAGCAGTGGGCCCAGCTACTAGATCAAAGAAAAGTGATTTGTATGAGGGTTAGGTTTTTAGAATTGTGTACTTCAGTATTCTCAGGAGAGAACATATTTTGTGTATTTATCATGTTGGCTGCATCACATCTGTATATGTAAATCTATACATGCAATTCTCACAAAACTTGCTAACATGTTAAAAGTTGTGTCACTGAAACTGCATTGCAACTTTCTTCAAATGTGCTTGGCCACCGTGCACCTGCTTTAACATGTGTAGTGGTCAGTAATTATCAAACTTCTGTGCTGCCTCATTGCTTAATAGTGAACATTTTTCACTTTGCTGATGCAGCACAAACATATATTTCTTCCTAACTTACAAAACAGCTTCTGAGCACAAGTGAGTGAGTAAACCCTTTGACCGAGCTGTTACACCATTACTTGAACATGCATGAACAACGGCTTGCAGCCACAGCATTGTCTTAGAACAAACTGTCTTACTGTTGAACAAACTGACTGCACCTTTTGTTTATATATACTGTACAGTATTAACTTCTTGCAATCATTCAGGTGCTTAAGACTCCTAAAGATGTTTAAGTTGATGTGAATTAAATTAAGGTAAAGTGAAGTTAAGGCTAATGACATCCATGGAGAATAAAATAAAAACTCACTATATATATCCACATGGAAACAAATCACTGTGAGCTCTCATCCTTGGGACACATTAAACTCTACCTGGTTTAGAGCAATGGCAACTTATCCACCTATTTGAAATTCTGCAATATGCAGCAGTATAGAGTATTATATAATACTCAGGTGGAATAATTTATTTCAATGTTAATAATATAGTAAGGTCTTGCAGGTTCTTTCAAAATTGTTGGTTGTAAAAATGATTTGACATGCTCTATCACTGTAAGGAGACACCAGATTAGAACTCTGTTTAGTGGCATCTTTACTACTGAGCATTTATTTGCCTTTAACATGCTAAGTCAGTTATCTATTTTCTAAATGAAGTGACACAGTCTCTCTTTTCAAAACATAGGCAACGTGATGTCCTTAGAGCAGTTAGGTTGGAGAGTACTGGTCTCCAGTCAATCCTCTTTGGACTCACCTTTGAATGCATAAGAGGGCAGTAAGCTTTCCTAGCTAATGGCCACATGGTGCCACCTGTCAGCCAAGAGGTCTTGCAACCTTTTTGCCTGTCCCAAATCTCACTCTCTTTTGATATGGAAGGTCTGGAGGTCCTATCCTCTGCTTCATTCCCTAACCATTAGCATTCAGTAATTACAACCAATATGCATCTGTCCCTTATTTTCCCTAGTGCTGTTGACTATTACCCCAGTGAACCATTTATTAGGTAAGTTCAGCTTACCATCCTGCAGCTCTCCTTAACTGATACAGGATTTTTCCAACAGCCAATGCAATTCTCTGTTTTTATTACCAAGATATTCCTTCCATCCTTCACCCTCTCCTGTTCCAATCTGGTGATGACCTGATCTCAACACTGGGTATTATTTCACAATATATATTGTAAATTCCACACAATGTCACCGATATTAAGTTTTGATTGATGTGAAGACTGAAATTAAGACAAATTTGGTTACACCATTTTCATAATTATTAAGATCTTAAAGAAAGAAAATGGGAAATGTTTAGGAAAATAATTTTAAAAATTCAAGACTGCATAAGTATGCACAGCTATTGTATTGTAGGTACTGAATGTACACAGATTCAGCAAATCAAATTCCACAGCTGATGTTGGTTTCATCCCTTACGTTCACCAAAGTTGACATATCGACAAAAGTATGTAAACCATTTGATGTCCTCTGCATGTATACATAGGATTGGAAGATAATGTAAAGAGCAAATTGGACAGTACTGGCAGTTATACTTTCACAGCACCACAGTTATTTCTAATCAGTATTTAATAAATATATAGTCACTGAATTGTTTCTGCTTTTGAACTCAAAAATACTGTGTCAGAAGGGCAGAGTAAAATATTGTAACCTAAGTTGCAGTCCTGCTGACCTTTATCCTTACACAAAGCACAATCAAGTCTGGAAACTCACCCTGAAATGGTAAGAGTTGTGATTTCATTCAACTAATAATACTAGCTCGACATAATGAACATTGATATGGCATTAGTTATTAGTGTGATAATATTAGGCATAATACTATATACATTCATGGGTCAACAAAAGAATAAATTACTCATATTAAATGTGCTGGAGCTTGATGTGCCTAAATGCACACTTGTCAAGAAATTTACATTAATATGGATAAATTTCCAGTCAGTGGAAAGAAGCATATTATACATATATTGACAAACGAAGTAACACATTCATTGTATAGCAATTAGACTACACACAGTAAGCCTAATTAATGTTATAACTGGCATTAAAAGCTAAAAAATAAAATCTGCAGTTTTTTTTTTTGTTTGGCTGAGAAGAGTTTCATTGAAAGGTTATTAAATAAAAGAAGTTTCACCAGTCATAATGTAATTGAAACTAAGTATTGTGTGTGTTTCCATTATGAAAAACGATGTGGGTAAATCAAAAAGTTAAGGTAATTTGAAAATAACGTAGTAACCACAATGGACAGAAGCAAACACAATACAACACATTCTCAATGGCTTATAATTAGTTTGAACACACACTGCACTGCGCTCTGCCATTAATCTACTTGAAGCCAAGGCCAAATGACCATGGTCACTCCACTGCAGGATTTAACCATTGTTGAACAGCACACTGTACTGAGATTTCTTAGAGCCGAGGGAGAGAAACCTGCAGAAAATCACCAAAGGATGTTGGTTCAGTACGGAAATAAAAATGAAACTTTTGTGAATGGGTAGAAAGGGTTAAACTGGAAGGACAAGTGTAACCAATGAAGCTCAACCTGGTCGACGATCAACATTGTGCACATAAGCCCACATCGACATGGTAAATGCCTTCATCAGGGAAGACCAACAGACTAAGTTGTCCACTGTTGCTGCACATTTGGATAGCAGCTTTTGATCTACATATGCCACAGGGCATGATGGCTTGAGGTACTGTAAAGTTTGCACAAGATGGGTACCCAAACAGCTTACTGATCTGCACAAGCCTTTGGTGAATTTCAGCAGTCTTCATACCCTCTGTCCAAAGAAATCTTACTATGGCACATTGTTCAAAAATTGTGCAATCCCACAGCAGGGTGTCCATGTTTCATTTGACCTTGGCTTCAACTAGATAAATGGAAGAGAGCTGCACAGTACATGCCATTGCGATCGTGTTATATTGTGTCGGCTTCTGTTCATTACAGTTACTGTATAACTTTCAAATTGCCTTTATGTTTTGGTTTATTTTTATATTATGAAAGGCAAATAACTTTTTACCTTTATCTTGCATAGTTTAGAATTATATCCATCCATCCTTCCATTCCATTGTCCATCCATTTTCCAATCTGTTAAATCAATTTCAAGGTTGCACGGGTTTTGTCACTGTGGGAGGCTGTAAATTACACTGATTGCTACTACCTAGCAATATACTACTTCTTTATTACTTTTTTCATCTTGATTAAATTATTGCTTTCACTTCATCATGTGACACACAAAATAAGGTTGATTGAACATGTCTCTTTCAATGAACATTCTTTTGTTTTTCCAGAATGGATTTGCTGTAGTACGACCCCCAGGCCATCATGCTGAAGAATCAACAGCTATGTAAGTAAAACTCATATTGTTCATCTCCAGATACCAGTTAGCTAGAAATCAGCTGTGCAGTAGAAATCTCCATTAGGCTGTAATTTCTAGCAGATGTTGCTGGATGTTTTTGGAGAATGTTATCCTGATAAGTTTAATAAGCTATTGATGGATTTAAATATTAAATAGATTTACATAAGAATTAATTTCTTGCCTTGTTTCTTACATTCCTATTCTTTTCTAACTTTCAGGGGATTCTGCTTTTTTAACTCAGTGGCGATTGCAGCAAAATACTTAAGACAAAAGTTGAACATTAATAAGGTTTTAATTGTGGATTGGGTAGGTATTTCTCAAGTGGGTTATTAATAAGGTACATTGCTGATATTTGAGATATATTTTATGAAGCCAAATAAAAACATCAAACCATAGACAAAAAAACTTTAATTAGCATAGTTCATAATATAAGTGTATACCCGTGGGAAGGCAAAGAAAGGTAAAGTGAATGCATATTTTTAAGTATATGAGAAAAAAAGAATACACCAGGAAGTTGCAAGCAATGTTAAGACCATGAGATAGCCTCTATCTATTTTTCTGACCATAATTTATCCAGTTTAAGGGTGAAACAAGCCATTGGCTATCTCACAGAAGTGAGCCATGGTGGGATTCCAGACTAAATGCCAAGCCATACACAAATTATCCCTGGGACAATTAATGCAACAACATCATCCAATACTGTGGAATGAAACTTTTGAATTGTACTATGAAGGCAATACCACTGTTATGTAAGAAAAGGACATGGCAGGCATCACAAAGCTTAAAACCAAAACTGGCCCGATTATCACGTGACCTCCTCACCCAGGTTCATGTTGAATGACATTATTAAGATCACATATGGTTTAAATTTGAAATTATAACCATAAACAGTTTACGGATATAGAAATATACTTTTTTCTACGTATAAATATTCAGTTATGTAAAATCCAGTACTAGAAACCAGGCAGAAAAATAACAAATGTTATCACAAATCAAAACTAAATCACATATGTTTAGCAACCTGCAGATGTTTAGGATGTTTGTCATATTTTTCAGAATGAAATAACAATATAAATATATTGATAAAAAGTAACTAGCATCAAACACCCCATGACCTCTGGACACCAGTTAACTGGCTATAGGTAGAGTCAAAAAACTCCTTGAATTGAAGCAACATGAAGTTTAATAAATATTGCTGCACTACCAAAGGAGACTAAAGAAGTACCATATTTCAACATAAAAAAAAAAAAAAAAACGATAAAGTCTTGACTGAAAAATGATGACACATTACCATTTTGTTTTACAACAAAGCCCAGCACAGTTAAAAATCACCACTTAGACACCTGAAGAAACTTGCATATTGATTAATGAGCACAATTTTTATTTTGCCAATTGTTCCTGAGGTGGTGTTCTAGGCCCCTTGACAGAGCATAGGCAGGAAATGAACCCTGGCATTAGCCTCTAATCAGTTACATCTGGAATCATTTATTTATTTATTTATTTTCACAAGTGATAAAAGATTTAGAGACTAGTGCGATACAATTTCTCAAAGAGAACACGATAGTCCAATAAAACTTCCCATCAAACTGTGTCCTGCTGATCACTTCCAAACAACTTATATCATTCAACATAAATTAAACAATTTGTGCATGGAACAAAAAGAAAAAATGGCAAAAAAAAAGACCAGATGCACGCACACACACACATTTAGCAGTCCCTTATATCAAAGCATTTGAAACAAGAATACAACAATTTGGAAGAGTCTTTCATTTCCACCATGTTTAAATTTGAGAGAATCTGATTAACATATGGGTAGTTTTGTAATAAAAGAGAACATTTGATGGGTAACCTCTGAAGATTAAACAAATGGAAAGAAGAAACAATTGATGGCCTTCAAAAAGATAATTAAAGTTTTTAATTAAAAAATGTGAAGTTTTGGATATGGTATTTTATGTTTTATTTTAAATGTTCTGCACAGATATTTTGAATATTGTTAATTAAAATATCTTTTAGCATTCAAGGGACGTTTGCAGCTCCAATCTATATGTCAATTATAGCTACAATCTGAGATTAATATATTACTCTTCAATATTCTCAGATACTACCTTGACTATGTTTTTTAAATAGGTTCTTTCATAAAACTGAGTTGCCAGTTTATTAGATGCACCCACCAAAACTCACAAAAATCTACTTCCAGCTCGTCATATGTCACATGATAGCTGTGTTTGATATAAATCAGACAGACCACTGTTTTCAACATTAGTTAGTGTTCAATTGAGCAGTAGAATGGGCAAAACTAGTGAGCTTGGTGACTTTGAACTTGGCATGATAGTTGGCGGTAGGAGTGTGGAGTCTAGCAATTTAAAAATGACTGTCATCATATGATTTTTGTGCAAATTCATTTTAAAGAATAACTGAGAATGTTGTGAAAAGCAAAAAATAGGAGATTCTGTGAACAAAAACAGCTTGTGGATCAAGAATGGCAAACATTTTACAAAAAAGCAGACAGGACACAGTATGGCAAATTACTTCCATATTCCACATTGGTGTGCAGAATGTCATCTCAGAATGCACCACTTATGAGATCAGATCAGATCAGAAATAGTTTCTACATCAGACATATCTAGGTCATTTTGTATGCTGATAGACAAATCAGAATATGCACCCAACAATGTGTCCATGGAACCATCCTGTTTGGCGTTAACAGTACTGTCTGGTAGAGGCAGTGTGATGATGTGTGGAACATTTTTCCTGCACACATTAGGGCTCCCAATACCTACTGAGGAATGTCTGAACAGCATAGCATATTTGAAAATCGTTTCCGATCAAGTCAATCCTTTCATGACTACACGTTATACACAATTGCTTGGACAGTTGCAATGTGATAATGCTTTATGTCCCAAGCACTTTCGGGATGAGATGAAAAAGGCTGTTCTTAGCAGAACTTTTCAGCTGAACATTTTGTACCAACAGTGAAATGCAATCATTCCTGAATAGTATACAACATTCCTGAACAACACATCAAGAATTTTGTAGAATCCATGCCCAGAAAAGAAATCATGATGTTTTGAAGGCCAACACATGTACAATACAATAAAAGATAGGTGTTCCTAGTTAACTTTCACCTCATTGATAAATGCTGTAATTACTGAAGCCTTTAATAATGCACAAAATGTACTGTTCACCTGATTCCACTGAAGTATATATTTAATCAACAAATACAATACATAACCTAAAGTAATTACTGCAGTGAAGAACATGTGAAAAATTAATTAACAATGAGTTACCCTGGTTTGTTAAAGAGATCACACTGAGCCAAATGATTCTGTCAGATTGCCAAATAAAGTAGCATTTGCATTAGGTGTGTTCATATTGAGACGGATGAAAAATCAAATCTTAACCAAATTACATTGCATTTTAATGGTGATACAGTACTTAGCATTTCTGTGTTGCTGCTTCAGGAGAGAAAACCGATTGTCACTTCATTACAAGTTATTCACACACATCAATTTGCAAAAAGATGGAAATTTAATACACCATTTATGCAAAAATCATTGATGCTAGCCAAAAGCTACATGGACAAAATATGTAAAAACTGCCCTTTAAAAATTATACCTGCCTGAAAAGTTACTGTGGATTCAAACGTTATGAAATCTTTGTGGGGCTGTTATGTGTCTGTGTGCTACACCATTAAATTTACTAACTCTCTGTTAAGTGCCCAGATTATTCATATCTAGCTAAAAAGAAAGCTGCATTTTTTCCAGAGAAAACATTCAAAATGCAGCTTTCCACATGTATTATATTGTTTATTAATTGCACTTGTAGTCATTTCTCTCAGTTATCAAAACTGAAAATACTATTGCCAGTGTTTTGAAAGAATAAAAAACAATGAACAAACTACTGTTCAACCATCTCAGCAGTAGTGATTTACAAATCTGTTGATCTCAACAACCTGGACTACTTTTTGTCATTACTAACTTCATATCATCTTTCCACATACTGTACTTAATGTATCTTTTAATATAATTCCATGGCCATAATGCAAAACTCTTAGCTAATGCTTTATAAAGGGGACATATTGTGTCTTTGTAACATCAGGGCTTCTGTCAGGACCACATAATAGTTTTTACATCTTTATGTTCTTAAATTTGATCATTTGTATTTTTGCATGAACATTTTCATTTTTAGAGTGAAATAAATGTAATATAAACATCATTGCTTTCCCATACTGTTAATAGTATTCTGACTCTCACTATTACATACTCAAGGAATATTCAAAGTTGTAAAGAAACCAAACACCCAATTCTTTCCACCTGCTTTCATACATACATGAGACAAGGCAAAGCAGGTCATTAAGTACTGATCTTCAAGACAGGGCACACATGCAAGGAGCAGATTACTATTGTGTAATCCCATTAGACACTGACATCCAGAAAACACATTCAGATTTCAGGCGTATATTGATATTTCATTAATTCCTATATTTCAAAGCAGGAATATTAAAAAAAAAACTTGACTTAATATTGAAATGTTGGAATAAATGTGGAGATAAAGTTGTACCAACACTTAATTTCCAATGATTATTCTAGTCACTTTAGAAAGTGTGGTGTATTTATGAGGTATGTAAAGTGAACTTTGGCATTTAATGGGCTTCTGTGAGAGTATGTGGGGAGATTTACTTAAGTGTATAGTATATGTTCTTGCAGAAATATCAAATATAAGATTGGTCTGGGGTAACACCAACTCTTGTAGATGGTATGATGATACGGTACTTTCATCTGTGTTGCTTCTGCTCCAGTTCTGACTGTAATATTCCATCTTTGTTAACATTTAAATTGCTCTTGAAAAAGCACCTTTTCTCAGTTTTAGTCGGTTCAGCTGTGCTTAATACTGCTCTTCTTTACTTAGTACCTACTGTTGATGCTGTCTGACTGGTGCTTTTATCAACTTATAATGCCTATCTATTCTTATGTAAAGTATTTTCAATTGATTCTTTTTCATATAGACATTTGTAACTTATGTTTTAGCATTCCTCTGTGATTTATCACTTTTAATTATCTTGCTTTGAATTTTATTATCATGCTGTTATGAACTATATGCTAGGTGAAAGATAACCCTACAATCTGATCAATTATATCATTATGATCAATTAACCTTATCATTTATTTGGTCAGGTTTATGACTACATTACCTAGATATGGACAATGATTAGTCCTGTATGAAACATATGATAGATGTTTAGATAGAGATACATCATTTTATTTGTCCCAAGGGGGGAATTTAACTTTATACAGAAACTCAAAAAGTAAGTAAATAAATAAATACATGCATATTATAACAAACAAATACACAGAATTACAGAAAAACTTCTGACTTGGCCAAAGATAAAAATTGCAGTCCCAGTCCCAGTGAGGCATTATAATGGCAGATTGTCATTGGTGCAGCATTTCCTTACACGCTGTTACTATTTAATTTATTCCCTGAAAGTACTCAGAGTTAGTGTGTCAGAGAGAAGATGTGTGGCATTGTTCATGATGTCCGTCAGTTTTACCTTCATTCTCTCCTTCACTACTACCTCTACTGGGTTGAGAGTAAGTCCCATAAGTGAGCCTGCTTTTTTAATTAGCTTGATAATTTGGTGGCCTCGTCTTCAGGTATCATATGCTTCTCAAGATGAAATCAGCTACTTGTCTAACTCTTTGAGTTCTCATTTATTTTCAATCTTTCATACAATACCTTTTTTAACACACCATCCACAGATCCATGTACAGTAAACTGATAATGTACTGTAGTATGATCTGAAGAAGATCTCATTATGTTCTGGGTAGGTAATAAATAACTAACACTGACAGAGTTCCAGGCATTGGTGTGTCTAGTAGAGCAATTTAACCAACAGCAATAACTGATAGATGATCAAATATAATCTTAAACAAACAAGTACTTTATTCCAAACATGACATCAAGCACAAAATACCTGAAAAATTATAACTAGCTACCCATTAAGAATTTCTGGTACAAATTCAAATAGTATTGAAAAGCATTGCATCCAACCATATTTCAGGCCAGTTGCATTTAATTATTAATAATTAAAATAAATAATTATTTAAACCTTCACAGTATGCCTATTGGTCCAAGTTTCATGTCAACTGCTGTTCAATTTCCTTGCATATTAAATGTATAGGTTTTCTTGATGTTTGTAACCCAATGTGAGTGCATAAAACTTAACAGTTATCATTTGTTTGAATTAATAGTAGCATTAATACTGAGAACAGAAAAATTCCATCAGTTATCGATGAGCACTACATGCACACTTATGGCAAAGCAATCTTGAGCCTCCTTCTGACTTTTTTGCATGTCTTTGAACATTATAAAGATACTGCTTCTTTTGGAGGATTCCTATAAGAACACAGAGAAAACTGTGAAATCCAAATTAGCCCTGGAGACCAAGCATAGTGAAGTGACAATTTACATTTACATTTATTGTCCAAATTGTCTTACAAAGGAGATGGACATAAATTAGTAAACACCAGCATGGGGATTGTGTGGGAAACAACTGTTACAGGACATACAGTAGGTACAAAATTGATCATCACAAGTGAAGTGCTCAAAAACAAAATACAATTCCTATTGTAGGTTACAAAACCTAACATCAGGTCAATAGAAATTCACCAAACAAAATAGTCTTCAAAATCTTCTTCACCACATTGAGGAAGTCAGCAGTTCAGACTGAGGTAGGCAGCTTGTTCCACCTGCCAGGAGCTACACATGAAAAGAGTTGGGACTGATAATGTTACCCTTTGTTATATTCTTTATTAGTTAAATGTTAGCATTTTAAAGGGGTGGTGAAAAAAATAAAATGTAATGTTTTGCTTTCCTCAGAATTAACCACTATTCACTTATTAGGGATGTGATCATAATAATACACCTGCTGAATATAAACAAAAGGATAGGCAGTGCACTCTAGTGGCTTAATAAATGGAACAGAAGCCATGATGATTTCCATTCAGTCTTTAACTTTGTTATACTGTTTAACTTGAGTATCTGACTATGTTTAGTTAAAAAAATGTCTTCCAAGTAGAAAATATTCATGTTCTAGATTTACATGTAAAGATCATTTTAATATTCACCTGATGTTTCCCATTCCACTACGGAAAGCTGTAAGCTGAAAAAAAGTAATGAAACCATGTCTTAGCTGCCTGAAGTAAGAGTGCAGTAGGTAGAACTCTTGCCTGACAGATCAAGCCCCCAGCATATGAATCCCACAGCCCATTTTTACATGGAGTGTGAACGTTCTCCCTGTGTCTGTGCTGGTTTTCTTCTGGATACTCCCTTTTTCCTTAAATATTTCCAAAAACATGCAGGTTAGACTAATTGGGCTGTTTCCCACCTTGTATCCAGTGCTGCCACAAAGTAGTGGCCCATATTTGAATTAAATGAGTTTGAGAATGTTTGTATGGCTGTACTCTTTAGTTGACAAAGGACTGTTTTATATACAATAGATGAACCTTATGTTCTTCTATATGTATCCAGTATATAGATAGGAGTAGGAACACAAAATTCATTTTCATATTTCTTTCTTACACTTTTCAACCATTAAAGTACTTTGCCCTTTGCACAGAAACTCAAATTTTTGTCTAAAGCATTAATAGTAAAATATGCACCCTGCAGTTGAAACATTTGCATTTCTTCAGGGGGCAAGAAATCCAAGTTAATTGAGCCTGAGGGGTTATGAACTGTTGGCAGTTAATAAGTCATAAAATTCCACCATAAAACAGGATGCTAGATTCCATCAGTAAGGCTCACAGTACAAAGAGCTGGTGTATAAATATCTAATTGTAAGAGAAAAGACTGGGATTTCTCAATGACTGCTCATCTGGGGTCTCTGGGGTATGTTAGCTGTGGTTTCCTGATTTTTAGAAGCCAGTTTAAAAAATGAGCACATTAAGGAGTAATTTGCCCAGAAACATTCAGGAAGTTATGGGGGTAGGGAGAAGAGATTGGTGTGTGTGTGTGAGAGTATGTGTGTGTGTGTGTGTGTGTGTGTCTGTGCATGCGTGTGCTTGTGTGTGTGGTGGAGTTGAGGGGGTGGTGGTTTTAGGGGTTGGGATGTTGGCATGGAAGAGAAACATCTACTCGATCAAACTAAATGTTGTTACATTTGCCATTTGTTTTCTTTAGGATGTTCACCATGGCAACGGTACACAGCAAGCTTTTTTTGGGGATTCCAGCGTTTTATACATTTCCCTTCACCGATATGATGAAGGGAACTTCTTCCCTGGCAGTGGTGCCCCAGACGAAGTGAGTTTTTAGTTTCATGATCAGAGCCTCCTTCTGTAAACTGTTCTGCTTAAATTGCATTGCATGATTGCCTCTTATTTTCTCAGAGCCCTTCACTGCTGAAGTTAAATTATACTCGATTATAGAAATTGTCCTCTGGGATTCTCCACCGAATGTGGAACATTTACAGAACCCAGAGTACTTCTTGTCAAGCCAGGGGATGAGGATCACATAGCATTTAATTTGAGGAGCACTGCCAAAACCATAACTATTTCATGTTGTTTTCGCACTGGTATTTCCCTGTTTTTCAGTGTGGAAGTGGTCCTGGCGAAGGCTATAATGTAAACATTGCTTGGACAGGTGGATTGGATCCTCCTATGGGAGATGTGGAGTACCTCATGGCTTTCAGGTTTGTGCAATTGTGCCAGATTTTGTCACCGTCACTTATTCAGATGTTATAGTGATGCCATTGATGAGAATCACACTGTGGAAGGAATTTCTAGATCAAAATAATAAAAAAAGCCTGCCTACTTGTTTATAATTTTTTCCTTTTGTAAGTCCTTACACAACATTTTAAGGCCACCATGTTTGGAGAGTAATTTGCAGAATAATAGACCACATCTATTTCCTCCTAGTAAGGAAAAATGTTTAGCTGATTGATGCTCTGATGCTTAACATTTAAGAAGTAAATTGTAAACTGTGCTCATGATTATGGATTACACAATGCTAGTGCTCCCACCTTATATGCTTATATATTGATTTGATTCCAAGCTTGTGTGCCTTCTGTGTGGAGTTTCCATGTGCTCCTTGTGCTCATTTGGTTTTTATGTGGGCACTGTGGTTTCTTCCCACAGTTACAAACATGCTGTAAGGCTGATTGGTGATTCTAGTTTGGCTCAGCATTACTGAGTGTGGGTGTGAGAGTCCCACACCAAGCCCACTGAAGCTGGGAAAGGCTAAGTCTCCTTGAAGTCCTTGACAGAAATAAGCAATTACACATAATTAATCATTTAAAAGATGAATAAGAATAAGAATTTATTCCTGACATCTCTACAATATGTTATTAAGGGATGAATATACACTTTATTTTTTCTGATAAATCTACAATTCTGTTGAGAGGCAATTCTTTTTTTTTTACATACAGTTAAAAACAGTTCAAAAGCTTATTTGTTTATTCAGTAAAATTAAATTTAATTAATCAGAACTTTTTTTTCTATCCATCAGTACTGAAAATATTTACTGTAAATACTCAGCATAGGTCTGTTGAAAGGAAATCATACTAATGCATCAAACCTATACACTGGTCGTGAAATATGAATTATTTATGTGAGAATGTTACAAATGTCAATTTACCAATGTGAAGATCAGATTTTCAAATTGTGCATTTCTATATTCCTCTTACTGTTGATGTAGAAATGTTGGTGGGAAAAGTATATATATTTTAAAGATACTTTAAAACAAAATCAAACAAAAAACTGGGACTTGAAAGTTTAAATTGAAGGAAAATACAATGTTTTACCAATTATGCCATGCAGTCACTTTGGTGTCATTCTACAGACATTGTGAAGGTTCATAGTCCAAGTGAGGTGGTCCAATACATTAGATAAAACCTGCTGGAAGCTGTAGGAGGTTTACAATCTGTTATTTAAAGTGGGACGATAATCAAGTTAATGTCAAGAGCTTTGTGTATAAGTTGAAATGGAAAATAATTTTTTTTGGAAACATTTCACAGAAAATTCAACAAAATAAAATTCACAGCTCTTTGTTTTCACAGAAGTATGTTTTTTTTCTTAATTATACTTCATTTTCAAAAGTGGGTAAGGTTAAGGCTGGATTAGTCTTTATTTTATATTGCTTTAATGTTGCATTAAGTATCACACCTTGAGAGTCAAACCTACAGTGCTATCATTTATTTTTTTATAAATGCTTACTCATTTTTTTATTCTTTTGTAAATGCTAATTCATTCTTAATGCACATTTACATTGTTATAATTGAATTTAAACCTTTACACTACACACTAAAGACGCCTTTTGTCCTAGTCTGGTGGGTCTGATAACATTTATTTTCATACAGATAGCAAACAGTTCTGCTAGAAAAAAGTTGCATATAAATTAAATTTCTGAAGTTTACTAAGAACCAACTAATCTACTGAGACATATGAAGTTTGCATTCTAATTAACTCAGAGCTACAGTTCCACAAATATTCAGCTTTCTCATACAAACATTTGGCACATTGTCTTCTTAGTTCCGTATCTGTCATGTGCATGTGAAGTGATTTTTCATTGAATCATTGTCTCTGCTTAGGAATTCACTCAGGGTGGCACCTTTCTATCAGCTACCCATCTCCCCTGAGACAGTCACAATAGAATGACTTAAACTTGGGGCTGTGGTATTACAGCACAGCATTGTATGCCACTGAACCAAAGGTGTTCTTTTTTACCACAACTGGATAAGTTGCTTCTTAATGGCTTAGTGTTCATGGCCAGCCTTTCTGAGTAATGATGTAAAAAGGGGAGGGACATGGCCTTAAGTGATTTCTCGCTAGTGACAACTGCTATTATTTTATCTCTGCATGAAATCTGCATGTCTCAAGCAATGAACTGACCGACAACAGGTGTTTTTCTATTTTTCTGTCTTAACACGCATAAACTCAAAACATGAATATGGCAGAAAAAAGGCATGTTACAAGAACATAAAATCAATTAACCTAAAACATGCAGAAAACTTTTACATTAATAATGCTATAAAAGTTTTGACCAAATATTTTGGCAGCAGAACTAATTGTAAATCGAAGAAATAATCCCATAAAAACTTCCCTGGACATTTGGCTACAAAAGTGCACCTTCATGAATTTAAGAGTATAATTGCTTTTTCTTGCTCTTATGCAAAATCACTTTGCAGTTAGGGACACAAGGTCTAGAGTTCGGTTTACATTTTTTTCAATTTACCCATGATTTAAGATACATAGTAAATTATGTCAAGATCCAAGTCTTGAACTGAGGCATCCTGCTGTATATAAGACGTTTCTTCATCTATAATGTCATTTAAAAATATATGCATCTGTACTTATTGAATTCATATTGAATCTGGAATCTCATCTTAATTTATTTCTGCATTAATTTATGACAAGAAAGAAAGAATGTCCCTCCATATGGTACACATGACATTTCCTTCCAGGCCAGGCAAATCAGTTACAGAATATTCAGATACATTTTAAAAGAATCAAAGAAGAGCTGAAAAATCTCTCTTACTAAAGTTGAATATGAGAGCTTTCAGTGTGACCGATGCAGCATTCACCTTATATCACCAACCTTAAGTCTTCCTTCTATAAAACTGTGAACTATGTAGTTTACGCTTTACTAAATCTCAATAGATGTACTTAACTAAATGTTATCAGTCAGCCTGTAGTTAACTTTCTGAAGCCCTGAGTTGCATTAATGGGAAATGAACACAATGTCTCTGACATTATTGCATGTAAAGGGTATCCAGTTGTTCCAGTTTTCATTTAACTGTGTTTCAACTTTTTTATGCCTGCAATGTTCATTTTAATTAACCTTTAGTCTATTGATGTTCTTGTAAAGTATCACTTGACACCCTTCTATGATACAACTCCAAAAGTGATTATTTGACTATCACTATGAGTGATAGGAACAATCCAAATCCATCCATCCATCCATTTTCCAACCCGCTGAATATGAACACAGGGTCATGGGGGTCTGCTGGAGCCAATCCCAGCCAACACAGGGTGCAAGGCAGGAACCAATCCTGCACCAACCCACCACAGGACACACACACTAGGGACAATTTAGGATTGCCATTGCACCTAACCTGCATGTCTTTGGACTGTGGGGGGAAACCGGAGCACCTGAAGGAAATCCACGAAGAACATGCAAACTGCACACAGGGAGGACCCGGGAAGCGAACCCAAGTCTCCTAACTGCAAGGCAGCAGCGCTACCATTGCGCCACCGTGCCACCCACAATCCAAATCATTCCATATTTTACATTTATAAAGGAAAAGTGCATCTGACACTGAAACGACGAAACACTGAGGAAGCAAACTACTCAATTATAAAGTTTAACAGTCAGTAAATGAATGAGATATTAGGACAACATAGCTTGCCACACTAATGAGACTGACACACTAAATGTAATTTTTCTCAGGTTCTTGTTTTTTGATGTATATTTTAATGTCTACTCCTTAAACACTTCTATTTGATAATGAACCCAAAGGTATGGAGACATTAGACAGCATGCTAATGCATTGCAGGGCCCTTTCACTAAGAAGGACACCAGCTTAGAATTAAGCAAATACACACTCCTTTAAGGCATAACAGGTAAACCTGAGGACCCCAACCCACACTCAAAAAAAAAAAAACCTGGACAGGGAAAATGTCTTAATTTCACACAGAATGAGGTCAAGTATAGAATATGAATCCAAGTTGTGTGATACAGCAAAACGTATCACTGTACCACACTAAAATACTTGTGTTGCTATTATAGAAATACTTCACCCGAAAATTATTTTTTTTTAAACGCTACTATTCTCATGTGGTTTGCAGTGTTGGCTGAGAACATTTTTAATCTCATATTTTCATGAAGAATGCGCCTAACAAAGTTTATGCTTTTCATGGAAGCGGGTGGCGACCAATGCAACAGTTGGTCTTAAACGATAAACGTGAAACGTGTTTGCTGTTGTCCAGCGTTGGTCACCACTCGCTTCCATTAAAGCGTCAGGTTTGTTAGGTCCATTCTATATTAAAACATGAGCTTAAATTTTTCTTCTTGGCCACCTCTACAAACCAATTGGGAGAAGTAACATTTAATACTTGCCTTTGGGTGGAGTATTTCTTAAAGGTGTGCAGTACTGACTGAAAGAAATTTTACATTACCTCTTTAAAGTGGAACTTATATGTATCCTTCTCCAAAATATGCATGTGCAGTTAAAATAAAAATGCACTTTATATTAAAAAAATCTTTTTTATAGGGTGTATTAGATATTTTACAGTGTTATTGTAATTTAGCTGTGCTGTCAATGAAAGAAAAAGTACAAAAGCTACCAGAAACCCCTAGTGTAAGTGTACTTTCTAAAAGAATTCCCTGACAAACAAAATAAATTGCGCATATATTGGACCTTTGAGGCCTAGGGCTAAGAATGGAAAAATTATTTACAAAAGCATGAAAATATTTAATCACTAGAGGCAGGGGGCAACAGTGTTTTAATTAGCAGGTCCTGAGGCCATTGGCTGGCTGCAGGCTTTCTCAAACAACCACAAACTCTCTGACTAGCTGCTTGCCAGCCTTAGGGTCAGGCTTGAGATGAAACAGATAAGATAATTGGCTCTAATGAAAACCAGAAGGCATTGCCTTTTTTTCCCTGAGCTTGGATTTGAACAGTGCGTGTGGAAGTGAGTCTTAATTCAAACCAGTGCTGCACCGGGCTCAGGCTCCATGACTTTGATATTGTTTGAAGTTCTAAAAGTGTTCACCACACCATTGGCCTGCTGGGCTGGGTCTCCCTGGTTACATTAATTACCAGACTTTATTGCTGACTTTACTACACAGGAAAGGAGCCATTATATGTTCTATCGACATTCTACTCTTTTTTGGGCAGGGGGTAAAGGTCATCTAAGGGAGCCAAAAATGTTTCACTTTGAGATATTCAAGGCATTAAGAAAACAACGTGGTTTACATAGAAATACACACACACACAAACATAAAGTTAAGATGTTCTGATGTCACTTTTTTTTTTTGTTCCTCGTTTTACTCAAGTGACTATCATTTTACATCAGTGACTCTGCAGTATGTAATTTGGTTGTCGATTTAATTACAACTGTGTGCAAACATGCATTCTAATATTCTGTAACTGATATATGCAAGTTTCCAGAGGCGTAACTCTCATTTCAAAAGTTTTTGGAGGACAAGTGTTCATATGCTTAGAGTTTCAAACTTGCCAAATGTGATGTATGTTATTCTGTTCAACTTGTACATGCACATGTGGATATATCACACTTTAAAATTGTGTTATATTTTGCTTCATACTGATTGGCGATTCTAAATTGGCCCAGTATGAGTGACTGTGGATGTAGTAACAAATATTTCCTGTAGTGAAAAGTTAATCAAAATGACACTTTTTTTGGCTAACTTGAAAGATTACAATGTGCATGCTTTTGAGGCAGCTCAGTCCCCTTCTTCAGGTAAGTTGCCTCGAAAGCTTGCATATTGAAATCTTTCTGGTTAGCCAATGAAAATTGTCATTTTGCTTAACTTCTCAATACAGCCATAACGGCTAACATGGCAGAGCACCCTAGTACTATAACTATTTCCTGCAATTGATTCTCACTGGTTTTTGTTTCTAGACACACCCTGTGATGTGTAGGTAGGCTCTGAATCTCGTAACTAAATTCAGCAGGTTCAAAAATGATTGGAAGGATGGATCGTTAAATAGTACAACAAGGGTGGCTGAAAAGTGTTAACAAATTGATTACAAAGGCTTTTCTCACTTAAGAGGGAAAATAATTGTTAACCTATTCTAATCAGCAATGATCACGTAACTTTTTTTAACATTTTGGAAACACTTCTAGACAGGAGATAAACACCTTTTCTACATTATTAGAGTACAGTGAAATTTTTACTTGCATGTGATAATCAACATGCAACACGTCAGCACTCTCTGGCGCTATGATTAGTGGATCTACTGTAACTAACTTACCCTGACACTTCTGTCTTCCTTACCAAAAGAACATTTGCCATACCCTAGCAGTATAACACTGTAGACACTCTAATTTAATTTATTAGGAGACTGTAATGCATTCAAAAAAAAAAAAAAAAACTAATAATTTATAACTTATTTGCATTCTGTGCTGATAAGCTCATTTCTAAAATCCTCACAGAGGTATAATTAAAGCAGACCACGGTAGTCAGAGCCATACTGTGCAAAGTGCGAACATTGGGCTCTTTTGCTGGTGTAATAAAAATGCTCAGCAGTATACACTGCATGCACTTATTGGAATTTTTAGGGCCCAAGATCAAAGTTACTCTTTTGTGTCCTTAAAGAATTTACTGAATGATTCTTTAGAGCTAATGACATCATTACATGTAATTTCTTTGAGCTTTATTTTGAGTAATGCTTCCTTTTTGTTAATGTGCACGAAAAACTGGCCAACAGAATACCATTTCAGAACTGTAACAGAATATATTTATTGGTTAATCATTCATTCATACATGGATTCATTATCAAGGCCACCTAATCCAATTTAGAGTTGTGAAAGCATACACAAAGTGGGATTCAATTATTTTTATATACCAAAAAATTACAATAAAGATGAAAAATACCGTAGTTGGAAAATGCCCCTATTTAAAGTAATCACAATTGATAATCTTTTCACAATTTGGTTTTAAACTGTACTTTCAAAAACATATTAATAGGAACATTATACCTAGTTCTCATATTTAAGTTAACCTTTGACAAAGGGAGGAAAGATACTACTAAATTCTTCCATGAGACTTAGTATATAGAAAAATCTTTAAATGCGGTTATACATAATGGCAATGGACCACTGAAAAGCTAACCTTTGTGGTCGCTAGTTTAAAAATCTCAGCTACCACAATTTATTTTCCTTTTCCTATGGATTAGTACCATTCCAATGGTGATTAGCCATATACCAACAACCACCAGGGTAAATAATAAGAAAGTTCCTAATTTTGCTTCACCTTGGTTTTTTCCTTTTGATATACAGTATATTTCTCCATAGCCTTACTATTTTATACTTTAACAATTGTTTCTGTATCTGCTGTACAATTAATAGGATGATAATATTCATATAGTGCCGTTTTTTTAAAAATCAATTGATTTATGCTTTTGCTGCAATGAAAATGATTAATTCATTCTTTTTTTTAACACATCTATTCTTCCAGAGAATCAAGCCAATGGCTATTCAAATAGCCTTGAAAATAAAGCAAGAAACAAATCTGAGTGAGGTGTTTGTCCATTGCTGGGCTGGGCATACTCTCACACATAACAAGCACATTAATCCAGAGCATACACCTTTGGGATGTGTGAGGAAGCCAGGGAACTAAGAGAAGATGTTTGTAGACACAAAGAGAACCTGTAAACTATGCAAAGAAGGTGGCCTGAAAGAATATATGAGTAACTCTACTCTAGACTACTCCATTGGATTTTTATAGAAATAGAAGATCTTACAGAGCATGACAGATCTGTTTTTATTCCATATTTTGCTTTCATATTCACTGTACATATCAGGTGGCACTGCAAAGAGTAAACATTCTGATGGTTGAATGGATAGCACTGCTGTGTACGGGTCCTGGAGACTGTATTTCTGGAGATTGCAAGTTAACATGTCAGCGGGTAGTCTAGTTTCCTTCTTATATCCTAAGGATGTGTGTTAAGTTCATTGACAACTCTAAACCAGTCCTGTATAAGTGAATATGTACCACAGTGAATTGGTGTATCACCCAGCATTGATTTCTGCCTTTCCATCAAGGCTGCTGGAGCAACCTCTGAGCTACGTAACAATGAGCTTGATAACATATGGAGTTTGCATTTAAAATGGCACCTGTTTCACCAGGTTTGTTCGATAAGTCTTTCATAGCTATCCCCTTTCTAGATATGCCATCTATACATTTATTCATTATCTGAATCTAGCTTATAAGCACTGTCTTTTTTGTACACCTTCACTTAAATGTCACTGAACCAGTGTACTTCACAATATAATTTTTTTTTTTTTTATTTCACTTTGGTTTTATTTATTCCTTTTCTCAGAATACAAGCTGAGAGGACTTACTCAAGTGTTTAAAATCATTCATCATTGATTTTCAGTTTTGGAAAAGAAAAAAAAAGCTAAGGGAAGTATCACTCCATCAGCCAAAAATGGTTTATAAGTTCATGATGCTCCTTCTTCTCTTCTCTACAAGTTAATAAAAGAAACTCTTCATTTACAATGATATATTTAAATACAAGAAAATAGAAAATGTCTCCAGATTTTATTGTCTCTACAAACTGCTTGTCAGTATTAGTGATTACAAAATCAAGTGGGATAATACTGCCTCTAACAAGATAAGAACTTCTTTACAAAGCAGACTCTTCATTTTTACATGCTGATGACAGGAGATCTAAAGGACACCACGTCCATCGCCCAAACCCCCCCCCCCCCTTTACCAGTAGACTGTATTTAAGTCAAAAGAAAATGAAACAAAAGAGGATACAAGCAAACAGTGTGATACCCAAAACATTTTTAAATCACCAAGAATGAACTCATAAGACAGCTTTTTATAGCCAGCCATGAGATAATTCGCTGAAGTGTACTGCTGTTTTAATGTCTACAGGGAAACTAAGGTAAATACAACATAAAAATAGCAGTTTGGGAAGTCACCACACATATGCAATCGATAATAATGTGTTAAGCATTCCAGATGTTTGGGTGCAAGCAAGATAGTTAAAGTGTATTATGCCTATAATCTGCTTTATGAATGTATTTAAAGACCATTCCTAATATAAAACAAGAGGCCACTGCCAAATAAGCAAAAAAATATACAGTACTTTGCAGACTCAAAAAAAAAGTCACATTAAATCATTTTAAAAATTTGCATTAACTGAGAAGAACAGATTAAAAATCTCAAAATCTAGTCAATCACAATAATTTCAGTAATCATCTGATAAATTTGAATTATATTTTTGTTAAGAATATAATAATGAAAAAAAATTTGTACATTTGCCTAATAATTTAATATTCCTTTAAATTCTATTAATTTTATTTTTCCACTGATAAGACCAGCAGACTATACAATAATTCCTAATATAATAAAATAAATGCAACATATACACAAAGTTAAGCCTAAACTTGGAAACATTATGCAATAATGCCCCTATAAAGGTTTTCACCCCTTGGAAGTTTTCGATTTTATTATTATACAATATTGAACCACAGCAGATTTATCTGTCAAAATGAAAACAGATCTCTGCAAAGTGGTCTTAAATGAATGACAAATATAAACACAAAATAATTGATTGCGTACGTGTTCACCCCTTTTAGTATGACACACCTAAGTCATCAGTGGCGCAGCCAATGGTTTTAGAAGTTACATAATTAGTTCAATGTAGAACACCTGTCTGTACTCAAGAGGGTTTCAGATGAGTGCAGTATAAATACAACTTATCTGGAAGGTCCAGGTTGTGCTGAGTCAGTATTGTAATCTGACCCATATAATGAAGACAAAAGAACATTTCAAGAAACTGTGAAAAGGTGAATAAAAGCACAAGTCAGTTAATGGAGACAGAAAAATATATAGAATATCCCTTGGAGTCCACTTAAATCAATCATTAAGAGATAGAAAGAGCATGGCAGAGGTGTAAATCTGCCTAGAAAAGTCCATCAACAAAAACTAGATAACGAAAAGAAGAAGACACGTAAGAGAGGCCACCAGATAACTAGATGGAGTTACAAGCTAAAGTAGTTAAGATTAGAAAGAATGAAGACAACAGCTGTTGCTGAGATGATACCAGTGGCAGAGAGAAAACCACCAATAAAAAACAGCATACATAATGGCACATGGGAGACTCTGAAGTCAGCTAGAGAAGCCCTTCTGGTTTGATGAGTCTAAAATTGAACTTCTTGGCCATTAGACTAAACATCATCTTTGGTGTAAGTCACTGCATATTATCAATAACACACCATCTCCACTGTGAGATATGGTGTGTGGCAGCATCATGATGGGGGGATGCTTCTCTGCAGCAGGGCCTGGAAAGCTAGGGAGGCTAGACAGTACAATGAATGCAGCAAAATTCAGGGAAACACTGGAGGAAAACCTGATGCAGTCTGCGGGAAACTACATCTTGTGAGAACATTTGCTTTCAGGTTACACAAAACAACAATGTTAATGGTCTGAAACTGTCATAGCCCAGATATTAATCCAATTGAAAATTCCAGGCTACACTTGAAAAAAGCTGTTCACTCACAAGCCCCATGCAGCCCAACAGTGCTGGAACAGTTTTGTAAAGAAGAATGGGAAAAATTATAGGGCAGGCATATGCAAAGCTAATAAGGAGACTTGTCCATATACTGTAGATTCAAGGCTGGAAAGTCTGTCAAAGGTGCATCTACTAAATTCTGGCTTATGAGATAAATTATTCTGAGTTTTATACTTTTATGCTTGTAATTAATCTAGACCACTTTGCAGAAATCTGCTTTCATTTTGACATTAAAAAGTCTATTTCTGTTGATCAAATTAAAAAAAAAAGAAAAAATCCACTGTGATTCAATTTTTCGTAACAGGAAAATGTGATGTGATAAACTTCTGAGGAAGTGGATACTTTTTGTAGGCATTTATATGCAAATATATTTTGCTTAAGCAAAAGACAATAATTTAGTTTGACTAAAAGATATCTGAAGAAAGGTCCATGATATTTATGGCTTAACACAACCAAGAAGTGAAGGAAAATGGAAAACATCTAGTCATAGCTATACAAAAGCAATTATTACAGTTAATTAAAAAGTACCTACGTGTAGCAACTCAAGAGTAGGAGTGTATTCTATACTAAAATAATAAACCTTCAGCCTTGGTTTAAATGCTAAAAACGCATGGCTTTTCTAAGAGTAGTAGTTAAATGACTCCAGTCTGGGTGCCCCATAGCTAAAGGATATGGCTCCTACTGTATATTAGTTGTATTTTTTCTTGAAGCTTTAAGAAGTTCTGTATTTTGGAATTGCTTTCAATACTTCATGCAAATAATAGCTCATAAAGAAAATAGCATTGAATAAATAGTTCCTCCTATATTTATGAAATGTCATTTCTTGGGCTCAATGTTGGGCTCACTGTCTACAATAGGGTGAGTAGCACAGAAATGTAGCAGAACCTCACAATAGAACCATTACTTCTCTGGATGAAGAATGGCTTATTTATATAATTTGTGCATGTTACTGGGATGCCCTCATGGTACCTTTCACTTGAATTGTACCAGGCACGGCCCACTGGCCAAAAAGTAAAGAAAAACAGTGAAAGACCCAGGGCATGTTGAAGGGATTATACCTCTTACTAGGGAACTCACCCGAAGGAGCTTGAAAAAAGTTGCTACGAGTATGTTTTCCAGTTTGGTATGCTGCCCCGCATTGACCCTCACAAGGACAAGTAGATTGAAAATGAAGTATATCAAATTCAAAAATATTTCATCCATCTGTTTTTCTACATTAGTACTTTCATCTCCCCAGTGCTTATTTCCCCATTAAGGGTGGGGAAGGTGACTTTGAAAGTGAATAACAGACACACTTTCGGCTAGCATACTTTAAGAATTTAAGTCTTATCTCGGCAACATTAAATAGAAAAATGCAAAACTGGGTTGAGTGAAAAATCCATTTATTACTGTCTGCCTGTCTAAGAGCAGATGAAAAAACTTTTGGTTTGAATTTTATTACATTGTTTTATTATATAAAAGAAAATCAGAATGAAGAAATGACACAGATCAGATATTGAAGCTTATTTTCATTAAAGAAAGTTATGCAATATTTAGTGTCCTCTGTGAAAAAGTCAGTCTTCCCCAGGACTCAAAAACTGGTTAAACCAAACATTAGTAGAAATTGTTATGATGGGAGGTTTGCCTTGATTTTTTTTTTAACATTCTCCAAGCACTTTATCTGGAGTTCTTTGCACTCCACTATGGGCATTTTAGCTATAGAATTAATTTCTTTCATGTATTTTTAATTTTGATTTAATTTATTTTGCTTTTCCATTTTCAATGTTTATGGAAGTCTCCGTTTTGTAAGCATGTTGCCACAATGTTATTTAGTGAGGAAAACTGGAAGTGCGTGACATGTGACATCACTGTCATTTCCAGATCATTATTACCACCATCATATAACATCAATGGTTTGGGGTTCTTAGTATGGAAAGCATTGTTAGCATGTCTCCAGACATAAGCTTTGCTGATGTCAGTCAAAAGGTTTCACTTTTGATTCATCTACTCTGAAAAGTTTTCCAGAACTTTTTAGGATTGTCCAGCTACAATTAGAAAATCTAAGATGAACACTTGGGTTTTATATTTATTTATGTATTTAAAACTGTATGTGTACTGTATTTTAAATATTTGAACACACAGGTGCACCTGCATAAAGCTTGCAGTTATTTAAAAATCACTGAATTGCATTGCTCAGTCAGTGACTCATGACACACTAATGACCCTCTCCTTGCCTGACTTGGCTGTGCCTTTACTTCAACAAATTATTAAATGGAAAACATCTGCTCTCGAGACTGTCCTGATAAACTGCAGAAAAATAAAAACACAGTACATTCGTTCATTACTGTGATAGCAGGTTGCTTGAATAACCCATAAAGTGGTGCCAAAAAGATTACAAAAAAATTGTTAGTTATATAGGGAATAATTAAAGAGGTAGTATGCCTAGTTATTACAAGGATGGGATAGCATCTTACATCAAGGATCTGGGAAAAGTTCTGTGGTGAATGTGCACTCTTGCTTTATATGTCTCTAAGGTACCATTTATTTGTCCAGTTCTGTTTTCATGCTAACTACGATGATATTTTCTTTCATTGAAAGTGTGTTTGTCTGTAGTTTAGCAGTAGATGCAGAGATAACAGACTGTGGTTGGTTCTTGTATTATTTTGTTATTGCAACTGCTTACAAGAATTAAGATCTTTGTGGAAGAACTCCATAAGCATGTTCAGTAAGTGCCAAGTGATGCAATCATTTCAGAGCAAGCTGAAGTTAATCAGCATGATCAATATTTCCAGAGAGTATTTTATAAATACATACATACTGTAAATACACACACACATACACATATTTATAAAATGTATATCATGTTAAAAAATGTATATATTGTAAAAGGAACTCAGAAGTCAGCCTGTATGTTGAACTCATCATGTGTACATAAGTACATCTCTCTCTATATAAAATTCAACATCTGTCTGTCTGTATGTGTGTTTGTCTGTATGTCTGTCCACTTTTCACAAGAGAACTATTTAATGGATTTAAATTGGGTTGATTTTGTGACTTCTCTCATCTTGCTAAGAATCATATTTTGCTTGCAGGAGCAATATATTCAGGCTAATCTGAGATAGAGGCTGCGGGCCGAGGGGAGGGGTAAGCGTGACGTCAGGAGTAGGGAGCCGGGCAGGGTCCTCCTCACTTGCCTGTTTCACTACTAGGCGGGTAGAGCCGCGGGGTACGGCTAGTTAATTGTATATGAGGAAAACCTCACAAGCTAATGTATAATGTATATTACCTAATATAGATGAATATAGTGATGAGATGCTCAGCAAATCAGAAGAGCATCACCACCATGGTGACACAGGTGGTGCTAAGAAAACAAAGAGGAACTGTGCACGGTGTGGGGAAACAGGTACATCTCTGGGGCATAGACCCTACCGTGTGTGATGTGTGATAAGTGAAGTTGGTTTAACCATGAGAGAGAAAGCGAAAGAAGCACATTGATAGGAATATTTCTTTCTCACAATGTCTAAGGGTAGATGATCCAGAAAATTCAGGGGTCGCTGGTATTCTAGCAAGAAAGAGAGGATGGCAGCTGGGGAGAAGTCTGATGGGAACCTGACATATAAGACCCTGGCTGTCTGACCTATGTAATGATAATGAAGAGATAGCAAAAGACAGGATCTCAAGCAGTGGACACTAGGACGAGGTTCCAATTATTAAGGATGTGGTCAGAGAGGACTGGCAGAAAGTTAGTACTGTTCTGCCCCTCTAGAGAATTCATTGAGTCTGGAGTCAAAAGGAGATATGAGGTGAAGAAGAAAGAGCAGGGTCATGAAAGAAAGATACAGTAGAGAGTCAGAAACAGAGAGAGAAAGACTGAAAGAAAGAACACTGTACTTCAATGACCAGTCTACTTTAAATTAGAAAAAGTAAAGTTTACTCCAAGAACATCAGCAAAGCTATGGTATCAAATATGGCAAATATGAAAAGGTGCCACAAGAAAAACATCAAATTTGCAGTGTCACCTGGAAAGACATCACCTATGTGTGCTAAATATGTAAAGAAGGCAGAATACAAAAAGCAATGTATTTAGTTTTTCAAGTAGTCAGTTCCTCATTCTAAAATATTTTCTGAGTGACAAGATTACTGTGTGTATGACCTCAGAAAAAATTAAAAATGGATGTTAAATATGTAATTCCTATGAGTTTGTTCACACCTCCTACTTTTATTGCTTTGCATGGGAAAATAGCCCACAAAGTTGGCACCTCCTTATAAAGTTACAGTATTAGAGTTCTGGTACTGATATAGGTAAAAAGGAAAACAAATGCTCTTAAACAATTTAATATGAAAATGGATGCTTATGCCAAATAATGCAATCATATTAGACCAAGTTATATTTATACTGATGGCATAAAGAAGTCAATAATACACAAGGAATTTCTTTAAATGGACAATGACATTGTGTTGTCAGCTATTTATATTGAGCCACTTTATTGAGTAGCCTTTACAGGTGATCAGCAAAAAAGAACTAGAAATGTTTTATGTTAAATTGCCATCCTAATGTACAGTTTATTGTTAGAGGAAGAAGCCCTTTCCTCACCATTTGTAGTTCCTTCATCACTGTCATTACCTTCAGATACAGAAGAGGATCATATTTCAAAAAGGAACTAGATGAACAGGAGCAGTCAAAGCATATGTGAATAAACTTAGAGGAGACTTTGAAAGCAGACCAACTAAAATATTCAAATTTAAGAGAAACTTGCAGAAGGCAGTAAAATGAATTTTTAAAACTGATTGCACAGTGAAGATAAATGAAAAGGAGGCAATACTTACATACCCTGAATTGTACAAAACACTGTTCTTATTTAAACATTTTTATAATCAGTACACGTCAGTGTACCATTTCTCTGAATCATAAAGTCTGATTTGAGAGCAACAAGAAGATTTAACTTAGGTATTCCTCTTCCTTAGAACAAATTCATTTCAGTAATGTTAATTTTGTTCACTTGACCAAAAGACGTTCCTAGTATATTTTTCCCTGTTTTGTAGCTATTGAGAACACTGTAGTTTTCCAAACCATTTATTAAATTTTAACAATAGTTTGAAGGAGACTTTCTATTTACCCTAAAATCTGGGATATAAAATAAATATTCATAAAATGCTATATCACTAGCATTCTTGTAAACACAATTCACTTCAAATCAGATTTTATTTGCGTGGACATGTTGGTGTGTTTTAATACGGTGTCACTAAAAAGGCTGTAGTCCTACTTAGGACTTCAGACTCAACTGCTGATGTCAGAGTTGAAAATGACTTCACAGCCTTGCTTAGATCAAAGGTTTTTCTCTCTCTTTCATTACTTCCTAATTTATCATCTAGTTTAAAGTGGGTGAGTTGTAATATCAGATTAGAAATTTAATGATGTTGTATAACTAATATAGTTGTGAAATATTACCATATTTTCCTGCTTTTCAAAAATGTTATTTTAAATTATAAAAAACTTATAAAAAATATATAATGCTTATAATGCAGTTTTGTAATATTATAATATTGCAATGACTATGCCACATTATATTTGTAATATATGAATAATAATTATCATAATAATTAATCATTAATATATATTTAAACTATGATAATAATAATATAGTGGGGTAAAGTATTGAAAGAAGAACGCAGCCCACAAAACTGCAGCAATCTGATAAATCTGTTTTCAATTTTTCAAAGAAGCCTTTTTGTGGTTGTGCATTTTGGAGTGACCCATACCTAATAGATTTACATAAGAAAATGTGCAAACCTCATAAAGACAGTGACTGGACATTGAATTCAAACTCTGTTTCCTGAACTGTGAGCTCTGTAAGCACTCTGTTAACTTGAAAAATACACAAGAATGGTCTGACACATTAATTTGATTTATATGAACAGTGATTTGACATGCTATATCAATATCTGAGGCTAAATCAAGACTTTAATGAACCACAGTATATTACATTTCACTTGCATTGTGTATTTCAATAATCCTTCCATTTTTCTAAATCCAGGTTTTCCATTTCAGAATCGCTAGTTGTCTTTTAGAACATAGAACATAAGGAATTTGACAAACAAGAGGAGACCATTCAGTCCATCAAGCTTGTTTGTTTAGCTAATAGCTAAGCTATCCCAATATCTCATCCAGATACTTCTTAAAGATTTTCAAAGTTTCTCTTTCAATTACACATCTCAATAGTTTGTTCCAGATTCCCACAACTCGTTGAGTAAAGGAGTGCTTCCAGGTTTCAGGCCTAAATCTACTTCCCCTTAATTTCATTTAAGTGATTTACTGTTAAGTTGAAAGAGTTCTGCTCAATCGGCTTTATCAATGCCTTTGAGGATTTTGAAGACCTGGTTTAGGTCCCCACATTGTCAGGTTTATTTCTCTGAGTCTGTCCAAGTATATCATGTCCTGTAGTCCTGAGATGCACCTCTACTCTCCACTGCACAGCTTCAAGTGCTGCTTTGTCTCTCTTGTAGCGTAGCGACCAGAACTGCGCATAGTGCGGTTACAGTCTAATGTAAACGTAAAACATTTTAAATTCAAAAGTTTTTATAATGTAACTTAACTTTTTTTTTGCCTTTTTAATAGCTTCTGCGCATTGCTTAGATGATGAAAATCTTGGGTCAACATAAACCCCTAAATCCTTTTTTAGAGATTGGACAGTGCCTCCCATCTTGTATTCATAATTGACATTCCTTTTGCTAACATGTAACACTTTGCACTTTTCTACATTAAACTGTACCTGGTAAGGTAAAAATGTTAATCACTTGGCACCTGTTCAACCAATAATCTTTTACCTTCTTAAAATTTGAAAAAATAGGGATATAAAAGAAACAATAAAATCTACCTGAAGTAATATAACTGTTTAAAATATGTTTGAAAAAAACAAGTTATTTAAGTTTGTACTATGCAGAAAAAGTGTGTTGTTATGAAAAATCCAGAATGCACTTTGTAAGAACTAAGTGTAAGAACTGTTGACAGTAGTTCAAACTGCTGCTGGCTGGACTTTAAACTGCTGGTACAATTTTTATTTCAAACTCACTTTGTGATCCTCAGCAAGTCACCTGATCTACAAATTGAAATATATCATAATTTTGTAATGTACCTTAGGTAGAGGTGTCAACCAGGTATAAAATAATACTTCATCCACTCTTCAACCCACTATGATCTATGTAGTGTTACAGAGCCTGTCACAGTTGCCATTAGTGACAAGACAGGAACCAGCGCTGGATGAGACACCACTCCATTGATGGCACAATTATGCACTCACCCACAGTTCTTTAAATCTTTGGATTGTTGCAAGAAAACTGGAATAACTAAAAAAAACCTAGACACATAAGCAGATGTAGCGCTAAGCGCACATCGTCAGTAACTGAGTAGGAATATAAACACAGCCACCTGAATTTATAAAGTAGCAGTACTAACTATGTTCTTGCCCCCTCATGCAAGTTCAGTTCAAGTTCATTCAGTTCAAAGCTTAACATAATATTCTCAAACTGGTTTTGCCCAGTTTAACGTGGGGTCCATAGCCTATCATGCTAGCATAGGGTACAAGGCAGGAAAGAGTGGTGAACAGGTTACTTGTCAATCACAAAGATCACAAACACCTATTCTGTCAGTGACACAGGGATAATTTATAATTGGCAGTTAACCAACAGACTTCTCTGCCCTTCTGTTGGCCCTGGAATGACAGAAGGAAGTTTTTCTAGTGGTTAATATCCATCATCTGCGGAAAGGCATTAATAATGAGAATAATTGCTACTAACAAGCAATAATTGTGCATGAAGAACACTTGTGCATTGAATTGTTGTTCATAAGGAATGCCTTACTTTACAGCATGGATTTTCTAGCTGAATAGTGTATGTGGCCATGGATGGTAGAGTGATGTCAAGGTATTGCTTAAAACCAATGGCCAACAACCCAGTCCCAACCCAGGAACAACAATGCTCTTTCCACATGCTAGACATGTTGTATTCTGGCATGCAACCTAACCTAACATACATTTGGAACTGTGACGGGAACCCATAGCAGGGAGCATACATATTCCCATATCAGTTAACCTAAACATACTGCAAATCTTTGAAATACAGGTGAAAATGTTAGAGAAAAATGATAGGTTATAGGAGAACATGCAAACTTCACAAAGACTGGGTTATGATCTGAACAGGCATCACTGTGCTCATCATACACTTAATTTTAAAAAGCTGATTGCATTTTGACTTATGCATACAAACTAAGGCTTATGATTTTTTTGTTTAAAGTTTGCTTTTACTTTTTATGATTTTCTTACTCTTACATTTTTATTGATCATCTTTTACTGTAAATACTTATGTTATCTATCTATCTATCTATCTATCTATCTATCTATCTATCTATCTATCT
>JANRMT010062841.1:56830718-56880284 GCA_026402145.1 Polypterus bichir lapradei | reverse complement strand
TATCTATCTATCTATCTATCTATCTATCTATCTATCTATCTATCTATTCTGCTTAGTATTTTTTTATGGAAACTATCATTAAAATAATTACCATATTGTAATAATTCTAATTATTACAATATATTACATGCCATATTGGTCTCTGTAGCACTGGATGTTGGGAGTTTAACATCTGCTGTGCATGACTATTAGGCTCTGAATACTCCATAGCCATGTGACTTGCTGTTAACATTGGCAAATCCAGAGATTCAACAGTTAAACATAACATAAGAAATTTGTTTAATCCAATTCAGCGTTTCACATACTTTTATATATTTATCTATCATGTCCAGTTTCATCTGCTACTCTGCTACAGTATAAGCTCTTCCCTGAGTTGTACATTTGCTCTTGTCCTTCTTTTGGACATTCAAGCTTACTACAGGGAGGGTTGCTGAAATAGCCAAGTAGCAGAAAAGGCAATGTGGCAAAAACAGTAAATGCTGTAGATTAAGGCAAAATTTAAAGCAAAACAATAATAAAAGATCACAATATAAAAACACACCAAAAAAGCAGTATCAAAAATTTTTAAAACATGAGTAAACTCAGTCAGGTTCAAGACACATTAAACAAGAGAAACATATTAATGCTCACTGAATTCAATAAGACTGTTTCAAAACATCTAAAATGATGACTTAGATTAGCTTAAGTTCACAGTGAATCAACTGCAATGACAAGAAAACCCTTTGGTTATTTTATATAGATATATATACAATATAAATGCACACAGAGTATCATAGCATGCAAAGCAGATGTTTATGAGAGAGTACTGAATATGGGGTTCATCCTCCCTTCCTCCCTCTCTCTCTATCTCTCTCTCTCTCAGAGAATGTTACAAATAACACACTGCAATTAAAAAGGACATATTTTCTTTGATAAAGTTTTGAAAAATGTAGTTTATGCATATTAAATATATCATACAGAACTTGGATCTAAAATTACTCATATAAATATAAATCTTAAACATAATGTTGATATCGAAAGATGTATATGAAAAACAATATGTTCTTTTGACTTAATTTGCTTTTGCATTATCTGAGGCTTTTAAGATTTCTTTTTGCAAACAAAATAAAATGTAAAACACATTCTAATACTGTTATTCTTTATCTGTCTTTTACACGTTTGATGGAGTTGTCTTCATCTTGAGAAAATTAAAATAATTATTACATTGAAAATTGAATAAGTGCTGCTAGCTGATTACAACATATAAATGTAAAATAAAAATAGCTCAGTAACTTTAAAATTAATTAATTATTTTTTTCACTTGTTTATTGTCAGCAGTTTCAGATTACTTGAATCTTAACCCACTTTCTGTCATAGTGTTTATTTGTATATTCTCCCAATGTCTGCATACATTTACCATATTACTCTTGTTCCATTGCGGTATCCCAAAGATGTTTATGCTAGCGAGCAATGCAAGCGAGCATCGGTATATGCTTGATTGTCCACTGTGATCAGGGCTGGATCAAAGAGGGTGGGGGCTCACATTTTTGGGGGATAAGTGCACATCAACTTCTTGGTCTCAAAGACGTACAGAGTAAATGAAGTGACTACTGCAGAGTTTTAGCTTTAAAATAATGGCAAAATTCTGAAGAACAGAAAATAATTTTGACTCTCTGAAATTATGAAGAGAAAATGTATGTTGTATCAAAATTTATATCTTCATTTAGACATTGCTGCACAGATAACAAGTGATAAAGTAACCATCGCAAACCAAGGTTGGAAGAGACAACTATAGATCATTAATACATATACCTAAAAAAGGAGGACTATCGAATACTGCATAGGCCATTCTGTGTATTAAGATAGATACATGTTTGCTTTTCAAAAGTGTACATTTCTGGATTTCTTTACAACAAAGTGTTTGATCAGATTACTAAAATCCAGTTTCCAAACCAGATCACTCTCAATTAATAACAGGGTCAAATGATTCAGTCCATCCTGTCTCATTGTGTATGTGAGCTTATTCTTCACTATACTGAGAATGGAGAAAGAGCGATCACTGCTTGCATTTGAGATGGGCAATGTCAGGTAAAGCCTGAAAGCAACATTTACATTTGGGCTGATTTTTTTCTCTAAGAGACTAAAAACAGATGAGCAGATGAAATACCTTTAGTGCTTATGCATTCTCTGAACTGGACAATCTGCTAACCATTGTGCCACCATGCCTTGAACAACAAAATACACAGATGGAGAAATAACCACAGACAAAATACCAAAAATGGCCACAGACCAGCAATAAATGAAAATATCTCTCTCTCTTTGTCTCTCAAGCTCCTATCACTTGTAACATCCAGTGAAGCAAGGGATCAGCATTACTGTTATGATTAGCAGTCTTTGTTCATTTTTTGTTGCTTTATCTGGATAGATTTTCAATAAGTAAGTTTCCAAGTTGAACTTCAAGGAATCTAAAAATAACCTCAGATTTTTTTTTATGGTTAAATGTAAAGGTTGAAAATATTTACTGTCTTGCCACAATGTCATATTTGTTTGTTGCTCTGGAGCTATAGTGTTGAATATTGCCATGGCAATCTATCCAAGAATCACCTTGGAAAGTGCAAAACTTTCCTTACACTCGCCTCGTAAAGCATTAAAGAAAAATTTGCTTAAGATGGCTATGTGGTGAATTTTCAGGAAATAGTTCAGCAAACACAGAAAATGTACTGCAAAAATACCTTTTTGGGCCTTTGGCTACTGTCCGTGTAAGCCCTTGTTAAAATCCAGTCATGACTGTGATGGACTGATGAACTACTTAGGGTTATTTCTTTTCTTTTGCCTACTGTTCTGGGATATTTTCTACCTTCTGGTTATCAGCCAATGAGGTAAGTGGTCACAGAAAATAGACAAATGGAAGGAACCACACAAATATATTATGCAGACAAAAATTGAAATTGATTTGATATAATGTCAATATATATGAGGCGCATCTGCACCGATACTCATATCAGGCTGATTTAGGATCACTGTCAATGTAACAGTGTACCTCTAGACTGTAAGTGGAAACTAGAGTTTTGAATGGGACCTAACACAGAAGGAACCCCAACTATGAAACAACCAGGTAGAAACATTATCATCTGAAAGAAGCATTGTCATGTTGCACCCTGAGCATAATTAATTAGTCATAAAATAAATACGAACTAGTCAATTACATTTTCCTTTGTCTGTTTGTTCCAAAAGTCATTGCTCTACAGTGGACTGGTTTCTTATCTAATATTAGTCCTTGCTTTATTCATGATACAGGAGTCTCATTTCAGCTGTTCCTATCTACAATCTTATTCTTTTAATGACCATACAAAGCAGAGGATGTGGAGATATATAATATATTAAATTCTTCCTGGTTCTGCCCCTGAGAACCCTCATAATTGCCCATGCAGAGTACTTCATGAATGGGAAGAATTCACAGGGTATACTAACTACATTGTCAGACCACTTCAACTGGCATTTCTTGCTCAAGAGCAATGACAGGTGGAGTACAAGTCCAAGGAGGTTATACGCAAGCTTTATAGCTCTCTGGTGAGGCCTCATCTGGAGAACTGTGTGAAGTTTTGGTCTCCAGGCTACAAAAAGGACATACCAGTGCTAGAAAAGGTCCTGAGAAGATTGGCTAGGCTGATTCCAGGGCCAGAATTGGAAACGTGTTAAGGATAAATTTTGTACAAACTTTAGGAAGTTTTTCTTTAACAGAGAACCATAGACACTTGGAACAAGCTACCAAATAGTGTGGTAGAAAGTAAGATTTTAGGGACTTTCAAAACAAGATGTTTTTTAGAACAATTAAGTGGATAGGACTGTTGAGTTATATTGGGATGACTGGCCTGTTCTCATCTAGTTTGTTCTAATAGACTTTTAAAGGACCTCTTGAATTGTCAAGCTTCTTATTTTTTCAACTTTAAATCTCGACAAGGTTCCTTAGACAGTCTGTGGCGCATGCATGGCCTCCTTCTTTAGGTCACAGCACAAATCTTGCATTTCTTTTCCAGGGGAGGACTGTCATATCAAATTTAAAGTTGCTGTTTATAATCCAGACACTGTCACAAATGGCTATAAACCAAATCTCATTAAGGTCTAATATTTAAAGATTTACGGGAACAATGTTGTCATGTGTAAGGGTTTCTGAACATTACTCTCTAGTGCTTCATTTGTATATCATGAGGTGCTAAAGTTCATAGTGATGATGCACTGGTATTGGCAATTTAGGCACTGGAGCACAGTAGTCTTAACACTGAATTACGACATCTGTCTAATTTCTTTGGATATCTTGCAAACATGAATTGTTCCACTTTCCACACTCTGTGCAGCACATTCATACTATTATCCCTCAACTCTCATTTCAACATCCACAACACTGCTCCAGAATCTATTTTATTTTACATACACTGAAATGAGCCAATCAAAAACCAAATAGGCATAACAACAACACACCATTTATTTATATAGCACATTTTTATACAAAGATTGTAGCTAAAAGTGCTTTACAAGATGTCAAAGAGAAAGCTGCAAGAAAAGAAAAAACAAATAAAATTAGATAAGAATAATAATGAATAAATAAAAAGAATAATAAATAAGAATAAATCCATATGATCTTATAAAGCATAAATATATCATTAGTAGTAGAGTAGCATCCTTATATACAATATCATATTCTAAGTCTCTAAAGTTAAGGACAGAAAAAAAATCCAGTTAAGCTGAGGCATCACCCCAGATGATTTGATGCAATCAGTTAATTTTATAAAGTTTAAATAAAGTCTATTTAATACTTTTTATTTATTTACATATTATAAAAAATCAAAAACAAATAGTTTTGTATATTTTGGGGTTGTGGAGTTATTTGCAAGTGTGAAGCACAGAGGGTTCAACATCTGGGGTACAGGAGGTGAGATCCAGTCAGCTCCTGCACAAATTATGCATTGGTATTCTTTGAAATTCACTATTTCAAGCCTTCTTACCCTGTTCATTAAACTTCAAAAAATAATGAACAACCAAAGACACACATAGGGTGCATTCTTTCACCCATTTTAAACAGATAAACCTAATGTGAGTAAACTCAACAGTTTCTCCACAGACGCAAGGCATACAACAGTCCAAAAAATTCAGCAAGATTTCATGAGTACACCGTCATATATCTCCTTTAATTCTAGATAATGTATTGACAGGACTGAAAATGGTAATGACCTCTTAAATATCATGAACAAAGTGTTGGTCTAGTGTTCTATGGCTAAGACAAAATTCATACTGCTCCTCCTGGATCGGAATTTTGACATATTCTACTTCTTCCTTTTGTAATACATTTGAAGTAGCTCTTCAGGGAAACTGAAAGAGTGCAGCACATCAATAAATGGAACATACTTTCTCCCACACCCACTTTGAAAAACGATTTGCTAACCTATTAAAAAAAAACTCATCCCACCTTCAACACTGAAATATTTGGCTGTTTTTGCATAAAAATAGTTAAAGATATAAGAAAATTTAAAACAATAATGGTTAATCCTGTGTCTTTCAGAAAACCGAGATCAATATACCCTAGCCACGGGCGAGTATAAATTCTGTAGTTAATTCCTTCTTTGTACTTATTGTACTGTAACAAGTTATGGCTCCTCAAAACAACATATCACTAATAGCCAAAAATAAATAAGTAAATATGTGCATTAAGGTCAGTGTTTACTGTATTTTTAAAAAGTGAAAGTTTAAAAAATACATTAAATTCAGTTCCGTTTATTGTCATTCAGCCTGACAGGGCAATGAAGAGCAATGTTGCAAATCCCACTGTTTTGGAAACATACAGCAACAAAACCCTACATGTTAGAATAACACCGTAAACAAAAATGACTAAACAGATCAATTTCAATTAAAATTGAACTAATAAACAAACAATGTAGTAAATATTACTTATAATCAGTTAATGTGTTTCTGATATGTATCAATTAGAGTAAGCAGAACTAAGGCAGGAAAACCAAATCACTAGTGCAAACTGATTGGTAATGCTGGCTCTTTCATAATGGGGTTGTGTTCACAGGTCTAGCAGATCTTTGTACAGTATGGGAGTTAACAGGGTGGGCATTGCATTGAACATTATCATTTCGCTTGCTGGATAACAGAGGGATGAGCAGTTTATTGCTGTGGCGCATGGATTATGCTATAATGGAAAGTACTTTTTCAAGCATCTCTTGCCATAAATGCCTTATATGGATCCAAATATGGCTCTAGTGATGAATCTGGCCATTGCCATAACAGATGATGATGAAGCTAATCTGCAGGGTCTACACTGTGCATCTAAAGAAATTTGTGAGGATCCAATAAGACTGCGACTTACTTTAGTGCTGTAAAAAAATGAAATCACTTCTTAACAAGGATGGTAGCATTTCAGGACCGTGGCAGATCATTACTGTTGTTCACTCCTAAAAACTTAAACTACTGTCTCGTAACGCAGCAATCCGATTAATGTCAAAGACCTCTTCAAGTCTGAAGTGTGCATTTCTAGGGTTTACGTTTTCAGTTACTTGTGTTACTATTTTAAGAATGCAACTTAGCAACTGTTACTTACATTAAGTCTATTGTATTTAACTGATTGATAACTGATTTTATTGTTTCCTCAATCATACATTTACAAATGTAGCCTCCCTTACCTACCAATGTTTTTAAAGTGGCCATTATGGGTTGGAGCTGTTCCTTTATAGCTATTTACTTAGAAATTTTGCTTAAAATGAATGGATTAACAACTGGAACAGTGCGAGTGTTCTAACTGCCTGATTTTGAATACTATATTTCACAATGTAAATAAAAAGATTATTGTAATCATTAGTGTAGGTTATGTGTGCAAGGCAATAAATGTGTTAGATATATTCTAGCCAAACATTCATTTTGGTATTTTACGTAGTTACCAAAAAAAGGTTTTTGTTTTGCTTTTTTTTTCAATCTTGATAATTTTGATATTGTTTTGCCTTACTTATTGACTTTTAACTTGAAGTAAAAGTGAATTATTACATTTGAAAGAATTGCTTTGTGCAAGGCTAAATACTGTATGTAATATATGACATGAGAAAATCAAAATATAATAATGAAATTGCAATGTTTGTTATAGATTTAAATGACTTCTTAAATAACTTTTAAAAGAAATAAAAGTTAAAGGTGACATTCATCCCAGTCTGTGAGACTTTGGTATATAGGAGGGAACTGGAGCACCTAGAGAAAATCCACATGGACCTGAGAAGATGCAAAGTTCATACCGACCAATTGTGAGCTGAACGCAGGGCTGTGGCGCTCTGAGGCTGTAGTGTTTACAGTGGCATCATATTACTCCTTCATTTGAAATATTTATGCTGAAACCTAGATTATTTAAACCTAATTTTTCTGTGATATGCTTAAAAGTATATAATAAAAAAGGCACCAGAGAAGCAACACTCTGCACAACAGACTTTTTTCCATTTGGGCAAAAGAAACTATTCAGTTTCATTCCTAATGAAATGCATTATAGTCTTTGATTTTTTTTTTTTTTGTCTATGAGTTGTTTTGTAACCCGATAAAATAGGTTTAATGCTGCAAAAGATGCAAAGCAGGATTTTCTTTTGTGGAAAAAGAAAATGTAGGAATCCAAAAATGTGTTCATATATCAAATATAAATCAATACATTGCATTTTGCATCATCACCACTTGAAAAATACAAAAGTGTTTTCAATTAGTAAAACTAATTCTTGAAATAAGATGCAAACAGTAAATTATAATGCTTTATTTCTTATTATTTGTCAGTATTTATTATAATAGTCCATACAAACACATCTTTTGGAGTATAAGTACTGTACACACAAAGAACAGAATGCAGGAAAAGAATGAAAGGTGCTTTTAAGCTATGATGGGTATTTACTTAAAAGAGACAAGCTAACATGTCAATTTGCCTTTTCTTTTGACCTTTTAGTAACTTAAATATCAAATAATTTTTAAACTGTGGTACAATAAACTGGTAACCTATTAATATATACATAACTTTGAGATTATAAAGAGTATGGTACACATTCTGAGTATATTTTGAAGAGATAACATATATTTCATAACATGTATGCTATTTCTAAAATGTGTGCATTTCTCTGGTGTTTACTATAAAATGGATTTTCAAGCTTCAACACTGAGCTTTAGAAAACACACTTTCCACCTTGAGTCAACACTGAATAATTTTCAAAATGTTAAAAAGTAGGCTTGTAGTGTGTATTTGTTTTACTCATTGGCCTTTTTTCTTTTTGTAAATGGTTTAGTGTTTCAGCTCAGCGTACTTTTCTAGCTATTCACACTGGGTAATTAGAATTCAACACAATAAATATTTTTAAGTAATGTGCCATCAGATTTGCTGCAATCAATGTCATAGTTTGTTCTTGGCATAAATCATACTTACTGTTTTCTTCCTTTATTTATGTTTCCATTGTTTATTTGAAAGTGTTTATAAATGTTTCATCATCAGTCATTTTAAAAGCTCTATATGTTGTTTTTCTCCAGGAACTTTTAAACCACACATGCCTGAAAATATTTTGTGGAAAATATCTTTCAATTCCCTTATAGACCAAAAATAAGCAAATGCATGAATTGTTTTCAGGAAAATAAACAGAAAGTATTAACCTAAACTTTAATAATAATATTTTTGGCTTAGGCTTTGGTCACCTGACCAAGAAGCTGATGAAGCTAGCTAACGGTCGGGTAGTCTTGGCTTTGGAAGGTGGACATGATCTTACTGCAATCTGCGATGCATCAGAGGCCTGTGTGAACGCCCTGCTGGGAAATGAGGTAAAGTAGGATGACTCATTACTCTGAAATCAGTTGTTGGCCCTTCTCCATGTTATACACTAGTAGAGTGTGCATTGTAGTAAAATCACAAACACCTTTAGATTTGCACTGATATACACAACAGTTTGTTTTGTGGGATGAAGCTACATTACTTCCTAGAGACACTTCATAACTTGGAAATACAGTACTGTAAGTAATACATACCTTCAAATAATTCAGTTACTTAAATGCTTCATTATTTTATTACATTGAGTGAAAACATATATTTTTATTATTTTTCATTTTTTTTATTTGTGATGCTACATACAGTACATAAATAAACTATGTTTGGTATAACCCCCTACTTAACCCCTTCATTTGTTGCAGACATCGATTTCTAATTCAAAACTTGACAAAAATAGTTGATTAAAGAAATGTTGACACAAATAGACTAAATTTAAGACATTTATGAAGCCTAATAGGTTGCCACCTCGGTTTCTGAAAATATATATAAAGCAGAACATAGCATAACATTTTCAAACCTGCCTAATCCAACTCATGATCACAATCAGCCACAGTCGATGCCTGCAACGCTGTACAAAAGGCAAGAAGAAGCTTTAGACAGGACACCTGTCCATTGCATTGCCTACTCACACACACACCAATACTCACAGTGGGCTAATATGAAACCATCAATCAACCTAATATGCATGTTTTTGGGTACCCAGAGCAAATTGACACAGGCATGAGGAGAATGTATGTATGCCATATAGACAACAAGTAAGCACAGAGTTCTATCTAAGGATGTCTGATCTGTGAAGAAACAGCACAAATGAATGTGTTACTGCAACACCAATTGTGTCTTTGTGCATATATACCGCACAAGTATTGAAACACTTGAAAATGTTTTAAGTGATTCTTACAGATCTTTAAATGGTATTAGTTGATTTATTTGCTACTGTATGTACTAAGCAGGAAAACACAAGTAGCTCATGTTATAGATTGCAAATGTACACCTCACAACAACATCACAACATATACTGATAAGCCACAACATTAAAACCAACTGCCTAATATTGTGTAGGTCTCCCTCATGTCCCCAGTACAGCTCTGACCCTTCGAGGTATGGACTCCAAAAGACCTCTGATGTTAGCAGCAGATCTTTTCAGTCCTGTAAGTTATGAGGTGGGGTCTCAATCGCTTCAACTTGTTTTTCCAGCATGTCCCACAGATGCTTGATTGGTTTGAGATCTGGGGAATCTGGAAACCAAGTGAACACCTTGAACTCTTTGTCATTTTCCTCAAACCATCGCTGAACCATTTTTGCAGTGTTGCAGGCTGCATTATCCTACTGAAAGAGGCCACTGCCATCAGGTAATTCCATTGCCATGAAAGAGCAAATGTGGTCTGCATAGGTAGTACATTTAAAAGTAACATCCACATAAAGGTTTCCAAGGAGAGCATTGCTTGGAGCATCACACTGCCCCAGCTGCTGCCATCTCTTCCCCTGGTAAATGGCACACATGCACCCAGCCATCCACATGATCTGAAAGAAAATGTAATTAATCAGACCAGGCCATCTTCTTCCATATCTCCAGTTCTGACACTCATATGCTTGTTGTGTTGTAGGTGCTTTAGGCAGTGGATAGGGATCAGCATTGGCACTCTGACAGCTCTAAAGCTACACAGCCCCATGCATAGCAAGCTGCAATCCACTGTTTGTTCTGACACCTTTTTGCTGTGGCCTAGCATTAATTTTTTTGGCAACATTAGCTCTTCTGTGGGATCAGATCAGATGGGCTAGCCTTCACATCCCACATACATTATTAAGGTTTAGGTGCTGTTCTTCCTTGGACAACCTTTGGTAGTTACTAACCACTGTATAAGACCTGTCATTTTGGAGATGCTCTGACCCAATCATCTAGTCATCAAAATTTGGCCCTTGTCAAAGCCTCTCAGATCATAATGCTTGCCCTTTTTACCTGTTTCCAACACATTACCTTCAAGAACTTACTGTTCACTTACTGCTGCAAATATCCCAGGTGCCACTGCAACAAGATAATAAATCCTATTCACACAATGTGTAAGTGGTTTTAATGCTGTGACTAAAATAAAAAAAAAAAAACTAAATACAACTGTAAATTAAAAACATATTTTCAAGTACTCTTTCAGTACTGACTTTTTTGATAAAAAAAATAGTATGTGTGGAATTTGTATGCATGGTTCTTAGAGCTTGTCTATCCAAAGAGTGCAAACGAGCCTGTCATCTCTGCTTAAACACGAGTGTTATATGATTCACAGGATCCAAGAGAAATTACACAAGTCTTTAAGTCAGCTGCTCTACAGGGTGGTCCAGATCTAATTATGCAGATTCAGATCGTCTGGATGACTTTGATTTATGCGGGGACGATTCCAGTTCGATGCAAAGATGATTCTTCATGTCGTCAGTTTGCACACTTCTCGATGGTCCGGGATTTTTCAGGTGATTTTCTATGTAATAAACTTAATAAGTTATAGCGTAATGAAAATTGCATAATTAGATCTGGACGACCCTATACGACGTAGAGGCATAGCTGGTAAAGCCAAAGATTTCATTCAAAGCAAGAAGGTGGAGCAATTCACAGGAGTAGCAGCACTTGTCTAGAAACTAGTACCCGACAGGTTAAGAAAGGCAGTGACATCAAAGGAGCACTTGTAGCAAATTTTGTAGCATATCTAGATCCAGCCAAACATTTCTATTACTGCTGAGGCACATCTCCTAGGAATGTAAAGAAACAGCCTTAACAAATTATTAGTTACAGTGTGTCTCTATCCCGATGTCCTCAACAAATCCCATTCTGTGACATACATGTTCTAATCAGTATTTTTATTGCACACTCACTTGTTGAAGAAAAAAAAGTATACATATATATATATATATATATATATATATATATATATATATATATATACACTTTAAAACAAAAAAAATACACAATATATATATATATATATATATATATGTGTGTGTGTGAGAATAAAGGTAAGTTTTAAAAAGAAAGCTAAATCCAGCAAATCTTAGCTGTGGAGCCTTCATCGTGTGTGTGTGTGTGTGTGTGTGTGTGTGTGTGTGTGTGCGTGCATGTGTGTACATATATTGTCACCTCCAGAGGGCATTACTGAGTCCCAGATCCCAGACACTGCTATAGCCCAGCAATGCCAGGTTCAAAAAAGTGAATTGTATTTATACAAAGTACCTTCACAGGTTCCTTTTTCTAGCAAACACAATACAAGCAATATAATTCTTCCCCAAACTACTCCCAGGCAAGCCTTGTCCACCTCCTCCCAAATCCAGTTCCCCAAGTGAGGTGAAACAGTTTCTTTAAAGCTGGAACTGGGAGTTATTCTGCTGCCACAACATTGCCACCAGGAAGTGCTTCCCCCATCAGGCTGAACCTTAATAAAGAAGGGAAGTCTTCTCTCTGGTGGCACCCAGGAACCCCAACAGGACTTCCTTACTGAGTCTCATGCGACTCTGAGGGTTTCCAAACTGGGGCCCCCACTTGTCATGTTAGGGGATTGACAGCTCTCTGTCTGCAGGTTTCCCTAGTTTACCCATTATTTCCTCTGCCTTACTGGGAAAAGAAATAGGAATTGTCCCACCCAGAGGCACTTCCATCCATACGTTTTATCCATTATGGCCACCTGACTAGATAAGGTATTGTACTTTATAAAGACAATACAACCTGTTCAGTTTATTTTTTGCACCATGCTATAACAACACTAGATCCATTACAGTTACTATTAACAGAGCAACACCTATAGAACAAAGGTAAATAATGATGTAGAGCACACCGCATTTCTCATTACTGTCATTGATACTTCCAGTTCCATGGGAATGTAATCTTGCAGGGTGCAGTTTATTAAAATGCAACATTTGTATTCAAAGCAGATTCTGTGACCAGAATCCAAAACTAAGAAGAAATTTTCAAAACTTTTGGTAGCTTTAGAACACTTTTTTAAATTGAACTCTTTTGAACACTTTATAAACACTTTACAAACTGAAGCTCAACCTTCACTTTAATTATAATACAAAGTGGTCTGCTAAGGTTTTTTCTAACAGCTGTTTGCTGTAATTCAGATGGTCTTTTTTCTATGAGAACCCTTCAATTGTTTGTATGTGTTCTAGAAAGAAAGGGAGAGTAGAGGTTAAGGAAACTCTTGCTTTTTTGGAAAGAATTTTATTTATGTTTTCATTACTAAGTACTCTTCCTTTTGAACTGTGTTGTGGTTGTAATGGGTTCTTTACTGAAAGCTTAAAATATTAAAATTGAAAAAAAGGCTTCTCATAACTAGCCACAACGCAACAGTGACAAGATAAAGCTGATTTGTTACTACAAAATATGTATACATGTAAACTCAAATGCATGTGCTTGCTTGGTTGCCTTTGAAGTACCCTCACTGCCACCTACTGAAAAAGAAATGTTTTTTTTTTGGTATCTTCAGACGTTGTCTATAATATCAAAGAAACAATACAATGTATTACATAAATATTATTTGGAATTGCCACTGACCACTTTAATCACTTTAGAATTTACTTGAAAGCCTACTGTTAATTTAAAATGCTTTTAATCATATTTTAAATCATATCATATTAAATTAGAAATACAAATCTTTAAAACAAAAATCCTAGTTATGTGTGTGACACTGCCATTTTCGTTTTGTATTTATTTGGCTCACAGTTAAATTCAAAGCATCTTATAGACAACATTTTCTTATATATTATTGAAACCCTGGCATGTTAACTGAATCACTTAGGGTCATACAGCGAATCAATGATGAAGACTGAACTGGCAAATGTGCACTTTGCCACTTTGCCAGCCTTAGCTACTGTGCATCACTGTCTGCTTTTCTGTAGATAATGGATGTAGTGAAAAGACAAGCAAAATGATACCTTTTATTGGCTATTGATTACATCTTGCCTGAAGAAGGGGCCTGAGTTGCCTCGAAAGCCTGCATATTGTAGTCTTTTTAGTTAGCCAATAAAAGGTGTTATTTTGCTTGACTTTTCACTACATTCATAATGGCTAACACGGTACAACACCCTATTACTGTAGATAATGGAATAAGAGACAGTTGTGTCATTTTATTTCCTTTGCTTAATATCAGGTCCTTCCATCACAGATTACTTAGTTGTTGCATGCTAATCATTTTACTTTGCTTAGTTTCGTGGTTTTGGAAAGTAGGGTCCTTTCCCAGCAATGCTGGTCCCAAGGCAGGAACCAAACACAGTGGGAAAGCCATTTGTGCAAAATTTAAAAATATCTGTGTAACATTCTCAAACCAAATTTATCTAGTTCAGGGTTGCAGGAGGCCAGGACCACTGGGCGTTAGTCTATTGAAGAGCCCATTCATGCTCTCAACCACACTCACACTCGATCCAGTATGGAATCCCCAGATAACATAATCTGGAAGCTTCCGGGTGTGTCAGAGGAAAATGACACAGAGAATGTCCAAACTCATACTCAGACATCTTGATGTGGCCACTGCACTGTAGGAAAATACTGTTTTTGATGTTTCAATAGAAGTTACATTTCTTAATAGTAAACAAAAATAATACAGACTGAGAAAATTCCTTTGAACACTGTTTTTAGATACCTAATTCACTGCACTGTGATTCCTCTGTTTGTTGAAAACAGAAACAAAGAAATAGACTCCAAATGGATGGTTTAGAACTTTCAATTTAATGATAAATGCATCACATAAAAGTTTTTTTTTTACTTGATTCATAGGCAAATTAGTGTCACTTATCCAGTATATACATTCTACATATAATAGTATGTGGTAAAACTGTTATAGGTCTTGGCAAGGTTTGCTTTTGCTGCCATCCATAGCACTGCAGTCAGATTAGTAAGGTCAGTAATGTCCTTTGTTGCAGTAGTCTGCACTTTGTCAGAAGTATTTATTCATGTGTTGGGGATTAGAATACATAAACAATTTATAGTTTTTTTTTTCAAATACTATTTCTTTATCATTGCGGTGGGCTGGCACCCTGCCCGGGGTTTGTTTCCTGCCTTGCACCCTGTGTTGACTGGGATTGGCTCCAGCAGACCACCGTGACCCTGTAGTTTATATATAGCGGGTTGGATAATGGATGAATGGATGGATATTTCTTTATCATTGTTTTTCTTGGCCATCACCTATAAATAAACATTTATTCTCCATTGCTGTTTGTATGTTTTTTTTGTTTTTTTAAGAATCAGAAGTTTTCAATCTATTTATCAAACTAGTGGTCTTTCAATTTGTCTGTCGGCCTTCTTTTCTTATATCAGATGCCACTGTTTGTACATGATTAATCTGCACAATGCACTTTCAACTCTGCAACTCAAGAAATGACTGCTGGTGATGGAAATGTTGCCTTTTGTTGACATATTTCAAGAGAACCGTAAAGGCACATGGACTTCATGGAAAAGGAGGAAGTTTACAACAATTGCTTATGTTGAAATGAGTCCATGTTTTAACTCATTAATTTTCTTTCATTGGGTAATAGTACAAACTGTCACCCCAGGATGCTTAAATTACCGTTTTTGGCAGTCACAAAATGAACTGGTATTGGTATAGTCTTTTTTAATATACTGTAATCTGTTTTTTGGTATAGTAGTATGAAGTTGATTTTTTAATCATTGTGGGAATGAACAAGTGGAAATAATTTGTACAAATCCTTAAATTCTCAATCAAAAAATTACACCATGTATAGACAACCTAGCAGAGATACCAACCTAGTAGCAAGTACCTTTCAATTTTCAAAGAGAAGAAAAGGTGGTCTATGTTGTGGCCGGGGCTATGTAAGTTATGGAAAGCATAACATGTGAATCCTACCCCATATTCATATAAGTGCATCCTGCAGTTTCCACAGACAACATTGTGATAGATCACTCTGTCTGTTACAACAGTCACGAGTATTCAAAGTGCTGGTCACACCTCTCTGAATTGCCTGTTGGTGACAGAGTTAGTAAACAATTGTGAGGATGGTGGTGAAACGGACCAAGAGATGCATATGTATTCCCTAAGCTGCAAACACTGGTGCACTGCTGTCCATTTTGTTCCAGAAATGGATGGAAGAACCATCCTGATTTGAAGATGCCCACTATACAACCTTGCTCAAACTCTGCTAACTGCAAGAATGGTGTATGATGACATCTACCACTCACGAAGAACCATACTTTGTATTGTCACAGGATGTGCTACTGATCTTGAGGGAGTTATGATCAATCTGAGTTTTTTTTTTTTAATTCACATTTAATTTTAATTTTAATAATAAGGTTTTGGTGTAATTAGGGGTTTGGTACCATACAGAATTTAATTCTGTCATTTTTGTTTTTACTTTTGATTTGATTTTTATTTAGTTAAAAATTACTTAAATTATATTTCTACCATTACGTGTTGCCATTTTGATTTTATGCAGTTGCTGCCATTTTGTGAACTTTGTTTATTATTGTCACCTTGGTCACTACAATACGACAAAAGGAAGTGTATGTTGTGTGATGTCACCATTGTGTATTTCCTGGTTCACAAAAATCGTAGATTATTCTCATGTAGATCATGTAGCTATATTTATTTTGGATTCACAGTTAATGAATATTTGGCAGTGTATCTGTATGGTGTTCAGTATTTTTCAGAAACTTAAAGAACAGTTCAGCAACATCTCTTTAGCAAGAGTTCTGTTTAGCATTTAGGAGGTTGTTGCCCAAAATGTCCAGCGCACCAAGAAATTAAATTTTCATCTCCTGCGCCCTGGCTGTCTTAAAATTTTTTTACTGTAGCTTTAGGTCTAAATAGAGGCTTGGCATCACAACTTTGTCTGTGCTCAATTTTTACCGTATTGTACTGCGTATTCCAAACTGGATCCCTTTTGGATATTCTTGTTCATTTCCCACTATAAAAAACTTGGTGTGGAAGGGTCTGCAAATGGAATAGGAGTAAATCAGGACAGAGGAATGGGCATTCTGGTTTGCTCTGTTCAGTTTGTTACTACTTAGAGACAGGCTGTTTAGGAAAATAACATAAAAAGCAGATTGGTAAATGCAATGTGATATGATAAATTTCTTATACCATCTGAACATGTGAAGGTTTAAATGACAATCAATCGTGTGCTTGGTATTAAAATATGTGTGTACATTTTGGGTCAGATGGCAGACACAGATGCTTTAAAGTGGATTAGCAACTTTTGAGAAAGTTCTTCACTGGCACATCAGCAGCCATAACACCAGGGCCGAAAATGTAATAATTATGCTTCCCTTAAGCAGTGAAATTATGCAGAGAGATAATTAAATTCAGTGTTGTGTATGACAAAAATAGGAAAATAGTAAATCAGAGTAGACTAGAGGTAAAGAAAATGAACATTTATTAAATAATGAAACCCAATTAAAGGAACAAACCTAGGGAGTACACAGAATAAAACACAACAAAAATAATAGCCTCTCTTGGCCTGACTATGTTGGTTTGATGGAGTTGCTTTGCCAACTCTTTACCTTTCTAGCAGTTAGCAGTTCCTATCTTTCTGTATGTGCATAATACGAGTATGTCTCCTGCAGTTAGTATGTCTCTCTCTCTGCCCTGAACGTGTTGTGCTATAGACTTTTGGCTTCCCTTTTAATGCCCCTGGTAGCTTCAAAAGCACCATCTTCATCAGATCCTATCTTTCACTCATTGTTCCCCCTTACTCTGGCCTCTGTTCCCTTTGCCTGTTGAGCTTTTGTTTCAACTACAATTCCAATTCTAGGCTCAAAATTCCTGTGGTCAAAACAGAACATTAAACTTTCTGTTGATATGACAGTCATGAAAATTGCAGAATCACTTCAGTGGAATCAGATTCAAACTGCCTCTGACAGCCACTGGTGTGCTTGCACCACTGAGTCATGTGTTGTCTTTAAACTGATTAGTCTTGCTTGTCAGGATTCATCCAGTCTCTAACAATGTACTTGGTGTCTACTGTGCGATATGCCTTCAGGTGTTCAATAGGAAGAGCATGCATTTCTACCCAAACCAAAGCTCTTTGTCTGAATGAATCTCTGCCTGTTTACATTTGAAAACACGCATACACGAAGGGAATAGCATCTTCAAGCAGTCCCTGTCTTCCTATATGTACATAGTATGTCTCCTGCAGTCAATATGTCTCTCTCTCTCTTTCTGCCCTAAAGTTGTTATGCTAGACTTTTGGCTTCCCTTATGATTCCCCCAGTAACCTCCTTTCATCTGGGTAACCCACCCAAAGAGTAAAGCAATATTATATGGTGCTTACAGGACAGCTGGTTTGAAAGCCTCTGTGAAAAATTAGGTTTTCATTATAGTTGTAACACAGCTGTTGTTGATGACAACATACAATATATATAATTATATATATATATATATATATGTGTGTAAATATATATATGTAAATATTTATATATATATATCCATCCATTATCCAACCCGCTATATCCTAACTACAGGGTCACAGGGAGCCAATCCCAGCCAACACAGGGCGCAAGGCAGGAAACAAACCCGGCAGACCACGCACACACACGGGACAATTTAGAACCGCCAATGCACCTAACCAGCATGTCTTTGGTCTGTGGGAGGAAACTGGAGTACCCCCATGCAGACACGGGAAGAACATGCAAACTCCATGCAGGGAGGACCCGGGAAGCGAACCCAGGTCTTCTAATTGCGAGGCAGCAGCACTACCCATTGCGCCACCATGCTGCCCATATATATATATATATTGTCACACACGTGCGCATGGGAGGCAGCTAAAGGGCTTGAGTGAAGGCAGTTCGGAGGCATGCCGGGGTGTGGCAGAGTGCACTGACTCTTTTTCTCCCTTGCCTGTAGACCATTCCCGGGGGATTCCACCTGGCTCTCCTGACATCACTTCCGGGACCGAGCCAATGGAAGTCGGCCACACCCCGGCATGCCTCCGAACTGCCTTCACTCAAGCCCTTTAGCTGCCTCCCATGCACACGTGTGTGACAATATATATATATATATACACACACACACACACACACACACACACACACACACACACATATACTGTATATATGAGGTGAGACAGGGCTTGAGGCTATCCTGGAAAACTGTCTGAAGGACAGCCAGACGTGAATCATAGAACTATATCCCCCTCTCAAAACGCCAACTGGCTAGGTATATCCTGTGAATAACCCAGTCATTATTTGCACAACAATCGCTACATGAGTTGCCGCGATAATGTTGAGGGAAAAAATCGAACAGTGAATCAACATCAAATTTCTCATGAATTTTCTCTTTTTCCGTAAAGCAGTTTTTGACTGACAAAAACATTCATGTCCTCAATTATCCTTCCTATTCACCCGATTTAGCTTCCTGTGATTTTTACTTGTTCCCAAAAATCAAAAGTGACCTGATGAGAACACATTTTTATTCAATGGATGAAGTGCAGACAAAAATGGCAAGCCTGTTGAAGAGCCTCAAGCAAGAAGACTTCCAGCACTGTTTCAATCAATGGAAGATACGTATGAAACAGTTTAGAGATTGGGAGAGGGAATATATAGAAGGTGACAATGTTTAGAATGCTGTAATTCATCAATAAATATATATATATTTTTTTTACCAGTCTGGTTATTTTTGTGTCTGACCTCGTATATATATTTTTAAATTACTGACATACAGTATATACTGTATGTCAATAATTTACCAAAACCAGCCTTATATAATTGATCTAATTCTTCTGTACATCTGTTTTTCTCTAGCTCTGTTGTTTCCTTTTTGTAATATGGAGATTAAAACTGCACACCAAATTCCAGCTGTGTCCTCTCAAGTGCATTATAAAGCTTGTGTATAACCTTTCTGGACGTGTCCTCCATATGATGTATCCCAATGTCCAGCTGGTTCTGTTAATAACTTGTGCAAGTTTATGTGGCCGTGTGCAACAATTAGTCAATTAAGGCTCTCATTTCTTTCTCAAAAAGTGTACTTTCTAACTACACATTCTTCATTTTTTATTTATACAAATTTTTATTTTACTTTATTTGTGTAAAGCATTATACTTTTTACATCAAACTTTACCTGTAACATATTTGACTGTGTTTGAATTTTTTCAATGTTTATTGCTGAATCACTGTTAAATGTAAATTCTTACTGGTTTCTTAGATGTAATTTAATCCAAATGATTTACATATTTACAAGAAAAACCTAAGAATCAATATTCCTTACTCTTAAAAATCCAGCATATTAAGGAAGCACAGTCACTTTCTCTGCAAACAGACCAGTACCCAATACTGTACCTGGTTCTTTATTGCCTTTCATTATTGCTTTCATTCATTGGTTTGCAGATAATATGTTCAGGCAATATTATATGTACTGTACATACATGAATTTTCGGCCTAGCTCCACTGATTCATGCATTCTTTTGCTGTTGTTTGTCACTCTGATATTTTCTCTTTGTTACCATTCTTACCTGTGACCTGCTACTCTCTAGTCTTTTCTTCAGTTACCTTATAGGGGGCTCAAGTCAACACCACTACTAGTGCCCCTTAGTGCTACTAAAGGAAATCTCTTTTGAACAACTAAGGGTCACCTGGTTCCTAATCAGTAATCATAGCTTGTAGTTTTATATTTTGGAAGTTACAGTTCAGCTGTAAAGTTTAGAAAGTACAGCAGTGAATAACTGCAAAATTAGGGTGGTATATAATAATGGAATAAAAATATTGTCAACAGTGGTCTACAGATAGATAGATAGATAGATAGATAGATAGATAGATAGATAATGTAAGAAACAGCAGGTTCATGAAAATGAGAACAGTAAGACTAGAAATAGTCTAATAATACCATTGGTGCCAAAACTGAGATCATTATAAATAACAATATGCCATTATTCCTAGTCAGGTTTAATGGGCCATAGAGATTCATTTTGTCAAGGTCTAAAGCCAGCTATGTGTGTTTTATAGGATTATTTCTGGCCTACAGGCCCTACCAAAAATTCTCATATGCATTTCTAAATGCCTATGTTTTCTATTGCTGTAAACCAACCTCTGTTTGATTAGATAAAGATATGCTGTGTGCCCCATCAGTAAATAAATGTTTGTATTTTTCTGATTTATATGTAGTATTCTTGCTTGCTTTATAAGGCCAAAGATTAAAAGAAACAAACATACAGTTCACATAGTTTGAGCATCAATTCAACACAGTGCACTTACAGTCTAATCCTCTGCACTGGGCCTTATAAAAGACATGAAGAAAAATGATAACATAAGTGAATGGTGGGGTGTATTTATGTATTTTTTCACTTCATCCCATTTTTAGACAGGATGTGGTATTTTCCTTTAATTAACATTTCAGAATGTTGTCTAAGTTGTTTTCCTCAACCGTATCAAATATATTCTTTCAGCTGGAAGCTATCCCAGAGAGCATTCTGCTAGCAAAACCAAATGAAAATGCTGTGGAGTCCATCAGAAAGACAATTGAAATTCAAAGTGAGTTTTTTTTCTTAGTTTTGTTTTTCTTTATATTAGGTACTTGACCATTTGCCAGCTGTAATTCATTTCAGATTTGCACAGGGTTATATTATTCACAAGTACTCTCCCAACTCTACTGGGTTAATTCCACAAAACGGTGGAACTAATCTTGTTTTTAACTTGCTTACTCAACAAGTAGGGTTTGTAGTGGATTCACACAGATTACTTGAAGCAGTTTATGCAGTAGAAAGCATTCAATGTTTAGAGAGATCACTAAAAAATATAAAAGTTAATTTATTACTGGCAGGCACCTACTTGGCAATAAAAAACAAAATAAATGTATTTCCATGGGTTTTGTTTAAGCATTATCTTTCTATTTCTTCCAGTCATGGCTTTGCATAAAAAAGGAAGTTTGGATATTGTACTATATATCCATCCAACTGTTTAATTCCAAGTTCATTTATTACTGTTTTGCACAGCATGTAAAGGTCACTACATAGCATTATATTAATATCATATTAGCTCTTCATAAAACAAGTAAAAACAGATAAATCCTAATAGGTTAAATTAAATTTTTGTTCCCATGACCCTTATTTATGCAGAGATTTGAAACAGGATGGATATTTGCTTCTGTATGCTTCTAAATGAGAAATGTATAACTTTGAAAATGTACTTAAAATTCTTTTATTGGATAAAGTGTGAAGGATTTTTAAGTTGAATAGTAAAATTCATAAGCATGTATGCAACTTTTTCAATACATCTAGGCAATACATTATTTTGTCAGCTGTGTTAAATGTAATTACAGAATAATAGTAGCTTCTATTTAACTCCATTAACACCTAGTTCATGAAATAATCACATTTTCAAGTAGTTGTACTGTATACAGACAGTTACCATTGCTTCAAGTGTTCAATCCATCCCTTTCTTTTTATGTTTAATTTCCTTTTTTTGTTAGGAGTTCCTCTGTTTATTCAGGTATTATAGAGAACATTCACTGTATAGTGTGTATATCTTTCATGTTGTGTCAGAACTTTTAACCAATATTTCCTGCACAGCAAAATAATTGGGAAATTACATTGGAAGAAAACTCCATGGGAAAACAGCAAAAGTAATGAACTGCTTGTTGTAGCTTTCACAAACAGCAGCATTTAAAAAAAATTGAATACTAGTGAATATTACAGGTCAGACCTATAACGTACAAGAAAAGGAAATGCAAACAAACAAAATGTCAAAAGGGTTTGTGGTGCCATGGACAATCCCATTTAATGGTGGTCATTAGGATTTTAGATGCACAGGCTGAATCAACACTAATATGGTTAGTTCATGTGCTGCTCATCAAGTGACAGCAGCTGCCTGGTTATGTGCTGTTTGCATAGAAGAAAGACCAGAAGAGATGAGAGGGAAGGCATGCCTTTAGCGATGTCATTAGTCTTCTGGTTGGTCAAGGTTTTAGCTGAGGGCTGACAAGGAGAACATTTAGGCAGTGACATAACTCTCAACCTGTTTCCCAGTGTACAGTTTACACCAGTCCCTGGTAGAGACATACCCTGCTTGTGTGGGTGACACTGTAATATGGTACATCAGAAAATACTTTGTGTAATAAGTGGTCATCTACAATTTTGATTCAAATTATTAAGCAAAAAAATAAATACATAAATACATTTTTCTTACTTTTGTGAGACTTTCAGGTCTATGCTGGTCTTTTTTAAAGATTACCAAGCACAGCATAACCCAATACTAATATTCACTTTAATTCTTTTTATAGTATAGAATTAAAAAATAATAAATATGAAAAGAGTTGGGGCTCCAGCCTGGAGACTCTTTTCTTTCGAAAAAGGCTTTAATACAAGGGTTTTTATGAACACACAGAACTTGGAAAAAACAGCCGTAAGAGGTATGCCTTTATTTGTTAAGGTCTACAAGTCAAATAACAGCTGTGTCTGGAGTCACATGACTTTTGTTCTTCATGTCTAGAAGAAGTGGAGCTGGAACCAGAGCAAAAGTGATGCCACTCTTCTTTTGGGTGGTGTTCTTCCACATGAATAACTAGTCAGCTCCGATACTCCCTCCTGCCTTACGTGTTCGACAATGCTTACTCTTATTTTCAAAAGTAATATGATATCATTAAAGTGCAAACCATACAACATTTCCTTGCAGTGACTCTATTGTTTCATGTCATGGACAGGAAATTTTGCTGGGGTAAAGTAAAAATGAATAAAATAGAACAGAAATAGGTCAGTGACAGTTTATAATGAATGAAAAGCTTTTATTTAAAACAAAATATGCTAAATGTCTTTGCCTATGAATAAGCTAACCCATCATCTAATTAGAGTATAGTAGTCCAGATCAATATAGTATAAAAGCAGAGAGATTAAGATTTGAAGTTTCTGCAACCAAAGGCTCAACCCACTACAGTAATGTTGTTTATCCTTCTATTTTTCAAATACTGACATCTTGTAATCTTATTGTACACTTATTATAGCATACTTTAATACTTTTTTGTTTACAGTTCTCTTTAAGGCTTAAACGCAATTTCTGAAACTAAAGCATTTTTTTTCAAAACTCTCCACTCAATTCCCAAAAACACTCGTACAACATTAAAAATGTCAGACATCTCTTGCAAAACCACACACTTTATTCAAAACTACACTGTGTGCACAATTATTAGGCAAGTGAGTATTTTGACCATATCATCATTTTTAATGCGTATATTCCAACTCCAAGCTGTATTAACTTGAATGCTTATTGGATTTAAGCACGTCAGGTGATGTGTATTTGTGTAATGAGGGAGGGTGTGGCCTAAGGAGATCAACACCCTATATCAAGGTGTGCAGAATTATTAGGCAGCTAGTTTTCCTCAGGCAAAATGGGCCAAAAAAGAGATTTAACTGACTCTGAAAAGTCAAAAATTGTAAAAAGTCTTTCAGAGGGATGCAGCACTTTTGGAATTGCTAAGATATTGGTGTGTGATCACAGAACCATCAAACATTTTGTTGCAAATAGTCAACAGGGTCGCAAGAAACGTGTTGAGAACAAAAGACGCAAATTAGCTGCCAAAGATTTGAGAAGAATCAAACGTGAAGCTACCAGGAACCCATTATCCTCCAGTACTTTCATATTCCAGAGCTGCAACCTACCTGGAGTGCCCAGAAGTACAAGGTGTTCAGTGCTCAAAGACATGGCCAAGGTAAGGAGGGCTGAAACCCAACCACCACTGAACAAGAAACATAAGCTGAAACGTCAAAACTGGGCCAAGAAATATCTGAACACAGATTTTTTTTCAAAGGTTTTATGGACCGATGAGATGAGAGTGACTCTTGATGGACCAGATGGATGGACCTGTGGATCAGTAATGGGCACAGAGCTCCACTCCAACATGGAGGTTGGGTACTGGTATGAGCTGGTATTTTTAAAGATGAGCTAGTTGGACCTTTTTGCATTGAAGATGAACTCAAAATCAACTCCCAAACCTACTGCCAGTTTTTCGAAGACACTTTCTTCAAACAGTGATACAGGAAAAAGACCATGATTTTTATGCAGGCCAATGCTCCATCACTTGCATCGAAGTTCTCCACTGCGTGGCCAGCCAGTAAAGGCCTTAAAGATGAAGGAATAATGACATGGCCCCCCTTCCTCATCTGACCTAAACCCTATCGAGAACTTGTGGGCACTTCTTAAACGCTAGATTTACGGGGGAGAAAAACAATACACCTCTCTGAAGAGTGTCTGGGAGGCTGTAGTCACTGCTCCACAAAAAGCTGATCGTCAACAGATCAAGAAACTGACAGACTCCATGAATGGAAAGGCTTATGACTGTTATTGGAAAGAAGGGTGGCTATATTGGTCATTGATTGATTGATTTATTTTTTTTGAAATGTCAGAGATGTTTATTTGTAAATTTTGAGGTGTTTGTTTATTATTCTCACTATAACAGATGAAAATAAACAAGTGAGATGGGAAAATTTTCATTTTTCCTTTAGTTGCATAATAAATCTGCACACTAATAGTTGCCTAATAATTGTGCGCACATATGTATTCCCCTGATGATGTTCACACTCACATTTCCGTTGTGAAACATTCAGGTTTCAGGTTTATTAACATTTTGGATTGACTGATAGCACTGTGTTTGTTCCATATTAAAATTAATCCTCAAAAATACAACTTGCCTAATAATTGTGCACACAGTGTATATAAACTCCTTTAAAAACTGTATTTTTGCATCAAACCTCTACACACAAACCTTTAAATGAATAGCTCATCCTTAACACCAACTGCACACTAACAAGATAAATGCAAAACACTGCGGTCACTTTAGTGTTTTCAGTGTGCAGTGCACAACAGTCTGCTCTTCCAAACGTTTTCAACCCTCTCTTCAAATGTACATGCATATAGTCAATAAAAACACAATTAAGGGGAAAATCAAACTTATTTTTCTAAAAATAATACTTTTTTACCCATACCTGTACATGAACATTAGGCTGATATATATAACAAATGCAAATACAATTTTTTCTGATTGCTTACACACAGTTCCTAAAACTCTACACAAAAACCCTGAAACCACTAGTGCAAAGTGAAAGCTCACACTTCATTCAAAAACATATAAAACATTGTAAAAAGGATACTACTGCATCAAAACTCTACATAAAAACTATCAAATGAGTACACCATCCTTTTAATGAACTACACACTGATGGGATAAATGCAAAACACTGCATTGTATGTTGCATTTTCAATGTGTATTGCATGGAAGCCTTCTGTAAATGGTTTGAAAAGTATTTAGGTGTTTCTTCAAAATATATGCAGGTAGTCAATAAAACAAACAAAGGAAAAGTCAAGCTTATTTTTCCAAAAACAAATACATTTGAGCAGGAACATACTGTACTGTATGCTTCTAGGCAAAAAATACAGAAGGTAATACTGAAAAAGAAAGGAAAGAATTATAAAGGGATACAATTAGGCAGCATACTGTCTCCTCTTTGCATCTGGCCAAAACACCTCATCTATACCACAAGAAATGTTCTCTCTGGCAAGACAGCAGAGAAAGTATCTTTGGAGTGATGTATCCACTCATGACATGCCCTCACATCTATAAATCCTCAGGCCTTCTCCATTGCCCTGAGAAGCGGCACACATCTATATGGCTGGTGATCACACACCTTCCACCTTCATGATAAAAAGAATTCTTCAATCATGTTTAGAAATGGAAAGTATGGTGGGATATACAGCACAGACATTTGTGGATGGTTGATAAACCAATTTTGGACCATAGTAGACCAGTGAAAACTCACATTATCCCAGATGATGAAAAACCTGGAATTTTGCGGTCCCTTCTGCTGGTTAAGAATCAGGATGTTGTGTAGAGTGTCAAGAAATGTTATGATGTGGTTGGTGTAGTATTGGTCAAGAATGGCACGGTGATGTAAGACCCCATTTTATCCCATGGCAGCACACAAAATAATGTTACCCTCTTACTATCCTGGAACATTGCTAATGGCATGTTGTCCTATGACATTTCTTTCCCTGTGACTTGTTCTGTTCAAGTTGAAGCCAACCTTATCAACATGCACTCATGATGCATTCTGGCAGCATCTAGCTCCATGATTCTCTGAAACAGAAAAGGCAAAAGCATTACAGAACACTTTAAACTAATGTGGAGCAGTCAATGCTGTATGGTGTAACATTGCACTGTTACTGTATACGGTAACTATAACAATAATGACAAAAAATCTAGGAAAAGCCCACCTGCACAAATTTATAATGCTGTTCTATTACTCTGCCAGAGTTCCTCTCAAATGGCACTCTGTACAGCTGTGTCATTCTAATTTGATGCCGTTGAAGGAGATGGGACAATGCTGACAAACTGAACCTTCTGATATTACTGAAAGTGAAGGTGTCTGAGAGAATATGATTTTGAAGTTCTCTCAATCGAATGCTGTTGTTTGCCAAGACCATATTCACAATATGCTCCTCCTGCTGTGGGGTGAAGAGCTGGTTTCTTCCATCAGCAAGCGGCTGTCTTTCAATTCTGCATAACCATGATGTGAATGGATAGGGAGTAAAATGCTTTACAGCACAAAATGAAAAATTGTACATTTACTGTCATTTTTATGTCTAGACAATATAGATTATAGATCTACCATAGATGTGGGAGCACTACTGTATGTAGTGATGTAAAAAAGTATCATAGCGCCATGTAGGTAGTCTGTAGGTTACTTACCTGTCTGAATGTTCGGATGACACCAGCTACCCTGAAGTGGCTTAGGTTTGGCTGGACTCTTTGCCCAACCTCCCTCAAACTCAAACCATGATTGACCACATGATCAACCAAGGTCGCACGTATTTGATTAGTTATGGACCTTCTTAGTCTTCTTCCTCATCCATGTCATCCACTTACCCTCACACTTCTTCCTCTCTGAGCAATATTTGCCCCCATTGTTGTCCAACGCAAGATAAGAAACCTGTTGCTCATGCTCTGCTATCTAAGTGGAGAAATTAGCTGTGAGTGTTTCCACACCTGAGAATCAGGTGTAGCCAGTTGCATTTTGATTGACTGTGATTTCCAATGAAAAAACAACATGGTTCTATTTTGTAAACTGTGCGTAATGTAGAGAAATATGTGTAATGTTCTGCAAATTGTGTGTTTTGAAATTGCTAACAGAATGTTAAGCAGAGAACAAGCATATTGTTTTGCAATCTTGGAAAAGCGATTTGGTACATGAGGCGATTGCTTTTGTGATCTTGCTTCAGGTTCCACTTTTTGTGTGTAAACAATCAGAATAAAAAATTGCAGGCTGATAGGCATAATAAATACAAATGAGAAGATACTGGAAATGTTTTTTACAAGGAAAAGAGGAAAAGAAAGAGAAAAAAAACAGGCTGCATCCTGTCTCCTGTTTTAGCTTGGCCACAACACTTCATCTACATAGTAAGCAATGTTCTCTTAACCAAAAGAGTAGGGGAAGTATTGTTTGAAGTGACATATTCACCCCTTACATGTCCCCATATCTATTCCCACAATTTTCCATTGCCTGGAGAAGTGGTATGTATCTGTACACCTTCCACCTCCATGATGAGAAAAATTCTTTAATTGGGTTTAGGAATGGTGGGTATGGTAGGAGATACAGCACAAAAAATTGTGGATGGACAATGAACCAAATTCATGCTCTGTTATCTAAGTGAAGGAATTAGCTATTAGTATTTTCACTCTTGCAAATTAGGTGTAGGCAATTGGCAGAATAATATGTCAGTTTGAACACCAATGTTTTCCAGATTAAGACAAAATGGGTTTAAGTTTTGGCAGTTTTGCCTGATGAAGAGAACTGTGCGAAGTGCTTTGTGAAATGTGTGTTTTGAAATTGAAAACTGAGTGCTAAGCTGAAAATGTGCATCATGTTCTGCAGGCTTGGTTAAAAGATTTGGTACATGAGTAAATGGTTTAAATGATTGTGCCTCAAGTACCATTTTTTTGTGTGTTCATGATCAGAATAAACTGTAATAAATAAAGCCTAAAATTTAAAGATTTAAATATTAGTAGCAAAATTTTGAAATTGTCCCTAAACTTAACTGAAAACCAATGTACAAGCTTAAGATGAGGGGTTAAATGGTGTAATTCCTCATTTGCATACTGATGCTTGCTGACAGCAGTGACTGAATTAACCGAAATTAAAATATTTTCAACAGTGAGTAAAGACAGCTCTGTTTGAAATAAATGACTAAATTAACTTCTTTCAATTCAGTATAATGAGAAAATGTCTTACATTACTTACATTGCTTTGATACATCAAGCTTTTGGCATAACCATTGGGCAAATGGGCAAGTATGTGTTGTTTAAATTGGGAAACTAAACAGAGATGCTGATTGTTTATAACTAAGTAAAACAATGTTGGTGACACGCCTAAAAATATCATTTTAAGTATATTTTTTTTCAGAACTGATGTGTCTTTTAAGATGATTAACTTTTTTCTCTCTACTGCACCCGTAATTGAAAGTGGGGAACATTCACATAATCTGCATTTCTTATGAGCTGTCGCATTAATGGTTTCTTTTGCTCAAAGTCTCATTGTTTCCACAATTCTGACTCTGAATAAATGCAAGTCAAGTGGCAACAGCCTACAGCCTTGGTTAGTCTACAAGACTTTTCCATACTGGCCAGTTCATGGCGAGTGTTTCCAGGAAAGATTAAGAAGAGCAAATATTACTAATTTTGGATAAGATGATGGATGTATTTTGGAGAAACCATTCTGAGTTAATGTACATCTTAAAATTTGCATATTTTAAATTGAACTAATAATACTGCATGGAGCGTCCCTTTGGTGCATATATTTTAAGGGGATATTTAGAAAACTAAATTAATTGTGAAGATTTGCAAGTAACTGTGATCAGGGACCTAGCTTATTAACATATCATTAATGTTATCATTGTTATAGTATAAGGCACCCATTTCTAAGATACTGCTAGCAGAAGCAAAATGAAACAAAAGAATATCAGTCATCTACTAGTGATACTTTATATGGTAACTGAAACTTTGTGATATACAGTGAGAAAAACAAGAGAAAATTGACAATAAACTACCCTTTTTTGTACCTAATATTTGTTTTCCTATTGAATTTGTCTACTACACAGTATTTCAAACCTAATGACATATCCAGTAACATACTGTACATTAGTTAATATTATGAAGTATTGAAAAAATGCACACATCCTTCAAGTTTATATCAATATTAACCTGTTTATACAATTGTTATTTAAAATGTTAAATTTAGGTAGGTATAATTTTTGTAAAATAACTGTGTGCCTATAGGTTTTTTAGATTTTAAACTATACCATGTCATCAGGTTGTTATTTATATTTGCACAGTGTTGATTTATCTGTACTTTACGAATCATATGTGTTTATTATGTTGAAGTATCCTGAGAAAAGCATTTGAATCTAGCTTAAAAAATTTGGCTAAAAGAAACATCAGATGGCAAACTTAAAATCTATTCACGGTTCAAATAAACTGAACCATTTTATGTAAAAATAGTCTGAGTACACCCTGTCTGAATGATTTACACATGTCATTGCAAGAGTGCAAGAGTCTGCAACAGAAAAAGTAACCTTTTTTGTATTTTCTTTTTAATCTAAAAAATCTGAAGAAATGGTAACTTGATACAACAAAAGGCAAATGAAATGTGAATCAGCTGACTTAAGTGACTGTACACAGTATGTACCTTACCATCCATTCTCAAATAGCTTTCTGTAATTCAGGGTCACAAGGATTCGGAATCTTTAGCAGAAGCACAAGGGATGAACCATCTGTGGAATGAACACTAATCACATTAACGGGCACACTAACTCACAAAATCTAAAGTATTTAAAGTTACTAATTAACTGAATGTACAAGTAGAAAGCAGTACAAGGACAAAAACTCACATAAACATGGGGCATACAGGGGACAGACAGGCACCAAGATGGGGTTTTTAACCGAGTTTTGAGGTAGCAACAGAAACCACTCCAAAACCCTAGTTAAATGTTAAACGTTCATGAACACTGGCCATCTATCCTGTTCTAGTTTGCCTTCTGATCAACATCTGTCACTTTATTGCTTGTGCTTTTTAAACCACACAGAGAACATTAAGTAACTACTGGAATAATTGTATTTTTGTGTGGCATAAAGTAAAAAATACAGGAAAATCATTACTATGAAAAATACTTTATGTATCAGCTTAAGATATTCTGGACAATGGAAAATGATTGACTCTGTGTTTATGGACAATAAGATTTCATGACAATCATACCATAATTCAGTGAAAGGAGTGAATGTCTTTTCTAAGAAGTATACACATGAAACAGACAAATTAGTTTACTGGAGTTTTAACATGTTCCTAACCTGGATAAAGAGGATAAAAAGGATAAATGGACGAGAGATATTTTAACAAGAACATCTGATGCCTCGCAGTGGAAGTGCTAACATACAGTACATTGATAAACAGAAACCAGTTTAAAAATTAGCTCAATTAAAAATTCAGCATATCCTATCATGATAGTACATTGTGGTAATTAGAAGCACTTCTGAACTAGCTATTATTAAACTATATTTGTTATATGCTTAGCTAAACATACTTTTGTTATAATAGTGGGTTACTATTCAAGACCGGTGTCTATTTTTTTTGCCAGCATAGTTTTGAAATGTTCAAAACTGCTGGTAACATCATTAATGCCTTAAATCATATTTCTTAATGTGCTTGTAAAGTGTCTAGGCAATGTAATGCAAGGTAAAAGTTTTTTGCAGAACAGCTGAACAAAATTTTTTATGACTTATTTGATTTATGCATTGTACCAATCTGAAATGATATTATGAAACGCCATTTAAGTTTCACTCCCAGAATCATAGTCTTGGATAGGGGTCTTTGAGTGACTTGGGGGTCCCTATGGTTTTGTTATTGGAAGTGTTATGCTAGGGTGGCGCACTGGGTAGCGCTGCTGCCTCGCAGTTAGGAGAACTGGGTTCGTTTCTTGGGTCCTCCTGTCTGCGTGGGTTTCCTCCTACAGTCCAAAGACATGCAGGTTAGCTGCATTGGTGATTCTAAATTGTCCCCAGTGTGTGTATACGCCCTGTGGTGGGCTGGCGCCCTGCCTGGGGTTTGTTTCCTGCTTTGCGCCCTGTGTTGGCTGGGATTGGCTCCAGCAGACCCCCATGACCCTGTAGTTTGGATATAGTGGGTTGGATAATGAATGGATGGAAGTTTTAAGCTCCCTGTAGATTTAACCTTGGCATATTGGTCTAAGGAGAGAACCCAAATACACATTCAAAATTTGACATCCAAAATGCACTCATTAAAACTGAGAAAACCTTAGCCAGAATAGGAATACCATAATCAAATTTTGGATTAAGGCCTAAGGGTTGTGTTGGCTAATTAAATATTGGTTAGTTAGTTAGTTCATGTACCCAAGATGTGCTTAGCCCAAAGAAGTCACATGAAACCTGAGATCTAGATCATTACCTGCAAGGCAAAAGTTGAAGAACAAGTTCATTGACCAGCATGTTATGGGAATGTTTACAAAGACCATATCTTTACAATGAAAATTTGCCCTTGGTGTTTGTATGTTGCTTAACTAATAAAGAGGAAGAACTTGTGCTGAAGGTTGAAAAGCATTTGCTAAACTTAATGTACACACAAAATTGACTCTAATAATAGGTGTCTTGAGTGGATGGTCTCTCTCTTACTGCACCTACCAATTGAAAATGCCACAGGCATCTACAGAGGTACTCACATGCCTCCTGCTTGGTGCCGCAATGCTGATGCTTGCAGTCGAGGATGAGCGAATCAACACAAAATAAAAGTTTATCACTATTTTTTGCATACTATAACAACTATTCAGAGTATTTGACTTCCTTTACAGGTTTAGTACTTCAATTCTCTGATGCAAAAAATTTGAAAATCATTGAATGGTGAGATTGGAAGAAATGTCCTTCCTAATTTTTATCCGAGTAGTGAATTGTTATTGATCTTTAGACCTCGCAATGGATTGTTCATAGCATGGTAAAATATTGGAATTCTTAAAAGTGTATCTTGTATATAAGAGCTACAGTATGAGTCAAAGGTCAGTTACTGACTTTGGTCATGTTATTTGATCTGAGGCAATGTGTTATAGACTCTGGGAGTGCATCTTTTTAGGCTCTGCACACATGTTATTGATGGAAGAGCAGAATGGATCCTCCAGTCAAAACTGGAAGCAGCTGACATAACTATACTTTGGAAGTTTCCTATTTTGTCACAATCCTTAGATCCATTGATTGAAACTCAGTAGACAGATTTCCATGTTTGACTGATAAATATGATTGGACCAATAAGGTGGTACTTGTGGTAGTAGTCAAAGCAAAAACCCAGGTTTGGGAGCAGTTTAGGGAATGGTTTTTGAGGTTCTGGAAGCTCATTCAAAGAAACAGAAATTGTATAAGGATCCTAAATGAAAGCTATTCTCAATTAAATTTGAGGTGAATGTGCAAAAATGTTCAATGTGATTTGCTTCTCATCATTAGAAATTAGTGTGTAAACCATATCTGCTACATTTATGCAATATGAGTATAAATTGGTAAAAAAGTTGCTTGTCCATACTCACAGTGAGTCATTGACCCTGTGTTTTCCATTCTGACCCCTAACTCACTAGTCTATGCTAACTTCCTGCTTTTGTTTATTTTACTAAATATGAGAATCTCTTTGAAGTAATAATTAAGCATTTCATCTCACTTGGCCTCTGTAGATACTGAATGACTCTTCTATTTAATTTCCCCAAATCTTAAAAACTCTGTCGACTATATTATATTTATCTTGGCTTTCCTTACTTTAATATTTCTTATATACAATAATGATTATTGTGTTTTTTCAGGCAGGTACTGGAAATCTGTTGCAAAGTATGCATCCACACTAAATGTATCTTTTGCTGAAGCTCAGAGAAATGAAAAAGATGAAAGTGATACAGTAACAGCAATGGCATCACTCTCTGTTGAAGTTACACAGTCACATACAAAAGAAGATAACAGGTAATGAGAACCTGGTCAAAACAATGTTCACTTGATGTACCATTTAACATACAGATGTTGTATAGCATGTTATTTATTAATCCTAAGACTAAATTTAAAATTTTGTGCAAAATGTGATGAATAACAAAAATCAGAACTAAAACCACTTCATCACATTAAGCCATAGTTAAGCATGACACCATATTGATTTGATTTATCATTCTATTACATTTTAAAGAAAAGAGAGATGAGGTTAAACTTTAAATAAACATTTAAACAGGATTATATTCTTGTTCCAGCTGATTAGCTCATTGTATATGTGAAGTTTTTTTACTTTATCCTTATATTTTACTTTATCCTTATACTTTATCCCTCTCTGACCACAAAGACAAGAATCTTAGGTTAACTGGTGACTCTAAATTAGCCTGGCATGAGTTTAGTAAATGAAAAATTGTATCTGAATGAGTCAATGCAAGTACTTTATATTCATATATATTTCTCTAATAATAATTAATACTAAGTAATTAATACAATATTATTAAGTAATAATAATGAAAATATTGTTTCTGTACAGTTGAGTTTTAATTTAAGCTAATGAATGTTTTATGTCAATGTAATAAATAAGAAAATTTGCTATGAATATTAATGTTCAGTTTAATTACATTTTTTTGGAACAGAAGTGAGGAGTACCTGTATTAGTGTATTGATTGTAGCTTTTACTGGAATTAAGATGAGTTTCCTGAAAATGATGTGCCTTACGAGTTACCCTTTAGAATGTTTCCTAAAACCCCTCTTAATTGTATAAAGTACTTCTTCATTAAACCTGAAATTGCTCAGTAAAAAACATCACAAACAATTAATAGAGAATACATTCATTGCATTATTGGTATTGCCTTTATTTTTGGTCCATTGGTGGGATAAGAACTATGAAGTAAAAATGTAATTATAATCGAATATAGTTATGTGAAAACATATAAAAAGGCCCCAAAATGAAGTGATGGATGCATGCCTGTAAAGGAGGAACACACTTTTCTAAAGAATGTTTTCTTATTTACATAAGTATGATAAAAGCAGAGTGTTGATGTTATGATAAGTATGATAAAAGCAGAGTGTTGATGTTTATTAAACAAAAGTAGAATGAGAAACAGTACAGAATGAGTACAGAAAATAAGTGCCTACATATTATATCCTAAGTAAGACTTCGATCTGAAAAACATATGAGGAATTAAAAAGAGAGGCCAAAGCTAGAGGCAGCCAGATAAAATGTCTGTCCCTTTCCTCAGAAGAGGACAACAGGGAACATAAAGTAAAAAACTTTCAATTGAAAATCTAAATAAAAAACAAAATAATTATCTAAAAATAGTAATGGTGATAGCTGCCTAATCGACAAATCAGACTCGTATACACATCCTGCTCTGCATTTCCATCTCCATTTCTTTTTCCTCATTTTCATCTTCCTTGTTTTTATTGGGCAAGGGTATGCCTACTGTAATAGTTACTGTCACAGTGCAATGCTGCTGAAGTAAAAATCTGATACCAACCAACTTATGAAGACAGCACAAATGCGTTTTCTGTCTGCAGATTTGCTAATGTGGTACATGGAATTGTTCGCCCATCATAATCTTATCTTCAGAATCTCCAGTGAAGTAACATGACATAAATTAAATGTTCTTTGTCTGGTAACCTTTGTCATTAAGACTGGCACAAGAGGTAACCATTTTAAGAGGCACTTGTATGGTTGGGTTGGGGAGCACAAAGATTACAAAGGATTTTGTGTGCTACTTTATTTACTATAGAATTTAGTATACCCTTGTAAATTAAAGATTGTTTTGAATGATTATAATGTTGTTAGTACTATAATACTTTTGGAAAACCAACTCCTTTCTTTACTGTTTGTGTTTTGTTCTTTCAAGAAATTTTGAAAAAGGCATCAGTAAAAACTGCAAAGATCTGAACTTCTAGGCGACATTTTCAGGCATATTAACCTCTGAATTTCTAGTGTATTGTAATTCACCTAATCATTCCATGAGCACACTATATTGCTCAGTCTGGGTCTAGCAGTGTAGATCATTGTGTATGTTTAATCGCTTTCTGAATTCTTATGCAGTAACATTGCTTTCCCTTGGCATGGTGGAAAACCTAAATGATATATCCTAAACACTAGATTGTTATTTTTAGTGCTTTTGATACCAGTGTCCTATCCAAGCACAGTCCTACCTTCAATGCAGCAAATGTTGCTTGCAATACCTGAACAAAAATTTTAGATATTTTTTGGTAGGAGTCATGGATGAAATATACCTCTTGTATGAATCCTGGTGAATTACTTCGAATTTGATACTTACTGTATATGTCAGTTGCTCTAAAAAGTAAAGGCTATGAGTTTTACTCCTTCCTATTGGGAAGCAATCTTAATTTAAACATCAGGTCACAACCTTCCTAACCCTTACAGATTTAAATCAGAGCAGTCTTACCTTTGAATTTGCTTTTTCAGTAGGCTGACCTGAACAGCCAGTTGCTTCTGTCTCCTATTTGCTGACTCCAGCAGAGAAGGAATACTGAGCTGGTAAACAGCAACCTTTGTCATGTGTATGGACTTGCAAGCACTGTGAACATTTACTTTCATGGCAGATTGTTTTCTTTTGCATGGACCTCAAGAAAATAACTACAGAGAATGTAATTGCATTTTCATTAGAACTAGAGACTACCTTCTAATTAAGGATGTGATTTAAATAAAATGCAATTACAGAAGATTCTACAGAAGCTACGCAGAGATTGACCACTAATGGTCATGTGGGGTTGAAATGTCTGTACTGTATGTTTCACTATAATTAACCTCTTAGTCAAAAGTGAATCTTTAGAGCTTATCGCTTAATTGAACTTCTTGTTTTCTAGTACCTATTTGTTAGTGGATTCCGCAAACTATGCAATTTACCAAAGCATTCATTGTTTTAGTGTCTTTAAGTACAATAAATTATATTTCATTCTTTAGTTATAATATTCTACTGTTTTGTAGCTGATGTATGGTTTTCATTAGTAGGCAATTTGAAATTAACATGCACAAGTGTGACTCGATAACTTTATTATATAGATCTGTGTATGTTCTGCAGAGTCTGTGTTTTTAAAACAACAGCATTTCGTATGAAACAGAACATCTACAAACTGGATTCAAATTTGACAAAATTGTTTTTTTTAATAAAACATTGTCAGCAACTGGATGGACCCTTGCACAAAATAACTGACCAGATGTCAGTGAAGACCAGAGTAACATAAAAGCTGGGAATCATCTTTTGTTTAAAAGACAGTAGTATATATCTGCAGCTAGTGTGGCTGTCTTGGACTCACTGAACAACCCAGAGCTACAAGTAACTTGAATCAGTGGTATCATTCCTATTTGCCAATGTTTTGATCCTCTGCATCAGTATATTAGAAAAAAAATTATTGAATTAGTAGCATTGTGAAATAACAGCTGAAATCTCTCAATCGTAACATTAGGCAGACATACTAGCCCATTAAGTTACAAGTACCCACATGCTGCTTCCTATTAATGAGCATGTCCAATCAACAGTGAGATATAATTCTAGTCAAGATTAAGTTGCTCCCTATCTGTTTCCCTTCATTCCACTGAAATTATAAACACAATGTGTGGTAATTATACCCTTGGATTTTTGCCAGTGTGTGCGGTGCACATTTCATTGTCAGTTTTTCTCAAATTTACGTGGGCATTTGGGTACCTTGCCCATGCTCAGATTATAAACAGCACAAAGATTACAGTTATGCAAATGGCAAAATTAATGTCACCTTTGCAAAATATAAATTACTTGAGTGCCTGAACTTTATTTGATAATGCCAATATTAAATAGGTTTTATAAATACTTTGTAAATATTATTTTCCTGGTTATGATAGGTTAATGTTTTAGTGTCTTCTGCGGAGAAACCACCACTAATGATTTCACTAATGAGTACAAAGAACCTGGATTCTTTTACTAGTGTTAAAGAGGACGCCTCATGGAAGTGCTTAGCAAGATACGAGTGTTTAAGCAAACAAAACTACTTGTATTTAGATTCTGGCTGTGTTATAGTTTTGTTCTTTGACTTTGAGTTTAGTATAGTTCCTTGCACTTTGGTCATAAATTTTACATTTAGTGTACTGACTTTTGTAAAACCTTGATAATTTTATCTCCTAAAACCTAGATAATACACCTCCATGATTTCTGCCACTCCAAATTAACAAACTATTCAAGAAATGACTTGCATTTTAGTCCTGCTTAAATATGATATCATGCTAGAAAAACACATGTATCTCTCTTGGCCATACAAGTGTGATCTCTATGTGTAATCCATAGTTCAACCAAGGCACTCCAACACCTACTGGCTCAGAAGAGCAAAGCCCTGGTCATTCTTGATCAAGACACTAAGCTTAATACTGCAGTGTGTATAAAGTTTGCTTGCTAATTGGATCCCTACCAACTTTTTTTTATTTTTGGGATGACTTTGTTCTCCTGGAAGACATCTGTAAATCAATTAATTCCATCAATTGTTCAATGTTCCTCATCATCTAAGCTTCCGCGCTGTGTTTTTTATGATCTATAATCTGAGGTGTTTCCCATGGGATAAATCCTGCCCTGAGTTCTCTTGGACATCATCTGTAATACTGCCTGTCAATGGAGAGTGCTCTATGCCATCTCTATAGATAATGACCAAGAATCGTTATCCACTTTGTTTTGGAACAAAGCGCTCATTACATCAAACAGTCTTATAACCATCTTAAAGAAGGAGGGACTTGGAATGCTCAAATGAAAACCAGCATCTGAAAACAGATTACATGGATGATTTCTTTTCAACAAGCACTTTAGTCTGTAGTAGTGATACAGACCGTCTGATAATTTTGAAAAAGTAGAAATGGTCTCCAGTTAGGCAGAAATAATAGACAGGCTTCATCACAGTGTACAGGAAAGCCTATTAATTGAAACTTTCATACTGATTTATTGAGGCTGATATAGAGAAATTGCAACATTTTCCTCAAGGTCAGTTATGCTGTACAAGGTCTGTAGGAGTAACCTGCAGATCCGTATTTGATGTGATTTTAAGATCTGTTGCACTTTAATGCTTCAGGTATTATCATGGAAGAAGAAAATGATGAGATAAACATCTTCTGATGTAGTGTGTTTATTACACATCATTGACAAGAATTGTTTATTGTAATAATACACTTCATACCTTCTTATTGAAGGTGTTGAAAGACAAAACTTAAAACTTCCAAGAAAAGGCAAAAGGAATATAGTTATTTTGCAAGTAAACTAGAAAGTTTGAATGAATGTTTTGTGTTGCCCAGTTGTTAGGATTAGGAAATTGAGAAGACAACATATAAAGATAATAAATGTAATCCTGCAAATATCCTATTGGCGGATGCACCTAGCCAGGAGTGGCATGTCCTGCCATGGTTTGTAAGCAGGAGCCGTGCACTCTCATGAACATATCCACACCCACTGCAGGCCAAACTAATGTTACTCAATATCTGTATTGCAAATACAAACTCAAATTCCCAGAAAGCTTTGCTAAAAGGCACAAAAGACACCACCTGAATTGGGTTGGAGTACAGCCATAAACTAAAACTATATGCAACATTTGTTGAAACACTTTGAAAAAGTACATTTAAATTTACAATTAAATAGTCCTATGCACTTCAGGGATATCTGGCATCATCACCTTAGACTTATCGTGCTTGTTTATGTACTTTGCATTGTTCTTTTTTTATTTCTGATTGGGCATGCAGCTGTCTAACTTTTTAGGGAGTTATCTCAAATGCTATGAACTAGCTACTGTACTTTTATGGGAGCATAGATAGTACAAATTACAAATCAATGTTGATTCAGTTTTTTAAACATAACATTTCACAATGTTAACCATGGAAAAAATTGCTGAATTGCTTTTTAAAGAACCTTCTGGTCCATTTTACTATACAATTAATTAAACTACCTATACTGTGTAAAAAAAAAAAACTTTCAATATTAAACATGTTTACAAAGTGCTGTATAATAAAATGTTTAGATAACACAGATTGTGGATTTATTGTTTTAAAAGGTGCAGGAATTCTTAATGCTGTAAGAGATGTAATATATATATATATATATATATATATATATATATATATATATATATATATATATATATATATATTAATTCATTGCAACATGCAAGTTAAGTGAGTTGGTCAGGGCCACACAGTCAGCCAGAGGCAGAGATGTGTGTCCTATTTAATTATATAAATGAAGGAGGTGTGCATTATTTATTTATTTATGCTGCTATCTTGAAAATATGCCCAGATGCACATGCAAATTATGTAATATTTAAATCTGAAGAAGATGGCAAAATGTAAATTAAAATGGTTCATTCTATATTTTCCTACTTAAAAAGCCTTACATTAAATTTAAAATTATTCCAACACACTATAGGAACATTTGCAATCATTGATTTAGACGTAACTGCTTTTCCATTTGACATTTTGTCTATACTTCCTGCTAAAGAACCTCTATTTATGGACAGCAGCACAGCACAAATAAACATTCTACAGAAGTGAAAAATCAACTTTGATTAAGCATGAAACTCTACAATGTCATTGTGTACTCTTGCGCTTTATTCTGATTGCCTGTTTATTTTTACAGAACCGCCATTGAGCCAATGGAAGAAGAGCCGGCTTTGTGAAGTGCCAAGTTCTCCAAGCCATTTCCTGTGTGTGACATCATTGTGTATCCCCCTCAAGGCACCCACAGACATGTCTTGTCTGCTGCTTGGGTGGCATAAATTAGATGGAACAGACATGTAGGGCAAAAAAGCATTTCACTTGCTCCTCAAATATATAAAAGGGGATGAGAGGTTGTTGATCTAAAACCGTCATGTCCTGTATATGTTTAAATTAAGATGATACCATTGCACTTAAAGTGAAATTGACCTCTTTTGGGCACCAGTGATTTATTTTGTAGCTACAGGCACTTTTTTTGTGTGCTTGGAATCCTACTATACAATAGGTAAGGATTGCATTTTAGCATGCATTTGAAAAAATATTTGGTAAGCAGTTCACAAAAAGTATTTTATACAAATGAAAATGAATCAATCAGTTTCTGTTTTTCATTTGACCCTTTAAATATCCTTAAAGTTTAAAAAGTGTAAAATGAACTAGACACATTAAAATATGAAAATTAAAGGCTTACTTTTTCCACTTTAATTTAACATCTTATAAGTTTAAATTGGGACTACTTTATACCACCTGTGGAGTTTTCATTAAAAGCTCAATGCACAACTAATCTATAAATGGTTACTTTTTCCTTTATACAATGTCACATTGAATATATGAAAATTGTATCTGAGGAAGTTAAACTGCGGTGCAACCTTTGACGAAATGACAATATATTATTTTCATTTGTCTAATGTTGTCATTAATGATAATTTAACATACATAGATAACATGTTGTTCACCAAAATATTTTTGAATATGTAAACAAGTGTCTGTTTTAGAAGCTTTGTTGTAAAATGTTCTGGAAAAAAAGAACAACAGAACAGGAAGACAGAATGAGAAGAATCCATTCATTTTCTCTCTCTCTTCTCAAGGAGTCCTACTCGGATGGATATGTGACAGATGAATGTCACTTTGCCTTAATATTAAACTGGATAATTCAGATTTTATTAGGAATTTTTAAACTAAAAGTCTGACATAACATAATATACACTATAATGTTCAATGTCTATGTAAAATAATAACCAGTGGCACTTTAAGGACATTGTAATTTATTACAGGCTGAAACTGATTATTTTATTGCATTTTATTCCTAACTGTCCAGCTTTCAAGTATTGCTTCGAAGCCATAAGAGCACAGCATCAAACTCTGGTTTAATATTTGGAAGGAAACCTTAATTAGAACAAGCTTTTTTCTCAAAGGTTATGATGATATGAAAGATTGAGGAATGTGGTTTGAGTTACAGGGAACTGAAACCTGTAAATCAAAGATGAAAAGATTTCATTCAAATAGAATTATAGATTTCTCTTTTGTCATCAAGTCAAACTTTTTTTTTTAGCATTTGAACATTCAAAAAGTTAAGGCTTTTTCATAAAGAAGTTCTGTTTTAGATAATAAAACAATATTTGGGTGATATGTGAGTGTGGATGCCTGGGATCATTTGCACCGTGCCAAAATATTCTAATAGATATTCACACACACACACAAACACCAATCACACATCGACAACCTCAAAACATAGTTACTTGCTTATATTTACTCATATATAATGTATTTATTGATTATAGGAAAAAGACAGCTGTCACGTTTCAGGTAATACACAAATATTATGACATCTTTTCATGTTTGTACTGATAGAGTAGAAGTAAAGGAAAGTTTAAAGGACAGCTCTGCAAGTTACATCAAACCAGGTGACTTCTTACTATTGTTATTAAAACTTGCCAAAGAAACATTTTATTTCATTTTCTTTGCACAAGTGTCCTAGTTACATTAGTTTTCTCTTTTTTTTCATTTATTAATTCTACTGGAGTTAAACAATATTGCTCTACAGTTGAAAAACTTGATAACATGAATTACAAATCAGAATAACTGACAGCAGTATGTATTTATTTTGCCATCTGGGTCACCATTTTTCTCACCTTTTAACAGTCTGATGTTTTTTGTAATAGCAAATCAGGTTAATGGTTAAAACTGTTAAAGAAATATTAAGTGACAATACCTGTTTACATGTATTTTACCACTTGTGTTTTTTTAGAAAATCAAGTTGATGTTTTTTTTCATGGTTTATTTACACCCATCTTTTTGATAAATTATGATTGGATTGGATTGTGATCATTTATTTAGTTATTTCTTTAGTATGTCTTCTAGACAACATTACTCTGGTTGATCTTTATTTCTATGTGTACCTTTTTCTTTTATTTTTCAAAAGCTTTTATAAGACAAGTTTCATTTCTTAGCTGAGACTGTGCCTTTCACTTGATGTGTTCCTCGTGTTTAAGGCTAGGGGTGTATGTACAGATTTCACTGTTCATGTGAAGAAACATTGCGAAAGGCTTGAAATAGTGCACACTAGCATACAATGCACTCTGGAGACATGCAGTACAGTAGTGTGGCTCATATTCAACACATCTAAAATGCTCTCTCGAATGTACCAAATAATATCGCTTGCTATCATTTTAGTAACTGTATCATGACTATTATTTCAATAAAGCTATCGACAATTAAATTAAAATAGTGAAGAGCTTTGTGGCAGTACCCCAGATACTAAAATACTGTCATTTGCAGTCATTTACTTTGTATACATGTATGTATACTAGAGTGAGCAATTGATTCAAGGCTGTTACATTAATTAGCACATTACCTCATGAAAATTAGTTTACCCGGGAATTCAATCTATTTCTAACTTGAATATGACTCTACAGAAGCTATTGGTTTTATTTTTGTTTTCTTGCCACCAAACTGCGTAATATAGTTTACTACCATAGCACCCTGCCATAGTCAAGCTGTAGAATACCAACTACTTGTATTTTACTTATGAAACTAATCACAGATGCACATGTACCAATGGATATGTGTGCATGTGTATTTCTTTGTTTGACTCTGAATTCTTGAAATTATCAAACAAACACTTTTCTAAGACGATTTCTAGTGGATACAACATGACTACTTAACATGGATGACAGTACATAAATATTCAGAAACTCATTAGGTGTGTTTGGTGCCAAAAACAGACAGGTTATGCTAAAGACAGATGTAACTGAAAATGCTACTACTTAAATTAAAATAGTGTTTTCTTTTTTTGATGTAAATCAGCAACATTAGCAATATTTGAGATTTTTGATGTAACCTATGTTAGACTGTGCTATACGTAACATCTCATTAAACCACTTCTGTGTTAACTTAATCAGTTAAAAGTGAGAATAAGAATCTGGCTCAGTAATAGGATATAGACTTCTTGTGGAAGAACAGCATAACAGACAAGCCTTTTTTTTCTAAGAAAAGAGGGAAGAGAGTTGTAAAGTGGATGACTGCATTTTGCATTGTTGCATAAAGAAAGATTTTGAAGAAGCATATTTCTTGTGTTCTTGGAATATATCTTGCATAAATATTTGTAGCATTGTTAGCTAGATTGTTTGTGGTGTACTGTTAAATCACTGTATCTCCAAACTTGTACAAACTGTTCTCAGTTTTGTGTTTTGTATTCTGTTTTGACTACTATTGTGAAGAAATACTATTTACTAAGTGTCCTTTTTTAATAAAAGAAAAATCCATCTGTGTGAATTATGAGTTATGATTGCTTATGGTCATTTTTCATGAAATCATTTCAAAAACATTGAAGAAGTTCAAGACAAAATTCCACATTATGTACAGTAATGGACTGTTTGTAGAAACAATCTCATTTTCTTACTGATTGTCAATTAAAAATGTATTCATTAAGAAATACAGACTTGTATGTATGTTAAAAAACATTATTGCATTCTAAAATCTAATCAGATCTTTAAAAATGAGAAATTAATATGATTTTATTAGTGTGTATGTTTCAAGAAATTATTTATCCTTGTGTTGGTGTCAGTTGGCACCTGTAAAAATAAAAAGACCTTACATATGTTAAGGATTCATGAGATAACTTAAACTTAACAGAATAGCTGTACTATTGTATAAAATTTTATGTTCATGTGTTGCAACTAGCAGCACCAGGAATTAAGGAAAAACTGCGTCATGCATTTGGTTGCATGCATGGACTTGCACCGCAAAAGCAGAATGTTATTTTGTAATAAGGATAAAAAGCATGTACTTTCTTGAACTTAATAAACTGAAAGATGATCATTTCAAGATTCATCCGTGCAGCAAGCACACTTGAGAAAGTCGGATTAATTAATCGATTAAATGATTGATTGCCACATTGAGATTTCAGTTTGTGCAGCTGGTGAAGTCACAGTACATTCTGTGCAGAATGTCTTATGATATGGAGGGTTTGTGCTATCATGGACAGCAGCATTCTGGAACAGCTGCTTGTATTTTCTTACCTCCCATAAATTGGACTGTCCAGAAGAGTCACAGGAATGGCACAAAATGCTAAAAGAAAATATATAGGACTAGAATAAAATGTAGCACCCAAGGGCCACTAGATAGACTGACTTATTTGAGTGTCAAAATCATATTCCTCATATGAGCAAGAAAAGAGGAATTTTTAAGTTAAAATTAAAAAAGCAGGGAAACAGCAACAGGAAAAATACACTATGTCTTCAAAGTATTTGTTACAGTCATACTAAACTGTTTCATTCTAATTAAAACAACCTTTTTACCAGCAGCTTTTCCTTACACAGTACACGGGGATATTAGGCAAAAGCTTTTTGAAAAGATAATATATTTGAAATTGGAATCTCAGCAACCTAAGTTACTCATTCATCAACATGGAAAAACACAGTCAGACACATAGACAGGTTTAACTAAGCAGCCAGAGGCTCAAATAAATTCACATGTATGCTCTTAGAAAGGAGAAAGTCCAGCTGACTGTACTCCACATTAAACCATTTTAAATGATCGTTATATTCAAATATCTGATATATACATACTAATTAATAAATTTAGTAAAATATGAAATGAAAAACCCAGTCTATGTGTAACTGGGTTGTGTGCAGAAAGTATTAAATTAATAATATCTAATTATGATGCATTTATTGCATGTCAGTTCATAGCAATTCACGGCTGGATGATAAGTAAAGAAATACCTCAAGTAATATGTTTTACTTTATAACATTTAAATAACATCATATTAGTAGCAAATAGCTAATGAGTGGAGAGCAGACTGGCACAAGAATGGCTGTCGTCAAATCATCCAAGTGGATGCTACACATTGGTGGTGGTTGAAGTATTTCCCCATTGTCTATGTAAAGTAGGATAGAAAAGTGCTATGTAAATGTAACTAATTACTAATTATTATTACTATTATTACCATTGCTAATTGCAATAAGCAATGGTTTTCTTACCATACATTTTTACAATACACACATGCACATGCATAGATAGATAGATAGATAGATAGATAGATAGATAGATAGATAGATAGATATTAATTTTTGTTTATGTGTTTGTATGTAATGTTACAATCATAACTGTACAAAGTTTTCTAATTGAGAAACAGTGAAGGTATAAAATCAGTATAAAAATACTGATTACTTAACCAAACACAGCTAAGATGAACCATTACATTTTTATGACCTAAATGTTTAAATTTAAATACTACACCATTATTTGGTTTAAATATAAGGAACTGCTGCGATGGGCTGGCACCCTGCCCAGGGATTGTTTCCTGCCTTGCATCCTGTGCTGGCTGGGATTGGCTCCAGCAGACCCCCGTGACCCTGTAGCTGGGATTAAGCGGGTTAGATAATGGATGGATGGATGGAACTGATGCTGCTCTTACCCAATGTCATCAAATATTTGTTTAAAGACAGCTTAGTTGCAAACGTATCTTGTAACATTTCCTATTACATTTAGTTTTAAAAAAAATCTACAATTACAGAAAATATTGCATATTGCCAAATAATGTATTATCAGTATACTACTCTTTTTTAAAATTATCTCCAACTGAAAAATGTTTAATAAATAATGAAATATTTAGATAACACAGATTGTGATTTATTATTTAAAAAAAGTGCAGGAATACTTAATGCTGTAACAGGTGTAATAATTTTAAAAATCCACATATAGCAAATGAGTACAGAATCTTGACTAAAAAAGAGAGTACCCATTTGATGTTCAATCAGCAGTTTCATTCAGAAATGCTAAGATAAAAAGTATAATGGATGCTATAACTGACATCAGAATAGAATATGGTTGTTTTACTATAGATATTATACTTTGAAATATATAATCCACTGTGAAAATCATTTATTCTGCAGTCTACTATTTATCTTTGTGAATTATATGGCATGAAGTCTCATATTTTGTTGTGCAAGTGCCATCTAATAAATTACTTTTGATATCTATCTATCTTTGGTGACATTTTGGAACATACAAAACAGAATGGATCCAGTTTAAATATTCACAATTTATTAGTGCATTAATGTAAATCAAATGACAAATATGCTTCCTATTTCTAACTAGCATTTTTACATAGTATTATAACAAAAAGAAAAGCGTTTTTTGTTCAAAGGTTAGATAGATAGATAGATAGATAGATAGATAGATAGATAGATAGATAATCTTATGTTTTAGTAATGTACTGACTAGGTTATTGGCTTATTTTATTACACACATATTCAGTTAATTTATTTTCAGCATTTTCAGATTATACAAAGGAAATAAGTCATTTACACTATAATATATTTGACAGCAGTCCACTCATTGTGTTCTGTTACATACAAAGCCTGGTTCTGTTCATATTGACACATAAACTAATCTGATATGTATAGAGAAAATGTAAAAAATTGTTGTAAAGCAAATGACTTCCATATTGCGAATTCTGAAATCTTATGACTTCACATTTCTTTTAGCTTATGGAAATGCAGTAAAGTGTCTCTTGTGAAACTATAACAGAGCCAGCGGTTTAAACGTGTGCAGTAAAATAGCCTTTCTTAAGTTAGTTATTGTAGAAACAACAGAGTAATGATGCCAGAACTTTCATGCTACTCAACATACTGAAGACAAACTCACAAATGATACGAAATAGACCCAATAATGTTAACAGGGTTTCAAACTTTATTGGAATTTTTACTGTGGCGCTATGCATGTTTTCAATAGAGATTCTTAAAATTAAACTTAAATTGGATGACCAGAAGTTGAAGATATTCTACTTAGGTTGACTTTCTGTGGTATGGGCCATACAGTTACAAGTCTCGGGCTGATGTTTTTGATAAAGGTATAGTGTTGTTACCCTACGTCCTCTCCACACAGACACACAGTTGAAAAAAAAGTTAAAACAACTAACTTAATACATGATAATAAAAGTAATAATATTTATTATTATTAATATTGCCATTGAACATCAGGGGGATTTAGATCGCCTTCAAGAAGACATCCGTTTGCCTTCATTCGTTTACGGAAAAATAGTGGTACTTAAATTGCAAAGGTTAAATTCGGGTTAGATATCGACTGTTCAGTTATAACTTTTCATTGGGAGACGCTTCAGTCTTAACCCTTATTGTACCAGAAACGCTGGAGACGATGATTACCAAAACCACCTCCTCTTTAAAGGTTGTTAAAAGTATGGGGCCGGCTTCACTGGAAGCAAAAGTTATGTAAACTACTGTGTGAGTTTAATCGAATCTACCTAGTTCATTAATTTGCGCATTGAGTGGGAACTTGTAAGAAAGTCGTTATGCATTTCAGCTGTTCTCATGAAATTTCATGTAAGTCATCTAAAACAAACCTTTAATGCTCAGGGCTAATGCTTTAAATTCCATTTGATCAAATGCGTATAGGACCTTAATTTACACCTTCCTGCTAAACAGTTCAAAGGATATGACAGCAGCAGCCCCCATGAACTCTGATTACGTTTCCTTGTAAGCTGCAAAGCGCCAGGCAATGTCACCGTAATCGTGAATGCGTTTTGGTCTCTCATGCAACGAAATTAGGGAAAGCTGCAAATGTTCAGCTTTGTCCGATGTACCATGCTCAATTTTAACCAATTTACCGCTTTATTAACCCTGTCTACTTCTTTCTATTTATGGTCGAAACAATCATCAATAACGTATCAGCTATATGTATTACCGCATTAATCTATTTTAAAGATGGGAGAATGGACAGATTGATGGGTGGATATTTCTTAGCTTCCTAAAAGTCTCAAAAGATTAAGGATGAAACAATAATGAATTCCCGTTTAAGTTAAGTCTAAATAAATTTACTGTATAGGTAAAACATGCATGTTATTGCAATGGGTGCTAATGGTTGAAAATACTGAGTGTGCTTTACTAATTGTCAGGGATACAGTTGCTGGATGCATCCTTCAATTTTCTCAACCGGTAAAAATAAATAAGTAAGTAAGTAAACAAATAAATAAATTAAAAAAAAAACATGACAACAACAAAAAAACTTTTCAGGGTTCAGGGAGTATTCGGGTTCAAAATAAAAAAGAACCATCCTTAAAAAGTTTGTCAGTTCAACAGCAGTACAAACTCCTTTTCTCATGTTCAAAATAATTCATAATCAGACAAATTTATAATATCAGTTATAGATAATTATGATACCCACGCTCACACAGGAAGAACGACTAAAAGCCGCTCAGACATTGACTGGAACAAGAGTCAAACTCAAACAGCTGTAGCGCTAAACCACTCTTGTGTATCGTTTCATTTAAAAGTAATGAAAATTCTCTACAGCACATGAGATTATATATATATATATAAATCCATATGTGGGTGTGTATTATACTAGACTTTTTAAACATTTCAAACATTGTTCATGTTTAATAAACTTGTAATACTCTCTTGTAGGTGAATGTTACTGTAAAATAAGTGAATTGGATTTACAGATTACAATTTCGTCACGATATCGACCCCAGCAGCAAAACCCCCCACTGCTACAACGTAATGATAAGGACATAAACACATATCTCCCTTACTGAAAATCACCAACAGCCATGTCTCCTCAATCTTAAGAAAAAGAGTCAAAATATAATAACTTTCGCCAGAATAATGAATGCTAAATCTTTAAAAAATCACATAGATGTGTATGAAGACGACTGTTTTTATTACAGGAATAATTTTTAAAAGAATTATACATTAAGATTTATTCATTTTTCTGAAAAAATAATGAAATAGATAGATAGATAGATAGATAGATAGATAGATAGATAGATAGATAGATAGATAGAT
>JANRMT010062841.1:56803590-56817741 GCA_026402145.1 Polypterus bichir lapradei | reverse complement strand
TCCCTCATGGCGTCCCGGCCGGGTCATGGCTCCTGGCATCCCTGACACTGCCCCACAGCCAGCGAAGACCACTCGTGGGAAAGAGCGACCCATCCCGCGAGGGCAGCACAGCCCCGAAGCGGGTCCTACTCCAGGACATCCGGGGTCCGGTCCCGCTCTCCAAGCAGGGGCAGGGGCGGAGACACGGCCTGAGCACCACTTGGTGCTCCCCTGCGCCTCGCACAGGTTGCGCTCCCCCCTCTTACCGGCACCCCGGGGCCCCCTTGTTCGGCACCCTCTCCGAGTCCTCCGCGCCCCTTTGGTCGGAGTCACTCGCTCCCCTGCAGCCTCCTCCAGCCGTGGTGGCACCCGCGCACCAGCAGAGAGATCCTTCAGCAGACGGTCCGACATCTGAGGGCAGGTCCCCAACGAAGGGGGTCCTACTGCTCGCCCGGGGTCCGTCCCTACAAAAGAGAACACAGGGGCAGAACCGCTGCCAAGGCACCCTTCCTGTGCCACGCACTGGCAGCGTCCCCCCCTCCAATCGGCACCCCGGCACTTGCCTGTTCGGCACCCTCTCCGCGGCTTCCGTGTCCCTCTTAATGGTGGAATCGCCGGTACCGCCTGCGCTCTCTCCGCCGGCCTCAGGGATTCCCTCTGCCCCCGCAGAGGGCGGCCAGCACCCGGACGCGTGCACCCAGCACCGCGTCCCAACCTGTCGGAGGAATCGGCACACAGCCTCTCATTCCCCCTTCCACTCTGGGACGCAATGACGGTTTGAGACTCCTTATTACAAAGAAAGGGCCTCTTTCCCGTCTGCGTCCCTACAGTGCAGCGCGAGACCGCAGCCGACTCGGGGCGGAGGGCGCTAGGACCTGGGGCACTTAGCAGCCCGTGTCCATTCAGCGTCCTCACGGACTCCCCCCTCGCCGCGCATACAGCCCGCTGCGCCGCACCTCCTGTCGGAGGGCTGCTTACTTGAAGCTGGTCGTTGGCATCACAGCCATGTTCAGCAGACCCTCCTGCATGCTGTACGGAGTCGGTTGTACTCACCGCCTCCGCCGTACCCCTCCGGCTGGAGATTCCAGCGTCGCACCGTCCCGTTGTCACTAACGTCTTCAGCGCCGCGAACGCCTTCCTCTCCAGTACCAGCACTTCAGCCCGGATGGCACGTAGCATCTGCAAAACGCGCTGCTCCGTGGGCTGAAGACACGCCTCCAGCCCCGCCAGAGCAGCTGGCAAAGACAGGAAGTTAACCGACGCGGAGCCTACCTGTCTGTCAGCCTCCGACGCCGGCCACTTCCTGTGGGCCTTCTCCTCCGGCCCAATCGGGACTCCCCCCTGCCCGTGATGGACATTCCTTGGACCCGCCTCTCTACGGTCATTGGCGGGCACACAAGACACACCGTCCAATCGCGTGCCTGTCAGGGGGAGGGACTTCTGGTCCGCGGCCATCTTGCGTCCCCTTCTGAGGCGGCGACGTGGTTGCCGGCAGCCGTGTTGTTGCCAGCACCTATCGAGTTGCAGCGTCTCCTCCTCCGCAGCCCTCGCGGCTGCAGCCGTGCTGCCGGAGCCCCGCAGACCGGCATGCGCCTGCCACTGACGTGGGTCCGGGAAGTCCCTGCCTGCAAAAGAAATTACACGCCCGGCCCCCATGGGCCAGCTGCCATTAGGCAGGGAACTCACCTCCCCGGACTCGTCAAACCGAGGACCCCTCCTCGGCGTGGCCTTTCTTGACGCCATGCCGTCCCGGGAACCTTCAGCAACGGCGTGGTCCTCAGAGCCCGCTGCACTCCTGGTGGGCACGCCGCCCACCCGCATCAGGGGAATATGGCCTTCCTGCAGACCCCTGGCGGTCTGTGGGGTTCCTTTACCCCGCGGGGCTGTGTGCACGCAGCACCCGCGGAACGTGGGTGGGGTCCCCTGCTGCACCGGGCCGTCCACAACAAATTTGTTGATAACAGGTCCCCGCCTTGTATCAGGCAGAGCATCCTGCCGGCTACGCCAGATGTGGAGCCAACCCGGACACAGACAGGCGGACATGTTGTAATCACCACCACACGTTTATTAATACAACTATTTACAATATTTAAAGTCCAAAAGTGCACACAAACAAACCCCAATTCACAGTCCTGGCCACAAATGCCTTTTCTTCGGGCCGCCTCCACACCTCTCTCATGCCTCGTCCTGCTTCCACCCGACTCCAGCCTCGAATGAAGGGAGACGGCCCCTTTTATCCTGTCCCAGATGAGCTCCAGGTGGCTCCCGGCATTCCCTCGTTGGCCACGCCCCAGCGTGGCGGAAGTGCCGGCTGTTCTCCCGGCAGCTCTCCGGGCGCCCTTTTAATTCTTCCCCCCAGCACTTCCTGGTGTGGCGGAAGTGCTGAGGTAACAGGTCCCCAAGGCATTGGGGTGCCTCCTGGCGGTGACCACGGGCCCCTACAGGGTGGAGCTTCCATGCCCTGTACCCGTGGCCCCCAAAGCAACCAGGAAGGCGACCCCCACGTGATCCAGGGTGGGCACAGACCCACATCCGGTCCCTCATGGCGTCCCGGCCGGGTCATGGCTCCTGGCATCCCTGACAATATATATATATATATGTATATATATATATATTGTGGAAGGCAGCCTGGACACAGACAGGCAGACACCGATGGTTCAAGCACCAACACACATTTATTGTACATTATTATTTACAGTGCAAACACACAACCCTGTATCACCCTCAGTCCAGGTCTCTTTCCTCGATGCCTCTCTTTCTGACTGCCTCCACTCCTCTCCTCCAGACTTCATCCTATTCCATTTGACTTCAGCTATCGAATGGAGGGAGGCGGCCCCTTTTATATCCACCTGGACGTGCTCCAGGTGCGTCCTAATGAACTTCTGCCGGCACTCCCTGGTGTGGTGGAAGTGCCAGCTCTGCACCCGGAAGCACTCCGGCTGTCCCTGGTCTTCTTCCCTTCAGCACTTCTGGGTGTGGCGGAAGTGCTGATGACCAGAGCTCTCCAGGCATTCGAGCGCCCCCTGGTGGTGACCACAGGCCCCTATATGGTTGAGCTTCCATGCTCCTTTCCCGTGGTCCCCATAGGCACCAGGGCGGTCACCCCTTAGTGGTCCCTCCTCCGGTCCTTCTGGGCATCCCAGCTGGGTACCACCCCCAGCCACTCGCCACAATATATAGCATGCAGACAATGTTTGATTGTTGGTGTCCATTTTCTGCCACCAAGTTCAAAGCTATTTTCTGCTTTGTCCACTGTGCTCTGTGGCCTCCCATAATCCTTAAATTAGATCAAGTGGGTTTGTGCATTGCATGAAATGACTCTTCTCATACACTGAAGTATTTAGGGCTTATAGAGAATGGTCTAACAAATAAAAGCAACTGGTGTGTAATTTTCATGTCTAGAATCATCTTGTTAATGCAAGAGCGAAAGGAGAAAGGCCAAGTTTGTTCAAGCTAACAGAAATATCACAAATACCAAAATAACAGCACTTTAGCCTTTATAACAGTGATGTGCAGAACTGAATCTCTGAATGGACAACAGATCAAACCTTGAAGTAAAAGAAGAACACACAAAATTCCTTTTGTGCTAATTAAGAACAGGAACATAAAGCTACAATGAGTACAAAATCACCAAAATGTCAGGAATGACAGTTGGAAAAATACTACCTAGTCTGAGGAATCTTAATTTCCTTGGCAACATCCAAAAGGTAATGTCAGAATATGCCTTGTGACAGTGGTACTGGTTGTTGGTGGTAGAGTAATGCTGTGGTAAAGATTTTCTTAGCTCACATTAGGTCTCATTAATAAATGACAATACATGTATATAGTGTACCTAGGCATCATTGCTGGCCATATCCATCTCTTTATGTTCAGTATTTATCCTAATTCAAATGGATATTTACACCAAGATAATGCACTATGTCACAAAGAGCAATTTCAAGCTGGTTCCATTAACCCAAGCATGGTCTTTGCACAATGTTTTATACCAATGATAGAGAAATTATAAATATTTAGGTTTGACACTGAGACTGTCGGACATTGAAAAGGAGAACAAACTGAAATTACAGTCTCAGGACAGTAACTCTGGAGACAAATGTGGAGAACAAATTGATAATAGATTTATGGGTTTATAGGGTCATTACTGTCATACGTACAGAGTGAAATTCTTACTTGCATATGCTTATCAACACGTAACATGATGTTAATCTCTAGCACCATTATTAATGTATCACTCAAAACAGCTGACTTCCTTACCTGAAAGAACTACCTTACTTCAAAATTTCTGCCTTTCAGACAATTAGATGATCCTGAAAAATGTCAAAAAATAACAAATTTTTAAAATAAGCAAAATCATTAATATATCCAGACAATAAAACAATTAGTATTTCTTTTTTATCCCAGTGTCTCTTTATGAAAAACTACATTCTTGTTTTAGAGCTCAAACAATTAAGCCTTCTGTGAAAAACTAATATTTAATAAAGGGGTTGTGAGCTACAATTAAGTAAGAAAACTATATGCATATTTCTGAAAGGTGATTAAAAGCTGACCCAGCAGTCCTATCTTTCCAAAACCCCCTATATACATTTCTTGTGTTGACAGACATTTTTAACGTCGTTGTTTTTCTCTGTCATATTAAACTGACAAAATTTAACATCAGATGCCCTTTCTGACATAACCCTCCCCATTTATCTGGGCTTGGGTCCGACACGAAGAAACACACTGGTTTGCGCATCCTCTGTCATATCTGAAATCTATAAGAATACACTTCTGGTAACACTGCCTAAAAAATTATAATAACGTGTCAAAGAACTGCCAACTGGCACTACCTTCTGTGCCTAAATAGTAAATGAAAAGTTTAGAATGGAATGAATGACAACACAATTCCTAGAAATCTATATCCAATCCATTTAAACTATCAGATTAACAAATCTGTAGATGGCTGAATCTCTCTGGCTCTGCACATTTCTCTTGAGCACCCTGACATTTTACATACTCACAGATGTGTCAGTAGTAGAATGTAAGATTGTCCTGAATCTTTAAAATCAGGGTCTGTGTAGCAGCTCTATCTGTTAGTAGATTTTACATTTTTGACAGATGGTAGAGATTGGCAATAAAACCTCATCCAAAATGAAAAATCAGCAGAGTGTTGAATTATTTTCACTTTTTACCCTTGATTATAAAACTAAACCGTGCAACAATCAACTATCACTGGGATTACAAAAGGGAGTGAAATGGAAAACCTGAAAAAATTATCTTGACAATACAATTGGCTTGAACATCAGTGAAAGAAATAAATAAATAATTACATTTAAATTTTTAAGAGACGGAGAAAGTCACTTTTCAAACAGCATTAAGAGGCCAACGGTGAAAAACTTGAGTTCTTCCAGATTCCCTCAATTTCATATTCTTTATAATTTTGGTAACACCCTGTTATGAAGGCAGTTGTGCCCATGATCAGTATGAACATACATAAATATCTCTGGGGTGCTGTTTTTAAAATTAATAAAATGATTATTTATGTATACCTTCATCCAGCCTGTATACGGTAATGTACCATGACAAATAAAATACAAAATATTCTGTTGTTCCTATTTGATGGCCATAACAGGCTGATAAGCTGGTACCATCCCATATACCCTCAACACAAAACTTATGTTCTTAAAATGCCAACACCTAAAGCAGTTGCTGCATGGTTTTACTTGAGTATAACTTCGTAACCATCAGAAAAGATGGCTGTGAAAATTTATAGTCTTAATAATCCTTAATATTACTTGGGGTTTAGTTACTACATGCAAGGGAAATTCAGCATTGAGTTGATATACAGTAGATATGCTAGATATGCAAATTTAAATGTTCTGGTTTTGTTTCTAAATGTTTGCAAAGCATTCTGCTTTTTCATGGCTATACACAAAAAATATTCCCAGTTTTTATTTAATGTTAAGTGGCTGGTGGCTGTAAAAGGAACCCAAGAAAATGAAGAAACAGAGAAAAATATTGAGTCAATTACTGTACCTCATCTCTATAAAAAGTAAAACTGACAATGTTTTGCATTTTTGACAAAAGAAGAGAGATAAGAATAAACCTTAAAACCAGGAATTCCCTATGTACCACATAACTGCAGCCTCTGTACTGCCTTAGAGAATCAGCTTTTGCCAGGAGAAGCTACTGGAATATTTATTTTAAAACAGATTTAAGTGAGAATCGTTAACTTTTCAAATATGTTTTACTTAAAACTTTGATTTTGTATTTCATTTTAAAACCGAAAACATTTCAGAATGTTATTTCTACTTTTTTTTTAAAATACTTTCCATTCATTTATAATGACCTCTTCTCGTCAAAGGAAATTTGACTCTTTTCTCTTATAATAAATATACAGTCTAGAAATTCAAGACATGTACTGATAAGACTTACACATTATACCTATCAGGTGGTTTCTCTAATTTTGTATTCTCTTTAAATAGAAGAACATTGCTGAGTGGAATCTGGCTAAAAATAAAACATTCCTTTAACTTTTTATTGCATTTGTAATATCTTCAAATTTGACAGTGTTTGCCAATTATTCTTCACTGGAGAATGTAATTTCAGCATAGGCAGTTTGCAACTCCTAATGTGTGAGCAGAGTTATCTTACTTACATTTTTATTTCTTGCCATTAACAAATGTTGGTGCTTTAGTGTTAAAAAAGGAAAATGCAGTTGCTGTTCTGTTTGAGTTGCTGTTTGTTGGCCTCTCTATAGTTTGTTCAAAGTGGGTAGCAAAGTACCTAGTTGCCTGACTTTTCGATCCTATGATATATTATAAGAGGACGATTGCATAATATATTGTTGTATTCAGTTCTTTCCATTACCCTTTCATTGAAAAAGAAAGGATATTCATGAGAGTAAGAGATGGGCAGATACCTATTGTTCAACATACAGTATATGTTGCATTTGTTTAAGGTTTACTGAAGTTCGGAAAAGGCACTGATGTTTGGTGGATTGCAGCGGCTCAAGATGGACGTGAATGTCTGTGTGTTTTTATCAGCTTCTGATTGTTGACTTCTATTTCCCATTTCACATTCAGGAAACATAGAAATGCATTTGTTGCATTTGGTGTGGTGTCTTGCTGCATGAAACTAATTTGTAAGTGGTTTGTAAAGTGTCTTGCAATTCTGTTTTCAATTTAATGTGCCTTATACAAAAATATTAACAGAATAAGTGTATTTAGTTTTCTTTACATATAAAGAGTAATATAACTATTTAAATCAGTTTCCATTAATATACTGCAAACTAAACTTACCAAAAGTGAAAGGCAAACAAAAAAAAATGTTACTCTTATCCTCCAACCAATATTACATAGTACCAATCTGAACATTAGAAAATACATTATGTGATCTTGAATATGTGGTCACTAACCAGACTTGCTTACAAATGTTCAGTTTTACATTTAGTGCCTTTGTGAATTTGACTTACTATCATCTATCCAGCATTCATTTGCATTGTGCTTATATTTTTTAAAGTCTTTGAAGGCTACACCTTAAAGAGGCAAGAATTCTGTAGGTGCAAAAATGGACTAGATGACATTTTACTAGAAGCTACTGTATGTGATTTTACTAAGAAGCTGGCAGCTTCAAACAGGTAAGTAATATTTAAATGTATTCTTTATGTAACTGTTTATCATTTCTTTTATACTTCATCTTAATCCTTTAGATCCTTTAATTATTTTAATTGATGTATTCTAGGAAATCAAAAATTTAATTAAATTCAGCTTTGACCAAGAAGTTCACATTCCTGAAAATCCAGGAAGATAATTGTCCATTTTCACATTTCAAGAAACATACTAATATTATACCCTTAACAGTCTTATCATAGTTTGTCAGCCACATCAATATTCTCAGACTTGCTTAGTCCATGTCACAGTCATAAGTGGGTCAGAGAATTTCCTATCATTACTGAGTACAAGGCAGGAAATTAAAACAGCCCTGGAAAAGGGCTCATCAGAGGGCCCACTCATGCAGAACCCAAAACCTACACTCACCCAGGATCCAGTTCTGAGTCCCCAGTAAACTCAACCAACATGTCTTTGGAGTTATGCAGGAAAAAAAACCCAAAGATACAGGGAGAATGTGCAAAATCCGCACAAGAGAACAACCAGATGCAGAATTCAAACCTAGGAGGATGAATTTGTGACACAGCAATGCTAACCACTGCAATGATTTTGTATTATTTGCTGTGGGCAACGGAATTATCTGTTCATTTGCAATTTACTGTAAAACTTTGTTTATACTTTCCATTTTACACTCTTAGAAATAAAGGTGCCAAAGTGGTTCTTCAGAGCGATGCCAAGAGGGAACCATTTTTTGGTCCTCTAACGAACCATCCACATGAAGGTTCCAGAAAGATCTTTTATTTATTTAGATCAATAACATGCCATAAATGACCATGAATAGATAATAGCAGATGTATGAAATACAAATGAGTTCCTTAGTTTAAGGGTTCTTCTTGCATTTAGGATAGCTAGATAGATGACAAGAAAAAATGACAAACGATATTAGCAGCAATCTGAATATTGTCAGAAACTAATTCAGTAACTATACTTATAAGAAACTACTAATCAAGTCTGATTAATTTAACCTCGGATCACAGTGGACTGCAGTGCAGAAACCATCCTGTCAGGGCTGGGTGCAAAACAGAAATGAGTACAGGACAGAGCACTAGTCCAGCACAGGAACCTAATACAGTTTTAGGGGTTCTTCAATTTTCTATTTAGCTTTTTAAAGAAATAATAACAGTAATAATAATTATAGTAACTGCACATGCTAAGTTCAGGGTTTTTTATCTGTCAGTACCATGCTAGGTAGCTTATATATTAAAGATTTATTATTTTTCCACATATTTGATGCAAATAACTCTTCACAGAATGAAATGTCTGTTTCTCAAGCAATGGTTCTATGAGGAACCACACAACGCCGTAAATATTATTTTAGAAGCTTTATTTTTAGAATGAGTTAATATATTCCTAGCTTCATGTCTGATTTCAGTCTACATATAAAACAATATAAATGAATGTTCACGGGATAGGCTAAGGTATTTTCATTGCGTTTAAGTAAACCACTGTCACACACTCATAGGAAAGATTAAAATACACGTAACGCTGACTAGTACAATATTCGTTAATGGCGAGTTTTAAGTTAAAGTCCACTCCCAGAAAAAGATCTTAAGGAAAGTTACGATAATTGTTATAATTTTCATTCGTACTTTAATTAACGCTTTCACCTACTAAAAATCAAAGAAACATGTCTTCATTCCCACGTTCACATTATACTATTAATGTCGCTTTTATATGTTGCTCATCTTTTGTAACTGGAATGGGCGCAGTGAGAAGTAGTGCACATTAGGAATAAGCGATGCTGTTGGGGAACTTTTTTTTTCTTTTTCTAAAACATTGTTTTATTTACTCATCATCTTAACCTGTACATATAAGGAAACGCCAATGTCGACTTTTAAAAACTCTTACAGTATTTCAATTTACGATAAAGTGTTATAAAATGAGAGACGGTAGAACTCGTTGAGATAGATAGATAGATAGATAGATAGATAGATAGATAGATAGATAGATAGATAGATACCTTAGCATGCTTAGCGTAATTTGAGTTTGTCTTTAAGTCATGGTAAACCAAACCATAATCAAAACCCCTTGTCTGCCAATTTTGAAATGTCCTTGGAGACATTTGACACATTACATTGATATCGTAATTTCCACATAATTGCAGGATAATGCGAAAATAATGAATCGGCACCTCCCCCTTCCGTCCATCCCTTTTATCTCTCTCTCTCTCTCTTTCTTTCTCTGAGAAGTTTCTGCCCGCCTACTACCAGGTATGTTTGACGAATAATCGCCTACCAAAAGCAAATTAGTTTCTGTGAGAATTATCAACAGAGGGTGGTTTCCAGGCACCAGGCAGATCCGCCTCCAGTTGTATGCGGTTATGTGACACTGGAACACAAGGAAATATTTCCCATTAATCAGTATAGGGTTTCATTAATACAGCAAATTAAAAAAAAAAAAAAGTAAAAAATAACTATACGAATTTGTGTTGTATCGCAGCATTTAAATAGTCTTTCCATAAAAGCGTGATTTATTTTATTCATTAAACAGTTGGGGTTTTTCGCATAACTAACGAATATTACAAAGCAAATCAATGCGTAGACGCATTATTACAAAGTGTAAATACATTTGAACTATTTCCATTTTGGCAGAGCCTTTCAAATGAAAATATTTGAAATACATACTTTAAAACAATGTGCCTTTCTTGTGACGGAAAACGTGTAAAGTAATGTTCAGACAACTGATGTTTGAAGTGAAAAAAAGGTTATTTTAAACCAACTCCACTTTCATTGAAAACTGATTTCAGTTAATGATAACACAGATCCTCGATACACCTTTAGCTACAAAAGATCATTCCCAATAGGTTAAGATCATGCCTAATTTGGTATGTTTCTAGAAATCAAAGTGGATATATAAAGTTTTGCCACCCACCAGTATTGAAACAAATTAAGTGTAATAAACACATTGAATAATTATTTAGGACAATCTTAAGTTAGAATATATTTTAAATAGCCCATTTAGCTCTTCACAACTGAAAATAATGAGATTTCGAACATATTTTCAGAAACATACTAATCATACGAACGTGTGACATTAAGAAATTACCACACTTTAAGAACCAATACAGATATGAGATAAGCATGGATGAGAAAATATAATGATCCAGAGCCCGCTTAAAATTAGTAGACTTTGAAGATAACTCTTACTCAAATAACATTAGAAAGTGTCAGAGTACATTGGCCGTAGATCAAGGCTTTCTTTGGTTAAGTGTGCATAGTAAATACAAAATGCAAGTGTATTATAAGGTCTTTGTGAAACATATCGTATATTCTTCGTATCGTATTTATTTTTCAGAGAATAAATAAGTGGAAAACAGTGTTGCTGCACGCCCACTTTTGTTTGTATAGATCCGTTACTCGATTTTTTGCATCAGTATTTTCTGATCTGCAGCACCAGTCTTGGTTTCGCTTTCTCTGTTCTGGTTTAAAAGGTCTGTCATGAAGGAGATGTATATGATAGCAAGGCGGAGAGTCTCGATTCTTGAGAGTCTTTTTTCATAGGCGAAAGTGGGGACTTTCTTTCGCAGTTTATCGAAGGCTTCGTTTAGGCTGAACATCCTTTTCCTCTCTCGGATGTTGGCTGCCTGGCGCTGCGCAGATGTGATTACGCGTTTTCTCTTGGACCTCCCGTTCACCGAATGAAGGTTGCGGCTCGACAAGCACAGCGAGCTGAAAGGCACGCCGCTTTCTGCCAGCGGGTCCGCTCCATCAGTAAAATCGTAAAGGCGACCACAAGTATCCAAAATACGCAAAGAGGATGCATCGCCCTTCCTTAACTCAGCCGAAGAGCTAAACGGCACTTCCAGGAAACTTAGATCGGTCACAAAATCCAGAACGCTGTCTTCAAAACAGTCTCCTTCAGTTTCCATCACTTTGTAATAAGACGTTTGCAAACAGTTGACAGAACAATTCAGAATATCCGTGCGTTTGCGCAAACACCTTTTCCCCATCTAGGGTACCCACAGCAAATCATTAGTATTTATACCATTAGTATTTATAGCTACGGCGATAACGGGATTAAAATGTTTTCAAGCAAAAAAGCTGACAAGCGACGTTTTAGGCTGATGAAACCAGACAAGCAACACTTTAGGACGCGTGGATATCACAATGGGGATTTTTAAGAATTGTGAATCCTGTCAAAGCGATCACGTTGAGATCCTTCTTGGCAATGGTCCACTGGTTTTTACCTGCTGGGTTTTTTCATATCTTCTTTCTGGTCTTAAGTGGAACGGATGCTGTTTTCCTCTGATGTAGCCAGCAACTATCTACTGATATTCAAAGCTCATTCTGGAAAAGTTCTCTAAGCGTCCAAGAGGCGACTCTTCTCCCATTTGATCTTAGCCAAGTGCATGTATAGATTTAATGATGCTCCGAAGAGGGCACCTGCTTTGCTAAGGGTCACCCAGAAGTATTTACTCAGTATCCTAGTGCAAAGGGAGACATATAATAGGGCTTCTATTATCCTGACTAAGCACAGGAGGCAACCAAATATAACAAGTCTAACAGTTACTGTTTGAGATACCTTTATTTTGCAAATAAGTTCAAATAATTCCTTATGCGCCTGCGTGGAAACAAAACTCGCCTCTTTGCCTCCCGCTTTATAACTAGAAATACAATACACTCCATGGCTTTACTGTGTGGCTTTTCATTGTACATTTTAAAGAAATAACTACTATTTCGTACCTACTGTCTGATTATACTGTCCATTACACTAACTTTCTATTTATATAATGTGACTCTGTTTACTAATAATGCTTTTAAATAATATTCCTATAATCTGATAGAATGGTTTTTATTAGTACATGATTAAACAATTTTATAAAGAATTAATCAAAATCTTCATACAGTAAACATAAGTGAAGTACTAGTACTATTTTTATTTTCGAAGAGTTATGCTTTTTTTGCTGTTAAATGTTTATTCATTTCATTTTGACACATATAACTCTGAGCAGCTTTCAGGGTTAGTATCTACCAAAGCTCTTTAATATGTATAATCTATTAATATCACATAGCATAATGATAAAAGTAGCATTACTTAAGTGGTTGTAAAGCCATTGCCAATTTATGTTTTTAAGCAACATTTACACCATATCGTCTTACAATGTGAATTGCCCAGCTGAGACTGTTTTGGTTTTTATATTTGTCACATGCAGGATATATGGGACATGATAAATAAAAAAAGGTTAAGTGTCTCTTGACACTGATCTTATGAAATGCTGGCTACATCTCATTTCATATGGAAACAGGGAATTTGTGTGCAAAAAGCATAATAAATCATTTCAACCTATTGTGTTTAATTTTTTTTTTTACAAATGATGAAACCTATAAACACTTTCTAAAGTGAACATTTCTCACAAATGACTTTTTGACTCTTTTCTATTTGGAACAGCTGTTTGTTTCTCATACAAACATACTAATAAAAGTTTGGGTATTAAAATAGAATAAAATGTAACCATAATACAAATGATTTTGCTCAAAAGTTATTATTTACTGTAATTGTATGTAATTATAGGTGCAAATTTCACATTGCAGGAACAGTGATTATGGGGGTGATATATAGAGGTATGCAGAAAAAGATGAGCTATAGTTCATAGGGTCATTATTGTCGCATGTGCAGTGTACAGTGAGATTCTCACTTTCATTCATTCTTTAAGATTCAACATTTCACCACTAAGGCACCATGATTAATGGTTATAAGTACTGTATTTCAAATTGTCTGTCTATCTTATTGGAAAAATCTCAGAACATATTTGCATACTCATTTCTTATTCAGGAGGAGGTGCACCTAAACATGGACTCAATGTAATTTCAATTGCCCTGATTACTGCTCTTAGTATACATTGTATATTTCTAAGTTGGTTAAATTTAATAAAAGTAACATTCATAGGGCCATGGAGTATATTTGTAGTATTATCTAAGCCTAAAATAAGACTACATTTCAAACAGTTTTCTCACTGTCAACAATAACACTATGGATACCACGCTATGGGTCATACAGTAGCTATGCTAAGGTGTTTGTCCATTTCAACCTGCCTAGGATTTTTTACCTTATCCATTTATCAGACATAACAGATGGTGCTAGTCATTTCACAGAATTCAGCTGAAATCTATTCATTATTTCACCAGTTTTGATCAGTCTCGCAGCTCAGCTATTACTGGATTCCTTCACACAATAGTATCTTGTAATCTCTGTTGCCTATGCACAACTGAACAACTCTCTTTGTTGCAAGATCTCAGTTTCCCACAGTGGTTGTCTCCAATGTTCTTTCCACTCCAGAGGTAGTAAAAATCCACCTCTTTTTTCACAGGTGTTCAGAATGTATAGTATTGGGATCAGTGGTGGCTGGTGAAAAAAAATTTGAGTGAGGATGCAGTTTTTGGAGGGGAAAAACTGAAGCAGCACTTATCTATTATATGGTGCCTTTCACATCTATTTATTATATAGTGCCTTTCAAATCTGCCTATCTATCTATCTATCTATCTATCTATCTATCTATCTATCTATCTATCTATCTATCTATCTATCT
>JANRMT010062841.1:56683790-56793779 GCA_026402145.1 Polypterus bichir lapradei | reverse complement strand
TGGTTTTTCCAATATTAAGTTACAAAAGGCCAATAATCAGGTACCTTGGTTTTTCCAATATTAAGTTATAAAAGGCCAATAATCAGGTACTTTGGTTTTTCCAATATTAAGTTACAATTGTCTTTGCACCAAGAAACAAAGTTGTCCACCTGATTCGTATACTATGTCTCACCCCCATATCAATCCATCCTATTAGTGTAGAGAATCTGAGAATCTCTGCAAGTGACATGACCAGGTGTTATAGTCTGAGGTGTACAGGGTTAAGAGAAAAAGGAGACAGGAATGTACATTGTAGTGATCCAGTGTTGTTTACATTCAAATCAGAAACACATTCCCTATAGTTCACAAACTGTGGTCAAAATATAAGCCACCTTAATGAAGGGAGAAGTGTCCACATGTCTGTGTATCTGAGTGTGAGTCCGGTGTGTCTGTGTGTCTCTGTATGCATGTGTTCATCTGGTTATTATGTCTCTGGTATATAGAATTTATAAAAGCAGTGATAATGTTTGTGACATACCATCTGCTTGAATGAAAATTCAATGCATTTTATTACTAGATGCATTACAAAATACATTCCAACAGATAGGTTAATTACTTAGACTTGAACCAGTCTTAGATTAGTAGCACAGCTAGAAATAATTATAACTTGTTAAGATGAAGATGGTAACAATGGGAGGAGCCACTTTAAAGTGTGACGGCTTTGGGCAAAAAACAGCTCCGTTAGTACATATCACCACACCATTATAGACTAAGCCAGAATAACACATCATAGAGAGGGGGGGAGTTTTAGCAATGGTGGCCTCTAATATTAGTTTCCATCATCTACTTTTCTGCCAGAGCTTGTAGTGAATCTATGGTCACTTCTTTAATGTAGTTGGCCTTCCTAATCAGTTTATTCAAGTGTTTCACATCCCCTTACCTAATGTTACTTTATGAGCAGGCCACAGAGCAGAAAGGCATGCTGGCCATAATAGACTGGTAGAAAATCTACAGCAGCTTATGTTATATATAATATAATAGTGTGGATACAATATCTGCAGCCAGGTGGTTGCTTCCTTTATATAGCTCAGTGGGAACAAGGGAAAGTATCTTCACAAGGACATAATGTACAATTAGAAATGAAATTTTCCAGAATTCTAAGTGAAGAGTAGTTGAGCACAGCTGCTTAATGTCATAGAATTCTGCAATGTGCACCAAAGAAAGGTGTGGCTTTTGGCACTGTTACTAGTTGTATAAAGAAAAAAGTAGGCAAAAATGAACATCTGTTTTGTATGTTTCATCCGTTTCCAATCCTAAATCAAGACGCAGAAAAAATGCAACAGAACACTGCTTAACAAACTTGGCAGGCGTACATCAATTTTTTTGGATTGCACGCAGCACTGCTAGCGTAGGCTCTTGCTTCACCCAGTGATAATAATAAAATGGGCTTCAGAAAATGGATGGATAGGAAATTACTCTTTTATAGCATTTGACTACTTGTGTCACACATTGTGGTTAAAAAGTGCTACTGTGTTCCAACCAGTTATTTACCCTTAGTTAGAACACAGTTTTCACAAAGCTGTACAAAATTAGATATTGCAAAGTTGAAAGATTTCTTTGGAACTGCCCTCTCCATTTCCCTGTCAGCTCTTAGTTAAATTAGTGTTCGCAAGCATCGCACAGTTTCAGCTGCATCAGTCCCCCAGTTTTACCTGGCAGCTTCATAGGAAAGCTTTTGAAGTGTCTGTTCTGTTTTGAATGTTGGGAAACTGAATATCACTATGCTTGGGCAAACCCAGCAGTCAAAATGAAAAATAAATGTCTGTTACAAGCAGGAAAAAAAACCCAACTAATTTATAGTCCGTTTTTATACTGATTTCCTGAAGTTTTTAATTTTGTTGGCACTAATACCTATGACATTTGTTTCACAAGAATGGAAAACTGCCTTCTTTACCATTGGCATGTTTGCAACCACATACAATCCAGAATAAAATAGCTTCATAACTTGTATACGTATACACAATAATGAAGAGTGTTTAGTTAGACGCACATTCTGAGGTTTGACACTGATAAAGAAATTGCAAACAGAAGAATAAAACTCCATATGCCCCTCTCAGGATTTCTTGACAGATACCAGGAATTGTATCAGACTTTTGCAATCTCTTTGCCCATCCACCCACCCATCCATCTTTTATGGCCCAGCGCCCTAAGACCATTCTTCCTTTTGCCTGTAAGCTCTTGCGGTCATTTAAGCTCTCTCCTTACAATTTTTTTTTTTGCTGGAGTCTTGCCAAAAATACTTTTAAATACCACTAAGAAAGCCACTTCTAGACCTCTTAGGGAATTACACAAGTGATTCCAGGTAAGGCTCAAACACACATAATATAACTTTGTTCCAGAAAGTTCATCTTACATTTGAAGTGAAGCTAGTTCTCCAGTGGTGACCAAAAATCATTCAGAAGGATAAAAAGACCAATCTAGGCTTTAAAAATCAGCATATCACTCCCACAACCTAATGGATTCAATTGCTGCTATTTATAGGTCGGGGTCGGCAACTTACTGCATGGGTGCCATTTGGGCACGTGGAACGATTTTCAATGGCACTCTGACTGAATTGAATTAAATATGTTTTAATGACAATGCATGCATTTGTGCCCTCACCTATGTTTTACATATGCGACTCACATATAAATGAAAACCATGTTTTCAGTGGAGGCCAACCTCTAGTTATTATATTTTAAATATAGCGCATGCGTTCGCACTCCTCATCCCCACCTACGTTTTGCACATGCGTCTCACATGTAAAGGGAAAGCATGTGTTCAGTGCAGGCTGTGGTGCGTTAAAATAAACCTCATTATTATTAAGTAATATACTGCCCTAAAATGACTCATAAAAACAAAAACCTAATGTTTGCCCTTTTCAAGACTCTTGGATGAATGAATATGGATTTGTACAACAAAAGGACCGTGCTGTGTGTGTGTTATGCAGTGAAAGTGTCGTACGTCAAGTGTACAAGGACATTATCAAACTAAACATCAGTACACATTTAAAAACTCTGAGGAGAAAGCTGAAGCTAAAAAAAGGGCTGTTTCTGGCATTAAGAAACAAACTACTTAATTTTTAAAGTCAAATAATTGAAACCAAAAATAAAGCCACCGAATGTAGTTATAAAAAAAGTTGACAAAAGATTTTCACATATGATCTTACTGTAAGTATTTTAAAATGTTGAATGAGCAATAATATAAGATCCGGTTATAATGGGCTTCAAAACTATATACATAATGTATATACTTTTGAAGCCAATTATAACCGGACTGATTTTGACACTATTTATAACAAAATCGGTAGAACACTGAAAGGTTGCCAACAACTGGTATAGGTCATTCAATAAATGTATGGAGGATAGCTCTACTTGAGTGTCCAGTATTAAATCCAATCCATTTCAGGGATGTGTAGGATCTATCTAAGGTGTGTATCTTTTTTGAGATTTCATTAGGATTTTGGGAATTACGATGACCATGATCTCTGGTGCACAATGAAGCAGTTACGAAGATAGTACCTTAGAGAGCAGAAGTCATTATGAAATTAATCAATGAGTCAGTCCAAAATATTGGATATATATATATTATATATAGGTAATACACCAAATAGTAAGTCAGAATTATGACTTCTGAAGATGTTCTTGTTTTACATTTAAGCCAATGTTACCAATCATTACCTACTATTGCAAGGTTTGATCAACAGCCTTGAGGATGTTTAACAGAGTGCAAGGTAATGCTAGGGTCCTTGCTATTGTCCAGATATTTAATGCTCAGCTAACTGGACATCCTGCTCAAACACTCTGCAAAATCCCTGCAGTCCTCCTTGATGGGCTAAAATTCTGTTATTCAGTCTTCCCTGTGGCACAATTGCTACTGTTAGAATCTTTAAAAAAAGCCTTTCTGAGACTTTATCACTACAGTCTATAGAAATTACATAGAATGGTGTGATTAAAAAAATAATAATAAATAAAACATCTGGGGCCTCATGTATAAAAGGTGCATACGCACAGAAATGTTGCGTAAGAACTTTTCCACGTTCAAATCGCAATGTATAAAACCTACACTTGGCATAAAGCCAAGCACTTTTCCACGGTACCTCATATCTTGTCGTACACAAGTTCTCCGCTCGGTTTTGCAGACTGGCGGCACCCAGCGTCAAAGCAATGCTACTGTTCCTGTGTGGTTACTCCTTATTTTCCGGACGCGGCTTTATAAATACACTGAAACTAACCGCATATTGTTTATTAGTGTAATGCATCTGATTGTAATTAACTTGTAACAATATAATGGTCCAGGGAATAGCCATAGTATTCCAAATACCATAACTGCTTTAGCATTGTTACTCTCACTGCACCTTTTTTTTTCTTCTTTCAGCTGCTCCCGTTTCATCTTTTTCCATATTACTCTCACTGCACCACTCAGAGTATTTATATAACTGTGTCTGAGTGGGGAATCACAGCAGCAGCTGATCGGAAAGAGAATTATCGTGATACAGAATCAAGCACACGCTACCTCAGCCATGGCAAAACGTTTCAAAGCCTTTCCTGTACGGACCTCGCGGTTCAGAAACAGTTTCATCCCAAGAACTATAAACGCACTCAATCAATTGCTCCTTGTAGAACTGTTTGTACTTATAAGTACAATTACCTCACTGTAAACTTGCACTACAGTTATAATATTGCACAACCTGAGCCACTTTATAAAGCGCGTATTTACATATGATGACAATATCATTTTTAAGATGAAATGCACCAAAATATGTTTATTATATTATACAGGTAAAACTTTAACTTCATTTAAATAATCCATATTCTTCAATGGGACTAGCGTGAAGGATAGAATAATTAAACATGTACTACGAAGATAGTTCAATGTTCCTTAAACGTTTTGAAGAATCGGCGCTCTAAGCTTACAGATAGCTTAACATCTATTACAGAGCTCATTGTGTGGCGATCGGTTACTTGGAGAAAGAAAAGCAAGGACTGCAGGGGCGGCCACGCCAATATATATTGAATATAAAACAGAAAGAGAAAATAACGACACAGCTAAAAATGCAGCGGCAAATTTCGACAAAAGTTAAACGCTTGTGTCATGAGCACAAGGCGGCTATGCAGTGTCCGCAACGGACGTGGCCATCCAGCGTGCATAAGATACCATATTGACATTGGCGGGCGAAGGGGCCACCGATTCTTTTTCTGCCTAGAGCCACCCATGAGTACTGCTGCAAGAAATAATTTCATCGAAGGTCGCACACAATCACTGCGCCGTGAAACTCATGTTCAATAACGTGCTTTAACTCCTATCATCATGAAAATGATATCACGTATACATCTCAGTGTTTTAGTTATTCAGAGAGCTCTAATATCACGAATGTAATGGATTCTGTGTCCAGTCGGAGGAAGAGAGCCGGTTTAAGAAGCAAGTAGTGATTCACACACATAGAGCACATAGAAGATCACATACAAAACAAAGCATTTAACATGCTACTTTAATTACGATGTGATTTGAGAAACTGGTTAATTAAATGATTTTAAGATGACGTTTATGATGTTCTACTTTAATGACAAAATAAACTACGTGATTAAAGTGGAAATTTCGAGATTGAAGTTGACATTTCGTGCTTTTTTCCCACTGTGTGCCTATTTTTTTTTGTCTGTACCCTAATAAGCTTTCATATGACACTCAGATGGTGGGCTACGACTCGCCTTTTCACGGCGACTTTGATATCTGAGCTTTCAAGTTTCTCCAACACGCTATGTCACTCGATCAACTTCCTTTTGTTGATTATACCACGTTTAATTAAACAAATAGTATGTTTTTCCTTTGCCTCCACTTGGTATTCGCTGAAATTCTTATATTTTCCCCCGTGCTTTTCCCATTGTCTTTTCACAGAAGGCTGAGCTTACGGGCGATTTATATTGATTTGCATATTCAAAGAGGCGTAATTCTGGGAGGAGTTGGGGTGGGACATAAGGCGCGTGCACGAGCGTTAGTTTTCACGCTGACCGGGATTTATGTAGCGGAAGAACGTGGAAGTTGGAGTACGCACAGATTCCTGCATCTGGATTTTTCTGTGTGTAAGCACATTTTGGCTTTTGTGCTTACGCCATGTTTTAGTGCGAATTCTACGCACGGCGTTATACATGAGGCCACTGGTTAGTGGTGGTTTTGTGGGAAAAAAAATCTTGTTAAAGGAGAGGTCAAAGGAGAATGAAGAGGTGTGTTCAAACTATTCCAAACACCACAAATAATAAAACCGCATCTCTTTAATAACAGTGGTGTTCAGAAGAGTACATTGTGCCATAAAGTAGATGGCTAAATTATTCCGTCTTGTTAGGTGGCACAACTGCACAATTACATTTTAGAGAAATGTCCTGCTGTGATATGCAAGAGGTAGGGTCAGAATTAGATGTGAATATTACAAATACATAAGTCCATTTTACCTTATGTCAATATTAGTAGAACCGTCGTTTGTGCAGACTACAATGAAACTCTTACACGCATGTCTGACCAACAGACAATATTTCGTCACTCTCCACTGACATGATAAACAAAAATGTACTGAATTATATAGCTTTATTTTATTTATTAAAAAACACCAAATAGCTTATCTATATACTCCTTAATAGTGTTTCTATGCTGTCTTTACCAGAAACATTGTTGAACAAACACCCTGAGAAAAATGACAGAATATTATTTAATGAACAACTTTTGAAATCACCTTTTATGTAAAATGTTTTTGATGTATACATGTGTAAATATGGAAATTGTAATCCAGAATTTACTGTAAGAAGTGACTATATGAGGTGGTACAGATCTAATTATGCAATTGTCATTACGCTATAACTTATTAAGTTTATTACATAGAAAATCACCAGAAAAAGCCCGGACCATCAAGAAGTGTGTGAACTGACGACATGAAGAATAGTCTTTGCGCCAAACTGGAATCGCTCCCACATAAATCAAAGTCATCCAGACGATCTGGATCTGCATAATTAGATCTGGACCACTCTGTACAGTAGGCATTAATCATTTGACTTTGTTTCCGGCAAGGTCATCCCATTACAAATAAAATTGAGAAACACTGTCCTACAACCATAACGCAAAAGGCTAAGAAATTGAATAAACCCCAGGCAGACTGTCAGTTCACACTACCTGCACACTTGTATAGGCTTTCAAAAAAAAGTGAAAGTTTCATATATAGTTTATTCATAGAAACACTAGAATGACAGAGAAGGACAAGTAGTTCAACAACAGAAACCTGACAATGCTTCAACTATATATTTGCAGTATGAACCATTTTTATTAAATATAATTAAAGTTGTTATACCTATTATATGCACAGATGTGTGCCTTTCTAAACTATGTTTACACAAAGAACAAAGCCGCTGGGAATGAACGCTGACAGTGAAGACCTGAGCAGCACGGCAGAATTGGCCACTGAATATGCCAAAGGTCATTTTAAGGGCCACTCAACAGCAATTGGAAAAAATTGACTGATTCCATTCCTCTGTCTCTCACACCCCCTTGGTCATTACACTGGTTGCAGTGTAATGGGAGAAAAACAGATTAACGGCCTCAAGACAGAGCACTCGTTTAACGCTGGTGAACTTCTAATGCCTTGGTGAATGGAGTTTCTGCTACCCTCCAGGATGAGGGCTTAAATGACAGGAGCAGTGTTTGGGTCGCATGGCCTGGACTTAAGAGTAACATGTTCCTCAGGTCGCCAAGACCTATCCAAGAAGAAGCCAGCTATAAAATGAAGCTCTTTAAGAAGAAGAATTTGTGTGGCACAGAAAGAGCAGTTACAGAGCACTTTGAATGTTTGTCTCGGAGCTAAAGCCTATCAGTTCCGATGGATGGCCACCAGCAATCCACAGATGTGAACAATGGTCTTGAGTTGGCTCTCAGAGCCAGGAGGATAGGTGAGCTGAGTGAAGTAGAGTGAGGTGGCTTGTAATAGAGGACAAGGAGAAAATGCAGCTGAGAGTGTGTGTTGCTGCTGAAGACTGAAGCGGCATGACAGAAGTAGCACCAAAGATGCCAATGGTCCTTTTCAGAGCTACTCACCAGCAATTGTTGTATATTTAATCTTATCTAATCTAATGTCCACTCAATTCAATTTACCTCAGGTGGACTCAAGTTGAAGTTGTAGACACATTTCAGGGATAATTAACACAACCAGGATGTACATGGCCTCAATCTGGAATTCCACAGGAAAGGGTCTGAACACTTACAATATAAAAAAGAGAGATTTCAGTTAAAAATCAGTGCTTGATTTTTGAATAAATAACAAATTTCAGCCTAGGTTCCTCTCCTCGCTGGGGTTCATATTTCTGTTTTATGTCTTTTATGTTCATTTTTTACTCTTTTGTCTACATTAATATTGTTACTTTTGTTATTTATTTGCATTATTCTGTGTTTCTTTTATTAATTTTGTGCATTATTTAATTTCTTTGTGTCTCTACTTGTTCTTTTGTTGTAATCCAATGGTTGACAGATCCTTCCACTTGTGGGGCTTTTTGCTAAAGTTTTTTGTGACTTTTGTCACAAAGCAAATATTGGAAGATCCTCCCTTAACACCTAGTAAAGAAATAGAATGCTCCCATGACTTTACTATAGTTCTGATGTAGCAGTAAAATATATTCAGCTTGGTATTACACTGAAACATTATACATAAGAAATTTTATGTGTGTAATATGAACCCTTCCCTTCATTATTTATGCAATTTGCTTCTTGCTTTGAATGTTACTAAAAGTTTGAAAATTATGTTACCTGGACTGTGGAATTACTTTTTTTAAGTTTCATACTCAGGTGTACCGTATGAAAACATCAAACAGACATAGCTAAAAAAGAATTACTTTACATAAATTGTGACTATCTCACTGTTGCAGTTTGCCTGTCTTTCCTAAATAATGTACACTCATGCCTACAGTATGTATATTATTTACTAAAGTTTCTATATTCCTATTATATCATAGTTATGTGTGGCTATATATAAATCCAACTCATTTCTTTTATTCTTAATGCTAGCATCAAGGAAAGCAATTATTAATGTATTACTTACTTTAATTTTTAACAGTGTACTAGAAGCTTCAAAATTATCTTGTGCATTTGTATTTATAGTACTGACTGATCTTGTATGTTAAGTTCTAAACCTGACCTGTCCTAAGCTCCTGCTCCCTCATTTCTTTAAAAATCCTTGACTAAGCTACTTAAATGTCTCCCCAGTTCATAGAAACCCCTTCTGTTTAAAAGTAATCTATCATTGTGGAACTGAAACCATCTGTTATAGAAGGAGACCAACTGACCCATAAATGTACGCCCCTTTATCCTACACCAAGACAAGCTACGTTTTAAGCCTTTCGATCTCCTCAGTCTTACCTGGATTGGTATGTGGCATAGGCAGAACTTCTGAAAAGACCAGTGTATCAGTTCTGCACCTCTGCTTTGCCTCTAACTCTTTAAACTGAGACAGCCTGCCCTTATGTATACCATTTGAACCAACAAGAATAGTGACAGCTGGATCTATTTCTGCTCTGGCCAAGTGCCTATCCACCCTTCCAGGGAGGTCACCTACCTGTGCACCTGGAAGACATTATCCCCCCTCTAGTGTCACAATTTCTCTTTTTCTGGAGTGTGATTTGAGGTGATCCTACCTATCGCCTCAGAGTTATTAGAGTCACAATCCAACTCTGCGAGGTCCTTAAATGGTTGGAAATCTCAAACTCTGGGGTTGAATCCTGTGCACTTTTTGCCTGTCCCATATATAAAATCCCGACCCACCTATTTCTACTTCTCTGATCTTGACTCTCCTCCCATGCCAATTTTGTGGGTGAACACTATCTCATGGATGGACATCTGGACAAGATCTCCTAATGCTTTACAATGCAGGCTAGCCAACACCTCCTTGAGGTCAGAGACCCTGAAGCCCTGACCATGAAGAGAAGGATCAGCTGGAATTTCACACAGTGTAGGGTTCCTTAGAGTTGACACTGTACTTGTTTAATACATACTGACCTTTTCTAAGCCCCTTTATTTACTGTTTAAGATGCTCTCACTACTACACGCTTTCTTCCCTCTGCTATTGTGGCATTTTAAGGTGATTGCTGAATGTGTGTTTATCTCTTACAAGACTTTCTCTTAAGCTTCTCTGTTTCCCCAAGTAACTCCCTCATCATTTCCTTTTTTTATCCAAAACCAACTATCAGTACTACAGTATACTATTTAAATTCCCTCCTTTTTAAATTTGTGCTCTACCATCCCATCCTCCCTGCATCAGTGCTTGTCAGCTTGTGTGTGATGTACCCAGGTTAACTGGTATTCCTTTACTTCCTTGATTACTGGAAAACCCTCTCACTAATTTACTATTGACAGATACAATGCTTGCAAGTGTTTTACTTACCTGCCTACTACAGAGAGGCACTGCTTAGTTTTCTTCTTGTGATCCAAACATACAGTTTGCTGTTAGGCACTCTAGTGATCCTGAATTGTTGGTGAGAGTTGTGTGACAGAATGGGCTTCTGTGCCCTGCATTGCTAGTGATACAAAACAGCAAAAGGCAAATATCAAAGAGTTCACATATGAAAGCAATTTATTTTAAACACAACTCAAGTCAATCTAATTTTTATTTACATAGCACACTTCAATAACTAAGTCCATAATATTACACATACTTGCACTAATAAATATCATTAGCGATTAGAGCTTCTAATCTGCACAATACTGAGATCAGTCTGTGATACATTTTACAATTAAATTGACACAAAAATGTTGTTAATTTTAAAGATATGTAGTGTTTACATGAAAATAAAAAAAAATATGGTTGTTGGAATAATACATAGATGAGGGTTGAATTTGTAACACTGTAGTTTAATTACACTTTTTGGGATGTGAATGCATAAATCATAAGGCTTAAGTCATGTTTAGATATATCAGTTTTAGTAAGTGCACACAATTAAGGTTAATTGATAAAAAGGATTAGACTTTCACATACTGTATGCCTTCTAAGTATGCATAGGTTTTAAACTGAACAAATACATGACAGCAATCACAGAAAAAAATAGCCTCTGACAAAGAAAGACAGGAATATTCTGGCAGATTCAGAACCTCACAAAGTGATTGGTACATTGAAAGTCAACATACTGTATCCACAGTGTACAAGAAGTTAAGCTGCTGCCTTATGAGTGGGAAGGTTTTACATTGCCCAAAAATGCAAATTCTTCATAACCACTTCCTTTTGTTCATTTTTCCAGAGACAGATTATAATGTTCCCCCAACTCCAATAAATCTGAAATGCAATCCAGTTCCCTCAGTCTGCCTTATGTAGTCATTTTCTAATTTTAGTTTCACAGCGATAAGTCCTACTTAATATCTCTTAATTATAGCATTGTCTTGTCATTGAGAACAAATCAGGCTTACCATTTAAAAGACATTTCTAATCTGTGTTGCTTAACTTGAAGAGCTGGCATAAATTAATATTAGTTAAAAATAATCAGCGTTGTGTAAAGTTTTAGTATGGGAAATTACATTTTGTTCATGGAAATAGGTGGTCATTGCAAATGTGAAATGTACATTATAAACATTTGCAAATGTTTTGGAATGCTACAATTTGTTTGACCATTGACAAATTTTACTGTCATTTTCATAAAGTGGTATGCTTGTGAAATGAGTATAATGTGCAGATTTAAAAATTATGCTTTTAAAAAGATCTTTAGATTATAAATGTTTCTTAAGATACTTTATGTTTTAATTAAAAAAATAGTATATTTTGCCAGTGAAGGTTTCTTTACCATGTTCTTTCCATCCATCAACCTTCTGAAACAACATTGACTAGAGCAAGATAGGAGCCAGGCCTGGACAGCACGTCAGTGAACCACAGATAAACACTCAAACGGCCAGTTCAGAGTCATTAATTAACCTAACATGCATATTTTTAGGGGTCTGGAAACAAAGCTAGACTACCCAAAAACTAAATTGAATTAAGATTAGGAAGCCAGTTGTGAAGAAAATCAATAATCAGTGATCAATATACCACTGTGACTTTTGGTTTAAATAGCTTTGCTCTAATTGTAGTACATATACTGTATACTTGGCTTACTATATACTTTTATACACTATGAGAGATATAATAGATCTTCTGGTGTCCTGACTGTGTTAGAGAGGGGTCCGTTACCCAGTCAGGAGGCCATAATGGATGGTCAGTGTGAATGAAGGTGCAACCTGGCCAGTTCTCATCCCATTCAGGAAGAAAGAATAATAAATGGACTGGGGGAGACTATGAACCTGGAAAAGTCCTTACCCTAGTACGATAGGTGAGGATTATCCCCTGGCATTGACTCATAGTTTAGAAAGACAACCTTGTTGGGGTCCATGGGTGCCACTAGATGGTGCTACCAGGTGCAGACCTTCTTGTTTTGTGGAACTTCCATTTGACCTAAAAGTGCTTTTGCAGTACAATGCTATGGCATTGGAAGTACCCCCAAAATCAACATAAAAGAAGCCACCTAACCTTGCTTGGAAAGACAGAATCGTGAGAAAGTGGACGACACATGTGAATCAGTGGGTCACCTTCCAGGCTCATCAGAGGTAAGGGGTGCGATCACGACTCTTCTGTCTCTTTTTTCACCCACAGCTCCAAGAAGATGCCCACTGAGGGCAACTGGTTCTCCCCTACCATTCCACAAACTATAAAAGTAAATTGCTCCAGGAAGGTGGCATATCACTTGGGAGATGAGCCGGAGGCCTGACCACCATTTAACCACAGCCTAAGGCCACATTTTGCCTTTGTGTTGTCATGTCATCATGTATTTGTTAATATGAACAAACTTATTATTTTGAGTAAACGGTATAGCCCGACTGGCAGCCTGAAACGTCCTCTTGACTCTGTTCTTACCGTTTACCAATGAAAATGTATATATAATCAGAAATGAAATTTTTTTTCCATATCTTACACTGTAACTCTTTGTTTTCTTCCTGGAGATTTAATATACAGTAATTAATAATTAAGAACTTCACAACTCTTTGGCTTGTCTGCAAATGGAGCTGTATTAATTTGAAACATTTTACTAATGATCAAGGTGTCTGTTGACTCTTCAGTTACAGGACATATAGGTTGATAAGATAAAATCAGCTGAAACATACAAGATGAAGGCTGTCACTGCTTGCATGTTCTGCATGCATTTGTTTGCAATCACCAGAAATCTGCCATAAGTTTATAGTTTAGACCTAGGCATATTATACTTTACTAGAAACCGGAAATATCTATTTTTGCAGACAACTAGAGTAAAATAGAATATTTTATGGTGTTTGCATGTCAGCCAGGTGGTAAGAACATAAACACTAAAGAAACTGGCAGTCAGATCACTGATAGAAGTGACCTGTGCTGAAAAATGGAGTTCTGCTCAGTAGTAAAGTAAGTCCTTTATTAGCAAAGCTTGTCACTGTCAAGAGGTGCTGGAAATATATTACCAGATGAAAGGAATTATGTTTGACAAATAAATTCATTTTTATAAATATAGCTATTCCTTATGTGTATATAATGAGACATATATGAGTAAAACATTTATTTTATCATATCTTTTCAAGAAAGCAATTCATTCCAATTAAATTTATTAATATATAGTAATACTTATGATAATGATTCACTTTATCATCAAATGCAATGCATGCAGTCATATTTATTTTCAAAATGTCTGGTTTGATTTTACTTACTTTAAATAGTTTATTGATAACACAACATTTACCAGTAACGCTTTACCCAGGAGCAGGGCTGGCTTTAGCCTGGCTTGCCTGGTGGTGAAGTCAGAAATTGGAATTTTCAGCACATTGACAATAGACATATCAAGAATCAAAGAGCAGGGGGTGGGGTCCACCATGGTGTATCAAGTGTGTTGATGGACATATCAGGAATTAAATAACCGGTGGGGGGCAGTTTATGGCATACTAATATGCATATCAGAAATCAAACAAATGCATTCATACACATACAGCATCCTTTTGTATGCAACAAGAAGGTGTGGGCACCTCAACTTTTGAGGGGGTGTAGCCCCCACCAGCACCCCTCTAGTTTGGTTGTTGCCCAGGAGCAAATCTGATTTATTTACAGTGTGTGTCTTAAATTATGCTGTCTTAAGACTGGATAATAATACATTTGCTCTCTTTATTATTCATCCTGTCCTTCAAAATGTCAGTATATTTTTATTAAAGACATAAAAGTTATTTTGTTATGCAATCACAAACCAGAAAACACTGGAGATGACTTCAAACCAGTTTAAGTCATGAATCACTTCTTAAAGCAGAAAATTGGTATAGCTGAAACGTTACTGTCTTAAAGCTCTGCAATGTTGGGTTCAAATTTTATCCAGAACGCCGTCTGTTAACAGTTTCCACATTCTCTCATTTCTTCATTGGTTTTTTTCATCTGTGGTTTTCCATACTTTTTGTGCATCCTGCAGATTTCTGTTAATTTGATAAGTGACTCTATAGTGGTGCAGTATTAGTGGTTGTGCGTCATATTGGACCCTTGTTCATGAAGGGTTCCTGTCTTGTTGCCTAATGCTGAGATAGACTCTGGGTGTCATGACCCTGAAATTGGATAAAGTGGGTCCAGTAAATAAATTAATGGATTTCATTTTCTTTTTAAATGACAGTTTAGTCTGAATATACAACATCATAGTGTTATGTCATCTAATGATACTTCCAAAACATCAGTAAAATTCTGATTAATTAAAATTTATATTCATATTATGTCCAGGCTAAGCATGTTTCAAAGAATTCGGATCCAAACTTTATTGCACAAGACTACTGGAGTTTTAATCTGTTCTAAATGTATTCTTTCAAAGTGTGCATTTCTAATATTGTTCACCCCAGCTTCATTAAGTTTTTATACTATTCATGACAGCAGACAGATAGAGTGCAAGTGCATCTCTGCCTACTTTCAATCTCTGTCCTGCTTGGTTATGGCTCTGTCATCTTCCCTACCCTCATCTGTGGCTCCCTGAATTCACCCTTGTTTCTGAATTCACCATCTGTCACTGTGTGGAAAAGCTACTTATACTATCTTAAAATGTCACTCTCACACTCCCATATTTTGCAGTTCTCCTCTCACAGAAGGTGACCAGCCCTGTGTATTTTCTTCTTGGTGGCACAGGATGATCAATGTGCTGGGAGATTTGTTTGATAATTCAAGACTTATGGTTCCAGTTTTACAGGCACATTTTAATTTCCCTAGTTCAACTTTCTTTTTCTAGCTACAAAGATGATCACTGCTCAGAACATGTGGAGTCTCTCTAACCACCCCCTACCGAAACAATCATTGTACTCTGTATTTTGCTCTTTCTCTTCCAAGAAAAAAAGGTGTTTCTACCCTCTTTTGTTTACTTTGTTAGGATCTTGTAAACTTCTGCCCTTGTTTTCATTTGGTTCAGACCTCTTTCCTCTCTCTCTTAATATTTCTTATGGGCCACTATTTGCTCCAATGTTATGTTTTGCTCCTATTAGCACACCCAGTTCAGAATTCTATGTAGACTTCATCCTACTCCTCATAAGCATCATTTTATGGGCTTAACCACTAATACTTTTTGCTAGTTATGCCCCCTTGGTTTACCTGACACTCTTCTCAACATGTTCTGACATTGCCCTCCTGCCTTTTACATTTGGACCTTATGGAAGAACAATGAAACTTAGGGATCACATAGCCATTTAGGGGCAATAGATTTATTGTGCATAAAGTGTATTGGTCTACCTTAGAAGTAGTATAAAAGGGTTAATAAATGTCAGAAACATGTTCAAGCATATCAGAACGATAGACAAAGGTCAAGTGAACAACAAAGAACAAGAAGGTTCTGGATGATGGTTCAAGATGCACCTAGTAAGAATTGACAAATGTCACACACACAGGAACTCAAGAAGTATTGAAAAATATTGTAAGGACAAAGGACACAGTAGAAAGGAAGCTTTTATTTAGCTGTGTTATTTGGGTATGTAAGCTAATGAAATAATCAGATGATGGGCATGTAAACCAATAAACCAATCAAGATCAAATATCAGGTGATGTGTATGCATTAATTCAGAACTATTATATAAATTGATTGTTGATTATAAATATTCTTATTCTTTGACCATGTGCTGACACCTCTGCTTGGGGAAAATGCCCCTTAGTAGATTGCTGTACAGGGTGCTCCCACTTCAGGAAGAGATAATTAAATACGCCATGGATAAACATTCTTCTGCCTGGTCCTTTAGTTGGATTAACTATTTAAATACTGAAAGAGGTCCTAGTTTAGGACAAGATTTCTTTTTTTAATATATACAGTGGTGTGAAAAACTATTTGCCCCCTTCCTGATTTCTTATTGTTTTGCATGTTTGTCACACAAAATGTTTCTGATCATCAAACACATTTAACCATTAGTCAAATATAACACAAGTAAACACAAAAAGCAGTTTTTAAATGATGGTTTTTATTATTTATTATTTTATTATTTAGGGAGAAAAAAAATCCAAACCTATATGGCCCTGTGTGAAAAAGTAATTGCCCCCTGAACCTAATAACTGGTTGGGCCACCCTTAGCGGCAATAACTGCAATCAAGCGTTTGCGATAACTTGCAATGAGTCTTTTACAGCGCTCTGGAGGAATTTTGGCCCACTCATCTTTGCAGAATTGTTGTAATTCAGCTTTATTTGAGGGTTTTCTAGCATGAACCGCCTTTTTAAGGTCATGCCATAGCATCTCAATTGGATTCAGGTCAGGACTTTGACTAGGCCACTCCAAAGTCTTCATTTTGTTTTTCTTCAGCCATTCAGAGGTGGATTTGCTGGTGTGTTTTGGGTCATTGTCCTGTTGCAGCACCCAAGATCGCTTCAGCTTGAGTTGACGAACAGATGGCCGGACATTCTCCTTCAGGATTTTTTGGTAGACAGTAGAATTCATGGTTCCATCTATCACAACAAGCCTTCCAGGTCCTGAAGCAGCAAAATAACCCCAAACCATCACACTACCACCACCATATTTTACTGTTGGTATGATGTTCTTTTTCTGAAATGCTGTGTTCCTTTTACGCCAGATGTAACGGGACATTTGCCTTCCAAAAAGTTCAACTTTTGTCTCATCAGTCCACAAGGTATTTTCCCAAAAGTCTTGGCAATCATTGAGATGTTTCTTAGCAAAATTGAGACGAGCCCTAATGTTCTTTTTGCTTAACAGTGGTTTGCGTCTTGGAAATCTGCCATGCAGGCCGTTTTTGCCCAGTCTCTTTCTTATGGTGGAGTCGTGAACACTGACCTTAATTGAGGCAAGTGAGGCCTGCAGTTCTTTAGATGTTGTCCTGGGGTCTTTTGTGACCTCTCGGATGAGTCGTCTCTGCGCTCTTGGGGTAATTTTGGTCGGCCGGCCACTCCTGGGAAGGTTCACCACTGTTCCATGTTTTTGCCATTTGTGGATAATGGCTCTCACTGTTGTTCGCTGGAGTCCCAAAGCTTTAGAAATGGCTTTATAACCTTAACCAGACTGATAGATCTCAATTACTTCTGTTCTCATTTATTCCTGAATTTCTTTGGATCTTGGCATGATGTCTAGCTTTTAAGGTGCTTTTGGTCTACTTCTCTGTGTCAGGCAGCTCCTATTTAAGTGATTTCTTGATTGAAACAGGTGTGGCAGTAATCAGGCCTGGGGGTGGCTACGGAAATTGAACTCAGGTGTGATACACCACAGTTAGGTTATTTTTAAACAAGGGGGGCAATTACTTTTTCACACAGGGCCAAGTAGGTTTGGATTTTTTTTCTCCCTAAATAATAAAAACCATCATTTAAAAACTGCATTTTGTGTTTACTTGTGTTATATTTGACTAATGGTTACATGTGTTTGATGATCAGAAACATTTTGTGTGACAAACATGCAAAAGAATAAGAAATCAGGAAGGGGGCAAATAGTATTTCACACCACTGTATTCCCAAATTTCCTTTCTACCACAACCCACACATGTCACCTACTATCTTCTTTTCTTTCTTTAAATATTCCTCTGTTGCCTAAAATCTTACTACTTTTAGCCCTCTCTGTGCTTCTGCTTAAACCTACTAAATACAGTATAAATTATTCTGTCTTGTAACCCTGGCAGCCAAATTAATTCTTACCCCCTACTGAAAGGCAACTAAGTGCATTACTGTGGACAGTTGGCAATGCTCTTTCTACAATTTAATACACCTTGAATTGTCCGTAGCAAGGATTAACAGTGCCTCCAGCAATTCAATTGAAACTTGGACTACTGCTGCGTATTTGTTTAAATCCTGGTTTGCTGCAATGCCTTGACTTTGTCTTTCTGTTAACTATTTCTTTTTTTTATTGTGATCCTTTAACTTCTATTAACATCCTTCTCTTCTATTCCCTTGGATCTGGCTGGGATAGCCTGGGACAGGGTGGGTTAGGTTCTTCTCCTGTGATTTTGTATTTGGTTTAATAAAACCTTAACCACAAAATAAAAGTCATCAAGTTGTTACACCAAATAATCTCTAATGCATCTATAGTAGATCAAAAGAGCATGGCACTAATTGTACAAGTCAGGGTAGCACTCCTGGGTTGAAAAGAATAGTACAGATGTGTGTTTTCTTTTTTATTTTATTTTTATTTGTAATGATTAGTGATAATATTATTCATGTTTTGTCAAGCTACATTGACACCATACAGTTTTTTTTCTCCAATGGCCTAGTTTTTATTTACTTTGATTATAGAATGCAATATGCATGTATTGTCTATTAATTTGCTTTTAATTGCAGACATGTGAGTGCTGCCACCTAGTGGTACTTTTCCTTTCCAAGGCAAGAAGCCAATGATTTACTGAAAAAAAATCACACATGTAGTCATAAAGATGTGAGTTACGTTAAAATAAACATATTATATTTAACTAATGAAAGAAAAACATCTTTAACATTCTCACGTATTATGTAACTAGGTAAAGAATTCGTTTCTAAACAATGGATATGAAATAACAAATGGGTTTTCTTGAGGTGTGCTGTCAATATCTTTCACTATGACTCCATCAATGATTTCCCCTGGGTTGTAAAACTTTATTTATACAACCTTTGCTCAAGTTTCATATCATTTGAGTAAGCAATGACCTCTCTTTAAATGTGCATTGAAGGAAACAACACAAATGCTATTTAAACTCATGTTTCACTGGGAAAAAAAACTACTGTATATTGGAAATGCATTTTTTAGTTTTGTTTTTGTTCCATGTTTGCACCATAACCAGTTTTATATTATAAATTAACTTGTGCTCATTTTATTAAAACCCAGCAAAAATAGGCTGTAAATAGTACTTTGCCAGAAACATTTATACACTTATAAATTACAAAATGCAATATCATTTAGCATGTTATAAATTGATGTTATGATTGCATAAGGTTTACTTGTGTGGTTCTTTTTGAGTCTCCATTAGCTAAGGTATAATACGGTTTTACATTGCTTTGGGAAGTCTACAGCTGTGGGAACTTTTTAATTTAGTAAAATTATATTTAATTTATTTAGCTCTTTTTGTCAAATCTATGTCATCCAAGTTATATTATTTAAAATTATTTGTAATTTCTTATAAATACATTAACCATACTTTTAACTCTAGCTTACTAATATTAAATAAACTTTCTAAAAGTTTGAATTACTCTATTAAATTAAACCTTTACCATATTTACATATTGAGTTAATATTTTTAAAATTATTAAGACATTTACGTGAAAAATATTATAATGAATTGTATGCTACTTTGTATGCTGTGTTTTTCTCAATTGAATGAAAACTGTACAGAAAGATTATTGGCTTGTTAGAGGTGGGAGTGTTGTAGGTCTGTTTTCACATCAGTGGCCCATGGTGGTTGAAATGGTGCCATACTGGCATGAAATCGCTCTGCTGTTGTTTAAAATTGTTCCAGGCCAATTTGCAATGATTGCAGGAAGCTAAATGAAAACCTTACCTTGAATAGTTTCCTGCAGGTTTTCTTCTTCACTAACTACAGTAATATTATTGCTTGACTAGTATATTCATGAATTCTCCAACAGCATTTTAACTATCTGTGAGACAGAAACATCTGCTATTTTAAGCATAGACTGAAATATATTAAGCTGCTGCAATGTAACAACAAAAGGTAAATAGGGAAGGGTTGCTGGTTTGCACCTTTAACAGTAACCTTTATTTTCAAAGGGTACTCGCATCTGATGTTGTACATTTTACACCATTTGACAAAAATACACAGTTCTTGGTAATATGGAGAAGTTTCATCCTCTGACGTTCTTTTGTGTGATCTCTTGGAATACTGGTGTATTACTGACAATGTGAACAGGAAGCACCCTTCTGACATTTCTCCATTTCCATAATAAATACTAGCATACTATGAATATCACAATGGATATATTAATTTTACTACGGCACACAAAGTGCAACAGAAAAGATAAGATAAGAAGCCTGCTGCCACACTGGCCCACAAGGAGAAGCCTGCTGTCGTGACTGTATAGATCTGTTCATTAAGGAGCACCTTGTAATGGTGTTAGTTTATTGAGAATGAGGGAGACTAAAGACACTGAGCAGAAACAGAATTCACTTAACAGGCAAGGTCTGGGCACTTGAAACAGGAATCAACCGCCATAAAAATTAGGAAAATCAAATCTAATGGTCTTAAACCTGAAACACTTAAAAGTAATTGCACAGAAATAACTTCTTTTGCTGAAGCTGTTCCTTTTTAACAAAACTCCAACAAGTTCTGAATGCCAAGCTCACTCTTTTATAAAATGACTGTGGTGATGTCATACATCAGCAAGAACATGCCTGAATTCCTACCAACGATGTCGGCATTTCTGGAAAGTGTTACTAATGTTCACTGTCAAATGCAAAAAAAGCCCATGAGCAAAATACAAAGTAAAAAGGAAAAAATTATTATCCTAATAAATACCAAACAAACAGGTTAAACAATAATGTGAAAGTAATACATCTCACCTACTGAACATAACAACTATATCTTCAGTGAGCTATGTTTTAAGCTCTAATCTCTTACTTCTTATGTGTTACACCAAAGCACCTTTCCAACTCATCTTCCTTTTTTTTGTCTTTTCCTTGCCCCTTCCTCTAACCAGTGAGCCACTGGCCTTATAGTAAAAAATTCAAGCCAGAGTTTTCGGTTAAGTTAGTTTAAACTGCTGTTATAATTACATTTTTTTCTGTAATTTGGAATGGGTTGCTATTATAATATTAACTAGAAGGACCCTGAACTACATGATGTGTCATGTCACCAAAGTGATCATATAAAGGTCTGCACATGTATTTCATGATGACTCGAGATTACAGATCATACTGAAAATCTTTAGTGTGGCAATTCTCAGCTTAAGAATTTTACTTCTTTTTATTACTAATTTTGACTTTCATTACTGCATTGGCCTTGACAGAGGTTCAGTTAGACTTTCTGGTATTTGAATGTGCCACAGTTTTTTTTACAACATTTGATTTCTTAGATATTTAAAAAGATCTTGCCGTCTTGTTTCGAGTCATTACACCTGAATCCATAGGTTGTTTTTGTCTATTAATAAGCTGGTTTGAAGGCATCTTGCTTTGTCTTTAAGACTGCAAACTACCAGCTGTATAATATGTGGGATTTTTCTACTTCCCATCCCACAATCCTCTGAAGCCTGCTTAGAGTTTAAGGCACCTCAAATTTAAATAGATTTGACTGACCCCTAGCATCTTGTGGGACCATTTCTTGCAACCTTACAGAGCCCCAAACGTTCTTCTAGTTGTCCTAGAGGTTTCATATCTTTCTTTTTTAACATATTATTGAATATATCAAAAGCAAATAACATTCTATACAAGCAAGTCAAATTTTACAAAACTACATTCAAATCAAATCAACTCCTACCCATGAGAAAGTGAGGTAGGCTAACAGAGTAAAACTCAGTAGGAAAAATAAACAAATAAATAAATAAATAAATAAATAAGGGAAGATAATCAACTCCCTCAATATAAATTATTATTCTAAAATTTTATTGAATAGATCGTGCCAGGTTTTAAAAAGGATTTGCACTGATCCTCTAAATGAGAATTAGATTTTATCCAATTTAAATTAATATGTCAGTTATCCACTGACCTAAAAGAGGTGAGTTAGGATTCTTCCAGTTAAGTGAAATAAGTCTGAGTGCCAATAGTGAAGTAAAGGCATTTACAGTTTGGTGTCCTTCTTCACTTTAAACCCATCTGTAAGTACCAAACACACAGCTGTTAATGGATCAGGAGGGATTGTGACACCAAGGCTGTCTGAGAGACATTTAAAGATTTTGGTCCACACTGATGTTAATTTGGTGCATGCCCAAAACATAGGGTCCAATGAGGCTGGAACATGATTGCAATTCATAGGTTGGATCTTGTCCTAGAAACATTTTGGACAATTTGAAATGTGACAAGATGTGCTCAAGAGATGGTTTTAAGTTGAATAATTATATGCTTTGTACATATGGAGTTAGAGTGATTGCTGCCTTCCACTACTTTTCTGAAATGTTGAGTGAGAGATCCTTTTCCTACTGTACTCTGGGATCATTGAAAGGTGAGGGATTTTAAAATGTTTTTGTATAGTACAGAAGTGCTGTCCGAGTTCTCAAGACTGATCAATATTTTTTCCGGAATAGTACGTGGGAGGTGAGGAAAATTGGGTTGATTTTATTTAGCAAAGCTTCTAATTTGAAAAGAGTGAAAGAAATGTGTAGCTGGAAAGTTAAATTTGGAATGTAATTGTTAGTAGGATGCGAATATGTTGTCTATGTATAGGTCTCTAAGTCAATAAATCCCAAATGCTTTCCAGACATTAAAAACTGCATACATTTGAGAGGGTGGAAAAAGGTTGTTATTGTGCAGCGGTGATACAGATAACAACTTCTCTATCTTGAAGTACTTCCTACATTAGTTCCATATTCTGAGTGAATGAAGCACAATTGGGTTGTTAGAATATTGGCAATAACTTGTATTTACTGTTGTACAAAGCAAGGAATATAAAGAGGTACTACAGGAATTTATTTCTACTTTGGACAAAGCCTGTGTATGTTCAGCTATTTGTGTCAATGTCCAGGTTTTTATAGCTTGTATATTTGCTGCCCAGTAATAAAACTGAAAGGTAGAGCCATGCCACCTTCTGCTTTAGGTCTTTGTAGGGTCTCCCTTTAGAGACACAGATGTTTTGAATTTTAAATAAATGAGGTTATGATTGAATCCAACTTCTTAATAAATGATTTACTGATTTATATTGGAATGCTTTGAAATAGAGAAAGAAGCTTAGGAAGGATGTTCATCTTGACAGTGTTAATTCTTTCAGCTAAAGTGAAATGAAGGGTAGACCATCTATGCAAGCCTTGCTTACATTTTTCCTTGCAGACAGCAAAATTTTGTAAATAGCTTTATGTTTACTTGTGATGTTTACCACTAGGTATTTAAACTGATCTGTGATTTTAAAAGGGAAGGTGTCCAATCTAATATTGTGTGCTTGAGAGTTCACTGAAAAGAGCACACTTTTATTGAAATTAATTTTGAGATCAGAAATCTTTTGAAATTATATTAGTGCTGTTAATACTGGAGGCACAGTATTTTTTAGATCTTATATATACAGTAGCATATCATCTGCATTTAGTGACATTTTCCATTGAAGTACTTCTCTGATAATCCCCTTTATCTCATAAGCATTTTGAAAAGTGAACTGCCAGTAGCTCAATGGCGATTCCAAGAAGCAATGGTGACAGGATCCTCCTTGTCTAGTACAATGTTCTAGTTTGAAGTAGTCTAAAATAATGTGGTTAATACAAAGTGAACGGACTGGTATACAGTAGTTTGATCCATACACATAAGTTAGGGCCAAACCCAAATTTCTCCAATATAGTAAAGAGGTAGTTCCATTCAACCATATTAAATGCTTTTTCTGAATCAAACGATAATAATATCTCCAGGGTGTTAGACTTTGTGTGTGAATACATTACATTACACAGGTGTCGAAGATTGGAAGCCAAGTGTCTGTCTTTAATAAATACAGTTTGGTCTTGTGATATTACCGAAGGAAGCACTTTCTCAATCCGTCTAGGTAGGACTTTGAAGAGTACCTTAACATTATTATTAATGCTTGGCAAAAAGTTTTAAGTAGAATTTTATTGTCCCTAGCTTCTGTAAATGTTACTAATAAAAGGGGAGCTAACTTCATTGAGAATTTTTTATACAGTTCAGCAGGTTAGCCATCAGGGCCTGCTGCTTTCCCACTCTGAAGTGTCTAGTAATTCTGAGAGTGCCAGAGGTTTATCCAATTCCTGTGTTGATGATGTCTTAATTTAAAAATTAGTTGTTCTGTTTCTTTAGTTGTCACGAGGTTGAGTCCTGTATACAGAGTCAGTTTTTCCTGTGAAGTGCATCATTTCAGCACCTGACATGTTCTTGATCTATTCTGGTAATTTCACTGAGTAGCACTGATAACTTCTTGATTTCTGATTTATTTTTGAGGGAAAAATATGAAATAATCTGTTCTCTTAAGAAAGCCTTCAGAGTTTCCCAGATTATTCCTGCAGAGACCTCTGAGGATAAGTCTGTCCCTAAAAAATCGATTTGCTTGGATATAAATTCTGTACAGTTCTCATCTGCTAAAGAAAGTGGGTTAAGATGCCAGCTGCAAGATGAGTATGTGAGGCATAGTGATTTAAGCTCCATGATCAAATGGGTGTGGTTGGAGATAACAATAGCATCGTATTTACAAGATTTAATCATAGGCAAGAAACTGTTATCTGTAAAGAAATAATCAATTCTTGAGTAACAGTGATGCACTGGTGAATAGAAGGATTATGGTATTGAGGCTGGGTTTAGAAATCACCAAGGGTCTGATAAGTTTTGATCAGTTACAAACTGTGTAATTGTTTTTACAGTGTTGATGTCATCGCCTCTGTTGCAGGAGACATATCTAAGTCTGGATTTAAAACACAATTAAAGTCACCAGCCATTATAATTTTATGAGTGTTCACATTGGGATCGGATGCAAATACGTTGTGGATGAAGTCCCTATCATCCACATTGGGTGCATAGATATTTACCAAAATCACTTTACAGTTAAATAAATTACCCATGGCGATCGCATATCGTCCTTCAGGATCCAATAATACGTCTGATACTACAAATGAGATTATTCTATGTATAAGAATCCCCACACCTGTAGTTTTCTTTGTAAAGCTAGCATTGAATATTTGGCCAGTCCAGTCTCTTTGCAGCCAAAACTGATCCTTGCTTAATAAGTGGGTCTCCTATAAAAATACTATTTTAGTGTTTAGACCTGTTAGGTTATTTCATTTCTAGGGTGTTATAAGGGGTTTACTACTCTATTAATCCTTGTCTTCCCACTCACATGCTCCCCTGATACTCAGTTCAGCAGAGGCTTCTATGAGGCTTTATTCTGTCATTTTCTGTCTTTCTGGTGCTCTTATTCTAGGGAGCCTTTTAACAGCGGACCGCACATTTACTTGTATTTACTTATAGATTGCAGCCATACTGCAGACTATTACTTGGTATCTACATTCAGGTAATGGCTGCTATTTAAGTAAATGCATACATATATGCTATTTGCTTCCTTTATACTGTGTATGTACGACGATACATATAGATTCACCCATATTATTCTAACACACCACAGTAGTAAAATATGAATTAATAGTAGAACAGCCATGCAAAATCATCTAGTAAGGAATATGAATATGTCTGCTCATTTTCAGAAACTGACAATATGCAAATGCATTAAAAAAAGATTAATCCTAAGTCTGGGTATGAATTTTATCACTGTAAAATATCCAGCATAAATGAAAATAATGTCCATTGATGGCAGAAAGTGTTTTTGATAGAAGGAGTTCTTATGGTAATCTTCAGCACCTCAACTAAATGCAGGAAATATTATTTAGGTCGAAACACACAATGAATGAATGAAACATAGCTGTGCAATAAAGACCAGAAGGATAATAGATTGGTTTTCAAAAAGGGATGTTTGGGGAACAACTGAAACTCGACACATGCCTCCAAAGTCATGAACCTCTAATGTCTTTTCTAATCAAACGTACACCTGATTAACAAAACTATTCTGATATACTATAACTTCAAGGCAGAGGTAGATAAATGCAGAATGAACCATATGGTAAAGAAAAGGGACTTAAAGAGGGTTCTGAGAAAATTGGACTTTTCTGGACTGCAAAGATGCAAATTGATGAGCTGGAAACTTTGAACACTGGATATGTTTGGAAAAATGTTCCGCTGCCCAAATGGGTAAATTAAACTACTAATCTACTTAAATATCAAAGGATGTATGCTTCTTTTATTACCACAGTCTTTCCATTTTAATTTTTTTCTTGTTCAAAAAAGCTTTTTTTATATTAAATATACAGATCCAAAAGCCACATAGACTCTACCAGTCTGATGTTTTGCTTAAAATGATTATACATAAATTACTACTTTGTGTGTACATTCTTATACTGAAATGTAAAACATAACATAAAATTCTCACATCTTTTTATTGCTTAACCAACTTTAAGACTAAAGGGCTGAAAATAAAAATGTACAGTCAAAATGTGATTTTTTTAGATTGCAGTCATACTACAGATCAGAACCTGAGTAGCTATATTCAAGCAATGGCTGTTATCTAAGCAAATACATACATATATGCTATATACCTCCTGTATCTATGTGTATACATGTATGCATATGTATATATGTATAGGAAGCATGTTGACTCATCAATATTGTCCTGTCTGTCACACCACAGTAGTAAAAGATTAAATAATTGTAGATCAGCCAAGTAAAATCATATGATATATGTGAGAACATAAAGTGTGAATGTATTTCAGTGGGGAAGTTGGCACATTCACCCCATGTCTGAGTGGGTTCTCCTCTGGGTACTCCGATTTTCCAAATTCCAATGATGTGCATCTTAAGGTAATTAGCTACTCCATGCTGACTCTGCGTGAGTGAGACTGTGGGTGTATGTGAAGATATTTTTAATTCAATACTGGCCCTGTTTGAGCATAAGTATATCTGTGTTTGTGCTTGCAATTGTGTTGGACTTGAATTGTAACCTTGAACTACAAGTATGAGAATTCTAGGTAATGGTATGAAGGTACTACTTTGTGAGATTTTTAGACAAGTTGAATTATGTAATGTAATACACAGTAGTGACCTGAAACAATAAGACTGGTATCTTTATTAGAAAGGATGCTTGTCTATTGCAGGACACACTCATGCGGACTTTGACAAATTGCAATTTACAATCAAATTACCAATGGTAGAAACTATTGTTTTGAAATGGGTTCAAATCACTAAATGAACACTCAGTGGTCAATTAGGTATATGTTGTCAGATGCACTTCCAAAATCAGAGAAATTTGTGCATTTAAGAAATTATTCAACTGTTTAATTTATGATTCTGTCTTCTCTTTCACAGGATCCCAGAGAAGTTTATCCTATCCAAGGAAAATTGGGTGCATTTTAATCTGAAAAGGATACCAAGTCATTTCGGGGCATGTCCTTGCACACATCATACTTATAATGGCCTAATCTCCAAATATCATGTATCCTAATATTTTAATCTTTGGGATATGGTTGGATATAGGAATAAGAGGCGAAGACGCCCTTGAAAACACAACCAACATGCACAAACTCTGCAAAAACAATCACTGATTTGGAAAGCAAACCAACTCTGCAGAGCTATGAGGCAACAATGTTAACCACTGTGTTCTCATGACAATCAATTTTACACACAGTGTAATATAAAAATAAGAAAAAGGTATTAGACTTTAAATTATAAAAATATCAGAATATGTTTGGCTGACTGCGGTGGGCTGGTGCCCTGCCTGGGGTTTGTTTCCTGCCTTGCGCCCTGTGTTGGCTGGGATTGGCTCCAGCAGATCCCCATGGCCCTGTTGTTAGGATATAGTGGGTTGGATAATGGATGGATGGATGTTTGGCTAAGGTGGATATACATCATAATAATAATAACAAAAAGAATAATATAGAGAGCCTTTCCAATTGCCAAGACACTTTCCTGTTACTCAGAGTGGTAACTGTGTACTTCCATGTAACTGTTAAAGGTGAAAAAAAGCCATTTTCAAACATAAAGCAAAGTACTTATGTAGTTTTTTTACTTTACAATTTCCAAAATAAAATCCTGTTATGGTAGAACCCAAAATAGGACTTTGAATATCTAGGCAATTTCAAATTAGGGAAAAGTGATCTACTTAAAGTGCATTCATCTGAAAGTAATACAGTCAGTGCATGGAGACATACAATATCTTCTCTTGATTATAATAATTACCTCACTGTCTTTAGAATGAAAGCTATTTAGCTGTAATACGCACAACATATCTGTGTTTGATAGCAGCAGTCTAGCAGAGATGGATAGGACATTATGTAAGGATTAGTGTGAATAGGAAGAAAACAGACATTCTCTTTTAACCTGTCTGGAACAGAAAAGAAAACGGGGTAGTAAAACTAAGACTTTAAAGCCTGACTTCCTTTGATGCTTAACAGATCTGGTTTGTGTCTTTGCAGACATATGGACTGCCAAGTAAGAAGCATATTTAGCAAAAACAAACAACAATCTAATGAGAAAAGCTGCCGCAAAATGATCTTCCCGATAGATAATTTACAAAAAAGAGCTATTGAGGGAAATAACATTAATGAATATTCTGAAATTTCACAATTATCGCAAAAACTAATTACCAGAGTTAGAAAAATATTCAGTTATGTATACTACCTCACTATTCTTCCACTTCATGACATTTTCAGAGCCCATGCTGCACTGTTGAAGAAATAATCCCTTTTTCCCTAAAATCCCTACTTTTCAAAACAGTGTATAATTTTTAATTATAACATGCAGAATAACTGCAAGGCATTTTGCTTCATGCACACTTAAGAAAACCTAAACTCTCTTTCTTCCATGTAATTCACATTCATTATCCAATAGTTTCATCAATCAGCTATTCGTGCTTCATCACAAATTAAAATAATGTTAATCCTAGGAGCAGGGTGTACTTCAGATGTTAATAATTATAAAAAGAAAAGAAGAAGAGAGAGAATAATAGTAGATAAAGTAGTAAGAGAAATCTTCTGATAGTGGTCTACTTGCCAAAACCCCATTTTGCATCTCTTGGCAAACACTCATTCAGCTTGGTGGCTCCTACTCTCTGCTCTACTTGTGAAGATCCCACCATCTAATCATTCAAATCCACTCTGAAGATACATTTGTATATATTTGTTTATTTTTTAATTGTCCCCTCATCTTTGAGATTTTCCTGGTCTCGACTGTTTAATGTGTCTGCACTGTCGCTACTTCACTATACAAAATTACCTATTGTTTTTTCACACTGTACCTATCCTGGAGTTCTATACCTACTTTTGATACTGGATGTAAAAAACTGTCAGGCATACTTCTAGGATCTTTCTTACACCTGCCAATGGGTCACTCTATTACATTTTGATACTTTATTGACTATTTCTAGCCCTAGAAAGCACCCTGTGAAAGAACATTGTATTCATGATGCTAGATAAAACAAAAATCAGTTGATTAATTGGAAATCCCCACAAACCCAAACTGTATAAGCAACTAAGAAAGCAGTGCACAGAATGATGAATGCACTAATTGAATAATAATAATAATAATAATAATAATAATTATTGAATGAAGCACGCATCAAAACATTTTATGTCCCATAAATTAGTTATACATACTTCTACTGTATGGCATTGTTCTTACAGGAATTACAGAAATTCCATCTGAGATTAAATGTCAGTCTAGATGTCACCATTTAATTTGGTCTGTAAGTGACAGTAATATTTATTGGAATTGTGCACAACTTTACCAGACACCACTTTCTAGCTTGAATAGATCTCAAGTCCTTATAATTCCATATCAGTTTATGCAGATATTAAATAAGAGTAAACTCATTAATTCTGAATGCACTTAAAATAATATAAATGGCAAAAGCATAAGGGACTAATAGTAAGAAATAAATACAAAAATTACTTTCTTTGTGAAATCTTTTTTTCTTGGGTATGTGTTGTTTGTTTCTTCACATATGCTTGTTGCTTATGTGTTTGTTGTTGGAAGTTATCATGGGAGTAATAGCTGGCATAGTATCCAGTGCAATTAACAGGCTTATTGAGTAATTTGTATTTAGGGGGGATTCTGCTGCATTCAGCTTCAATTATGCCATTTGTTTAAGGCCTTGGAGTGGAACAGAGTAAATCTTCAGTTGTTATGCAAGTTGAATAAAAGTTTTAAGTTAGCAGTTAATTCTGACTTGCCTTTGATGCAAAGTAATTGTAGATATTGCCCAGGATTTGACAGAAGCAAAAATGCATTGAAAGACTTTTATTAAGTTTTTGCAACTTCCTTGTTCATTGTTAAAGAAATTACTTGTCCATTTTAATGTCATGGTAGGTGGTGCTTATCCTACACTAGCATTAATGTAGAAAATTACCTATACAATCCACCAAGGGCACACTCATACATGTATCCACACTCACTTGTTCACTTCCACCAGAAGAATATTCAATCACAATTCATCCTAATTTTTATATCATTTGGATGTGATAGAAAAGCCTTAGAAAAACCCACAAAAACAAAAGGACATGAAGACTTTAGGACTTCAGGATAGGACTGGTGAGCTTTGTTGGGCTGAATGGCCTGGTCTCATCTAGATTGTTCTAATGTTCTAATGTTACAGAGAAGGTGACTATGAGGGAGCAGTCAGAGCTCACCTATCATTACTTGGAACTGAAAGAAAGAAGTCATATTTAGATTGTTGCCTAACTTCAAGAAAAAATAAGAGCAACAATTAAAAATGGATAACAGGGAGTGAATTAAGAAATGTCATTTGACAGCTGAAAATGTAAAGTGGTGTGACTCCATACTAAGTGAAACTGATAAAACATATTGGGTATTATTTGAAGTACAGCAGAAATTATTTATAATGTGTTAAGTCAGTTTAATGTTCCCCACATAGGACATAAAAAAACAGATGAGGTTACTTGAAGTGCAAGAATTCAGAGTTACATACTCTACTTATAGTTGGTGTTTCTTATTCAGCATAATTATTAATAATATAGCTCTGCAATTTGCATATGTGTTTCTTTGCACAATTGAACATGTTTAGTACCTTTATGGCTACACTTGTTTAAGTTGTAAAAACATAATGAAAAAAAAGATTGTTTTTTCTCAATTTCTCATTAAGTCACACATTATTTATTCATTTTGTTATCAGGCGACCCAGTGCTAAAGTGCAAGCATTTGCTTTTATTCTTTCTTTTCTGTTTGTATTATGATCTGCTAGTAAACACTAGCGTGACACACAAAGTGCTCAACAACAGCATCAAGATTATTTTTATAGAATTTTCTAGGACAGAAAAATCTTATTTCTCTTAGCATATTAAAGATTAAGGTTGCCAGAAGCTGAGAAACATATATCTTGCACACTCAAAAGTTGTGTTTTTATTTTTCACGAGTTTCATGAAGAACTTATTCAGGTTTAAAACACTTCATTTATCATTTGAAGTATAAACTTTCATATTAACTACTCTGGATAATAATAGTCACGCAATTCACAACAGAGCTGCATAACATCATTAGTACTTGGCATAACTGAGTACTTATCTCAAGTACAGATACTTGGTCTGAAGTACTGTGTAGTGTTGCTGTTTGTCTCAGACAGGAATGGAGACTGTTTTAAAACACGTTATTGTAAAGATGTTACTTCTTTTGGCATTAAGACACTGACCAATGTATTTATATCAAAGATAAATATATTTACAACCATGTATTAAAATTTTCAATCCTATAAATTTCCTTTTAAATACTTTTTCTTTCCCTATAACAAACACATTAAGTTTTTATTAAAAAGTATATGCTTCATTTTCCATAGTTTCCTTAGGTATGACACCTAGGACTCTCACTGATTACAAAACACCATTTCCATTCTCATTGCACCACACCGTATTAAACTCTTCCCTTCTATTTTAAAACACTGCTGTATTCCATCATATTTTTATGGTCTGCTCACTTTCTAAACACGACACTACCTTTGTATCACGTGTCTCCCATTTGTAGTTCACACAATAGGATTGTTGATCTGCCGAGTAATATACAGTACATGTAGCACTGAAGCTAAGGATCTGCACTGGTATCTGGAAGGCTGCTAGTTCAAATCCTGTTACTGCCCTAAGGGATCCTTGACCAAGGCCCTTAACCTGAAAATTGCTCCAGGAATACTATAAAATAGCTGACCTTGCGCTCTGATCCCCAAAGGTCACGTGAAAAGAAAATCACCTTCTGTCTTCGCACAGCCGGCCTGGTGGTGGCAATCGCACTGTGACCCAATATGGATTCTACCTTTTCTCATCATAAGTGGTGGTCCTCCCAGGCGAACACTGCTGTAGGCGTAGCATCTACACAAACATGTTCAGCACCACGATCAGCTGGAGACTGATCAGCCAATGCTGGTACCTCACTTTCGTTTTTGATCTCCATCTCCAGATCACTTGAATCAAATTCCAAGTCCAACAAGTCAGGGTACGGTTCAGTGATATTACATAAAACGTCCATGGATTATTTTAATTTGCACATTTGCTTTAGTCTCTCGCCTGATGTCGATGCCATTTTAGAGGTTTGTTTCCTCTTCACTACGCATGCACGCACAGGAAAGTGAGGTTAAATCAGCAAAGCTACTTAACTTTCCTTCTAGCAAAGAAAGTCAGACTAAAACGTAAGGGCAAGTTTTGTCGCAGTTTACAGACGATTACTGCCCTCTACTCCGACTTTTAGCATCAGCCTGACAAAAGTCAACATCAGCCCTGAAAGAGTTAATGTAAAGAGATACTTTAGCACATTTTTCCCATTCACAAATAAAACAACAGAAATTGGGACATCTGAACTGTATTCCTAGTAGTAGTGCTACAACATTTAGTTCACCATAGAGTTAAAGTTGATGTACTTCATACAGTATGTTTCAACAACTTTGCTGTGTTTTTGTAGCTTTTCATGTGCACTGCATGGCCAATCGATATTGAAAGTTAGCCAATGCTATTGTGCAGCAAGACAGCTTTCAAGCTAACCAGTGACAAATCAATAAAAAGATGCCATTTTGGGTCATACCAAAAGCTGCGAACAGCCCTTCAATGTCAGTGCAGTTGTAAACCTGTGCTAAGTAATTTGTCAAATCCTCTTAGCATCTCCTCATGACTGAAATGTTTATCTGGTAATAGCAAAGGGATTCTGAAGTGGTTTGTCATATGGTGAGTGTGGTAATGCGCGGTACCAGTGCATGCTCCCAGTCTCTCTCTCTCTCTCTCAATAGCAAACCCCATCCTTGTAGTTGTGAACCATGTAATTATGTTTTTGCTTATGACAAACCTAAACTGACCAGGTTGTTTAATTTATACTGTGTTATCAATTCAGGCTCACCAGACATAAAAAGCTTGGCCACTGTCTTTTTCCACCTACATTGTGGCATTTTTGCCTGCGTTATTAAGTCTCTTTGTTTCTGGTGGTTTAATTACTGGCAACCTATCGCCATATGGCACTGATCTAATGGATGAAGGCAGATTAAACTATTCAATAGATTTCTTATTTTTAGTATAGAAGCCAGTGATATTGATCAGACAGAAGTAACAGTCCTACAAGTGATCCTTTTGTTATCTCCATATCATCAAGACTGAGAATGGCATTGAGAGCACATGTTGCTCAGCAAATGTGACGAGTCCTGATCACCAATTTTACAACTGAAGTATAGCTCAAATATTTTCTCAAAAGGTGTATTTGTTCAGCATGTTTAAAGCTTCAGTCTATACTTGCCACAAATGTAACAGAATATATCTTGGCTGTTGTGACACAGGCAAGACAATTCAGCAGTGATGAATTGTACACTGGACAATAAATGCTATGACTGGAAAAAATGTGCTTCTGCATTTGTAAAAAGTAATATCAACATAATGTAAAGCGCTGTGTACTCTATGTAAGCTGCTTTTATAGCCTGCACAGCAAACATCCATCCTTGTTTAAGCATCCTAAGACATGACAAAGCTTCAGAATACAGTATCTATTACATTTTATGGAACGCCTCCACCTGCAGGGAAAAACTTGGGGGTTGGTGGCAGAATTGGCACTCCAGCCACCATAAAAAAAAACCTCTCACTGTTCCACTCCATCTGAACTAGTGTGGTGCTGAGGTGTCACCCGTTGCATGGCAGCACTCAGGTCCTAATCTGGATCCTGAGTTGGTTTGTCGTGTGGTGGGTGCGGCAATGCACTATATCAGCGCGTGCTCCTAACATCCTCCTCTCCTCCTGTTCTATGGCATTCCTGGATTACAAAGAAACCATTTAATTAGTGAGGAACATATTAGTAAACTTAAATATGACACTAAATCACAAAAATATATTAATAATAATAATCTGGTACATGATCAGTAATCAGCTGACCAAAATCCATAAGATATACCCAGCAGTGTTCAGAAAGCCAAACTGTTCTTGTCCAATGGTTCTGGACTGCTGCTAGAATAGCCCATACCACCACAATGCTCAATTGTAGGCTTGAGAGTCTGTATATGCAACATAAACCAAGTGCACAGCAAGCTTGAACATTTATCATCTCTGCCAAGCTATGTCTTTTCTTTATCAACCATGAGGAGTAAAGTGCTGTTAGGAGTGGACCTGAAATGTTTCCAATGAGCAGAGTGCACATTTAGGAGAAGGATGTCAGAAGGGGAGTTATTTTTTTCTTAGAATCTTTGCAATCCTGTTCTTATCCATTTGACTGAGACATTTAAACAGGTCCATAGTTGTAAAGTATTTATGTTACAAGGTACCCTGGCATGATACAAATGAAATCACACACTACCTACTACAAACATTTTGTGAGGTAGTAGAAAGAACAAAGGATGGAATATTTTTGGTCTGCTTGGTGTGAGATAGAAACGATAGGTGCATGGAAACATCAATATATCGTCCATGTTCTCCTCTTTTTCAAAACAGTTGAAATACAAGCCTTAGCTTGGACATAACTTTGCATACTATTATATGATTTAGTCATGGATGATTTTTAGTAGTAGAGCTGGCACCCCGTACTTTACTGCATATATAATTGCCAAAGGCTGTGGCTAAAAAGGCAAACTAAAGGGAAATAAGTTAAATGAAGATATTGCTGACCCCAAATCTCTCCTTCATATGCACACATTAGCAAATTGTGTTCCAAGCACAAAGTCTATTAGGTACAGTAAGTTTCGTGTGGTGGTTATGGAACTGGACAGAACAGTATGTCACGGAAGTGCAGGTTTACTCATAAACTACTGACTTATTGCTGAAGTCACATAACGTCCCAAATTCTACTGAAAACTCAGTTAAAGAAAATATGTGTCAGTAAAATAATGTGATGAGAACGTCAGAGCTTTAGTTGGAATATAAAGTACCTTTAGGAAGTCGTCAGTAAATTCCTAAAATCATTTATACAGTATGTTCTTTAGATTGACCTTCCAGTGTACATTTTAGTCTTACCTAACTTTAAACATATTTTCACAGGGAGAGGAATGATAAACAGCATATCTGCTTTCTATAGCTGGGTTAAGACGTCTTACATCATCTCCTTGCTTCAGGTCAGCAAAATATTTGTTTGTTAATCTATACAAAATCCTAAAGAGTTTAAGATGTAATTTTAGGCCACATCTCATACAGAGACCCCTAATACCATATTCAGACAAATCTTAAGAGAAGTGAAAAGACAACACTACCAAATTCTTACTTTTTTGTCCTTTCTATCACTTAAGCACCCAGGTGCTTCTGCATCCTATTCCTCTACTAATAAACTGCACACAGAGAAGTAAATCCCGCAAATGGCCTTCTAGCAGAGTCAGCCAATATATTATGCTCCATTTCTTTTTCTTTTACTCTGTTCTCTAGTCCTTCTTTCAACATACTTTACAATTATTATTATACCTTCATACAGTTATTTAGACACTTCAGTACATATTAAATAACACAATTAATTTAAATGAGTAATTTAAAACAATTACCCCTCTGTTTTCTACCTGCTCATCTAGTTCAGATCAATGGAGTCGTAGCTAACCACAGCAACACTAGGCATGAGTCAGAGCACATTCACACTCACACTCCCACTTACTCAAAATACGTACTAGGGTGTTCTACTATGTTATCCATTATGAATGTACTAAAAAGTCGCTTGACTTTTCACTACATTCAAAATAGGTAGATATGCATAATGCATCAATTTAGGGTCTCCAATTGGAATAACACATACTTCCTTAGAAGGTTGGCGTCCTTCAAAATCTGCAATAAGATGCTGCAGATGTTCTACCAGACAGTTGTGGCCAGTGCCCTCTTCTACGTGGTGGTGTGCTGGGGAGGCAGCATAAAGATGAAGGACGCCTCACACCTGGACAGACTTGTTAGAAAGGCAGGCTCTATTGTAGGAATGAAGCTGGACAGTTTAACATCTGTGGCAGAGTGACGGGCGCTAAGCAAGCTCCTGTCAATCATGAAGAATTCACTGCATCCACTGAACAGTGTCATCTCCCGGCAGAGGAGTAGCTTCAGTGACAGACTGCTGTCACTGACAGACTGAGGAGATCGTTCCTCCCCCACACTGTGCGACTCTTCAATTCCACCCGGGGGGGTAAACGCTAACATTATTCAAAGTTATTGTCTGTTTTTACATGCATTTTTATTACTCTTGAATTTAATATTGTTTTTTTGTATCAGTATACTGCTGCTGGATTATGTGAATTTCCCCTTGGGATTAATAAAGTATCTATCTATCTATCTATCTATCTATCTAACATGCATGTCTTTGGGACCTAAATATAAGTATCCACAGAGAAACCTGTGCAGATCTGTCATGAAGATTTTCAAAATATTGGTGAAAGGAAACGTCCTCATCAAATAAGCCCATCACCTTCCCAGGTTCTGATACTATGGTTAATTGAGAGCCCAGATGATTTTCCAGGTATTGTCTTGTATTGTGGGCAGATGGTACAGTGCTTCACATGGTGCCAGGCATCTTTTTGAATATCTGGACTCCATACGCTCTCCAGGAGCTGTAGTAAGTTCTTCCTTTTTGTCTTAAGTGTCCACAAAAACTCAGGAATAAGCTACTTGTGAATCATTCGCATTCAGGGGCCCCAAAATTTGACTGCAATACTAACTAAAGCATACCCTTCATTACCCCATAGCTTAATTGATATGGTCTTCCCCCTAAGTTGTTGCTACTACCCAACAAAACAGAAAAGGTGGACCATGCTCAAGGTTTGTTCTTTAGGAATAGAAGCAAATCTACCACATTGATGTTACCATAGCCAAACGTAGCCTCTGAGCTCTTTTTGGGTATTCACATCAAAAAATGTTACATATAAACAAATAAGGCATATGGGAGAGGTGGACAGGTTGGACTAACATCGGTGGATTTTGCTATGGTTTCATTAGAACATACACCATATCTTGGCACTTCAGTGACTGTGAAGAGATTTTAGGATTTTATGAATCTAAGGCATGGGGTAAATATCATTCTTGGTCTTCATGTTCAAGTCTTGATAGTTCACACTAAACTTTTTTTGCGTCATCAGACTTGCAAACAGGGATCACTGGTAAAGGTTACTGAGACAAAGAGTGCTCAGATATATTAATTATGTAGAAACACGCAACACTTTCAAAACACTTAAAGAAGATCAAACATACTATTCACAGTTTGAAATTTTAGTTCAGCAACACTTCAACATAACTGCTTTGAATTACCAGCTACAAACTACCACTAAACATGCAAAAACACAATGAATCCCTCCAAATGTATACATTTTAAACAAAATTATCTTTAAGATCTGGCACCCAAAAACTTAATTTTGCCTCTGATCCCAGTTTCAAAACAGGAATAATCTTGTCTATCTCAGGACCCACTCATTCATGCACACATGTACATGCACACACAGAGCAATTTCCCAGATATCATCAACTTCACTGATATGAGCCCCAATACTTGCTTTATCTTATGTGTTAAACATTACCCTCTATATTCCAAAATACCTCAGTCCTCTCTATTAATAAATATGTGTTCTGCCATTCTCTTTATGTACCTACAGTAGATATTTTTTTTACCCCTTGTATCTTCCTTCTTGTTGTTTGTTGTATCCTTTCCCTGTTAATATTGCTCCTAGTGAAAGCTGATGCACACATTAACTCTCTCATTACTCAAGTCACCACCCAATACAATAGTCACCTCTGAGGCACCCCTAATACCACTCAAGGCATCATGCTCCAAAACCCATAATTGTTGTTGGCTCTTCTAGCAACTTATGGGGTATATATTGAAAAAATGTCATTTAGCTATTAAACTGTAATGTGCATACTGACACTTTACAATTCAAACACTTTACTTATACCTTTTCAGCAACGTTGGCACTGGAATTACCGCTTCTCCCACCAAATGTTCTTGTATCTTTTACTCCCCTTTAAATTTCTTACAAGCAGAAATCACCTACTTTCATTCTGGTTAGTACCTCTTTCACTTCATCTGATATCTCCCTAATACTCCCAACATTCCATGCTGAAATCCCAACACTCACTCCTACATACCTTCTCTCAGTATTTTCTTCTCTTTCAGTTTTCCTACAGATTGTATCAACTTGGGAGCCTATTTAAAACACATTTATTGAGCAGAAAAAATACTACTTGTCTTAATTGGGTGAAAGCATCACAGGGCAAATGTGACTGCTGTTTCTTTGTAACACCGATTAGGGGATACTGAAGCCAAGTTTTTTTTTTGATGGATGGTCTTCCTGAAGACAATGTTTTCAGCCACATTTCATTAACAAATTGTGAGCTAAATCTAACCCTTGGCGAGAATTTGTCAACCCGTTTAAAACTGTACAAAAACTACAAAAAATAATATTTCAATGCAATATTGCACCCTCTTAAATGAATCAACACTATAAACAGAAATGAAATGTTTGTTAGAAAGAAAACAGTGTTTCCATTTTTCTTTTCTCTTGTTAGAACTCCAAGAATTAAAAGTAAAATCGCTGGAGAAAATTTTAACAATACTAAATTCACAATAATGTCTCTTATCAGAAAAAATCCTAAGATAGGTGTCCTATAACTAGATCAGAATTTCTTTTTTTTTTGTCATTAATTTTATTGCAATCCATACAAATCAATCAAGTTTTTACAAAAAGAAAAATTGAGTTAAGGACAAATCGATCCCCACCCCTGAGAGAGAGAGCAAGCCAAACGGCGTGAAATTTAAGGCTTGTAAACATACCTAAATTAATAAATTCTCTGTGCTTTATGAGCTTATTTTAAAATATTACTGATTAGATCCTGCCATGTTTTGAAAAAAGTCTGTACGGATCCTCTAACTGAGTATTTGCTTTTTTTCAATTTCAAATAGTATAACACATCAGTTTCCCACTGACTTAAAAGAGGAGAGTTTGGGTTCTTCCAGTTTATCAGAATAAGTCTGCGTGCCAAAAGTGTAGTGAATGCAATCACAATTTGTTTGTCTTTCTCCACTTTAAACCCATCTGGAAGAACCCCAAACACAGCTGTTAATGGGTTAGGAGGGATTGTGAGACCAAGGCTGTCTGAAAGGTAATTAAAAATTTTAATCCAAAATAGTGTTAATTTGGTGCAGGCCCAGAACATGTGACCCAGTGAGGCTGGGACTTGATTGCAGCGTTCGCAGGTTGGATCATGCCCTGGAAACATTTTGGATAGTTTTAGTCGAGACAGATGTGCTCGATATATAATTTTGAAATCAGAATTTCAATGGAAACCCAGGAAGTGTAACCCTACCCGAGAAGGGCAAGATGGCTCACGACCAACCATTCTTTTCTTTTTACACATCTCCATGATTGAAATACAGGTGGGTGCCCAAGTATAAAAGGTGAAAATTGCAATTAATTTCAGGAAAGTGAAGAATTCAAATTCAAGTTTACTGTTGTGTGTAAATAATACATTAAAGTCTTCCTTATATAGCTCAGAAAATTCAACATAATAGTACGTTATTTCAGTTTTGGCTTTGGTAATGTCAGTGTCAGCTAAAATCTCAATTTATTTTATTTATCACAAACACTTTAACTTCAACATCAAATGTGAAAAAAGGGATTAAAAAGAGAAAATTAAAGAACTGTAGGCCTGAAAATTATAGCAAGATGATCAAACCCATGAAACAGCAGGTTTGCAATGTAAGGGGAGACAAGAGAGAAACTGTGGACAGACTAGCTAATGAGGAAGAGGAACCAGCAGAGAGACATAATATGAAGACTTTGTACAACATCACATTACAGTTGCCAGAGAGGGAATGATTGGAACCCATTCAGGAAACCTGCAGACCAGCTGGACAGATAGAGAGAGCATTTTGACAGCTTGCTAAATGGGAAACCTGTGGTGAACCCTGTAGCAATAGAAGATGGGGATGACCTATAAGTGAATCTTGGTCTGATATTGAGAGAAGAAGTGGTGAAAGCCATTCAGAATATTAAAAATGGGAAGCACCATGACCTGACACCATCCCTCCTAGAAAACCTGCCCTGCATGCTGTAACAGTGTTAAGAGTATTTCCAAGCAAAAATAAAGAACCTGTATAGAATTGTTAGGACCACAGGGCAGCGGATCAGCATTACCTAGATCAGGAGCCTATGAATAAATGCTACAGATGGACAGGGCTTAGAAGATGTTAACCACTATGTGTTCAAGTACTATTGTCAACAAGACAGAAGGGTCAGATGAAGATGTACAGTCCAGAATCAACAAAGCACAGCAAGTCCTCATCACCCCGAAGCCAGTGTGAATGAAAAAAAGCCTTAGCTGTCACATTAAGCTCAGAATATTTAACACCGATGTGAAATCTTTTCTGTTGCTGTGGCTGTTCAGAGCAAACAGCTGGAGACATAACAGCAACCTGGACCACAAAGCTGAAAGGCTTTATTAACAGCTGTCATTGTGAGATCCTATGTACCAGTTGGACAGAATGCACTGCAAACCAAGAGCTCTGGAAGCAAACAATGCAGATGTTCATCATTGACTTCATATTAAGAAGGAAATGGAAGTGGATTGGGCACATCTTGCATAGGTGAACAGATTAACATCGCACGTCATGCATGGGAATGGAATCGCCTGGTAAATGGGAAGAGTGGGAGATCAACTCTGACCTGCAGAAGAATTGCACTGACAGAACTGAAGACCATTGGAATGAGGCAAAGCAGGCAGCACATGACAGATGAAGTTTTGCTGTGAAGGTCCTATGCTCCCAAAGGAGTAAGAAAGATTAAGAGAAAGCAGAGAGAGAAAATGAGAGTGTTATCTGAGTGTGTCATTTACTTTATTTAATGTATTTATCCATCCATCCATTTATTATCCAACCCGCTATATCCTAACTACAGGGTCTACTGGAGCCAATCCCAGCCAACACAGGGCTCAAGGCAGGAAACAAACCCCGAGCAGGGCACCAGCCCCACCGCATGATGTTCTTCTATCTGATTTACTGAGCAGAATAACTGCAGATTCGATAATCTTTGACTTAAACGTATAAGAAAGATTTAGTTGGTGAGCCTGAAATTAAGATGTTCTCCTGGTACTCCAGTTTTCTGCCACATACTAAAGATGTTCATATTAATTTAATTAGTTTGTCTAACTTGGTTAGCTATGATTGTGTATCACTGAATAAATACAAGTGTCACCTAGTCTAAGTTTGGTTTATGTCTTCTACCTTACACAACTGATATATCCTATGGCTTTCCAATATCTTGTAATAAAAAACAATTATTTGGCCTCTAATGGCCAGAAAATAGACTCAGTGGAAAAGTAACTATGTTATTCAGGTGAGATATCGCATATCATTTTGACCAGCCCAGGAAAACTGTTGATATGTATATTGTAACTCCAGTTGTCAACTCTGATGACTCAGAGGTTTGATCATATGTTGCCTTGAGCCACTTTTAAAGAAAACAAATAATGAAAATGCTATAGTCACAAGGCAGGCACCATGTTTCAGCAGTTAAGACACTGAATTTTAAAACTTCTGATTTCTGGTTCCATTCTTGCCTGTAACTCACTCTGTAACCCTGATAGGCTTAGGTCATCCACAACTCAGAACTGGATTACACAGATTTAAAAATATTACGCTATCTAATTTGTTTTTGTTTTTTACATTAGCCCATAAAACTTATTCAGTATCATGCAAACCTGAACTTCTTGCTATCCAATCACTTTCACGGAACATTCAATGAATATTTAAATAAATCAATGACACCCAGGAATTATGTTTATAAAACGCCTTTTGGTCTTAAATGTATTTTTTCCCCAACTGCAAACTAAAGCTGCAGTTTCTTTTATTCTATAAACAGAAGTTATTGGTATGCCAGCTTTTTTAGTTCCAGCAGACCTTCCTGAATTTCCCGCTGGAAAGAGGGAATAAAGCATGCTTCTAGGGCGGGGCAGCCAGATCGAGAGATGCACAGTTGTCCATAGAACACTAATGAGGGTCAATATCGAAATGTGGCAAAGGTGAAGCACTAAATCATTGAAGTAGTGAAAAGGAGAATAGCCAGAAATAAAGTACCTAAAAATGAACAATCACAAAACTGATAATGAAGTCAAGAGGTGAACTACCACGAGTCACTAATCAAAAGACAAACTTTCTCAAAAAATCTAGAAGCAAAACTGTTAATGGATTTAAAAGGGGAGTTGCTGTAATCAAAAGATATTGTGCAAAATGTGTTGCAGGGTTATAAAGTGCACTGTCAGTGCTGTGACACATTGTGCCTTCTGTGAGTAACACTCCGAGCAACAGTGCAGTCAGTCTTGACAATGCAGCCACTAAATGTTAAAACTTGCAATATGTTGAAAAATAACAATGATAAAATTCTATTTACTTGTAGTTAAAATAATGCTAAAAAGCTGAAAAATAATATTTTCTAATACAGTATATAAAGGTTCTAAGAACTTTGAACCTTGAACCACAGTAATGGCCAAAAGTTTTAGCAGTGACACAAATGTCATGTTTTGCAAACATTGCTGCTTCTGCATTTTCAGATTATTTTTACATGTTTCTATGGTATACTGAAAAACAATTATAAACATTTCATAAGTTTCAAAAGCTTTTATTGGCAATTACATCAAATTTTTGTAAGGAGTCAGTGTTTACAGTGTTGACCCATCTTCTTCATAATGTCTGCAATTCACTCTGGCATGCTGGACATCAGCTTCTGGGCCAAATCCTAACTAATGGTGATCCAATCTTGCCTTTTTAGTGCTTGAAGCTGATCACAATTTGTGTGCTTCTGTTTGCTCACCTGCTTTTTCAGAATTGACCACAGGTTCTCAATGGGATTAAGATCTGGGGAGTTTCCTGGCCACAGGTCATAACTTTCAATGTTATGATCTTCAAGCCACATTGTTATCACTTTTGCCCTGTCACATGGTGCTTCATCATGTTGGAAAATACATAGATCTTCACCAAATTGTGCCCAGATATTTGGGAGGACGTTTTGATATCAGTCTTTATTTATGGCAGTGTTCTTGGGCAGAATTGTGAGTCAGCCCACACCCTTGGATAAGAAGCAACTCCACGCATGGATTGTCTCAGAATGCTTCGTTGTTGGCACGACACAGGACTCATGGTACCGTTTACATTTGCCTACTCTGGATAATTGATTTTCAAGATGTCCCAAACAGTCAGAAAGAGGAGTCATCAGAAGAAATAACTTTGCACCAGTCCTCTGCTGTCCAGTCTTTGTACTTCCTGCAGAATTTCAGTCTGTCCATGAAGTTTTTCTTGGAAAGAAGTCAATTCTTTGCCACCCTTCTTGACAAGAGGTTGTTGTCCAAAGGTCTTTGCCTCACTGTGTGTGCAGATGCCCACCTGCTGCCAATACTGACCAAGCTCTGCACTGGTCACAACACGATTCTGTAGATGACTTCTCTGGAGGATACCGTCCTGGTACTTGCTGGACATTTTTAGCTGATCATTTTGTGCCATGGCCAAAATAAGAGAAAATGGATTTTTGTGATAAAGTTAACTTTGTATGCTAATAAAGCTCTTTGCAATTAATTAATATGCTTCTGTGCTCTGCACAATAATATAAAAACAATCTGAATTGTCACCACAAAAACTGAAACCACAAATTTTGCAAAACACATCATTTGTGTTACTGCCAAAACTTTTGGCCACTGCTGTAGAGCACCAAAAAAATGTACCTGAAGCAAAAAAAAAAAAAAAATTAATGTGATGTCCCAAATCATCCAATCATACCAGATATAATTAATTGAATTGGATATATGATTGAGTGTTTTGAAGTGGTCATTTTTGTAAATGTTGCAAAATATGCTATGATTTGATACATAATTGACCCATAATTAACTTCAAATAGAAGGAATTCACATATCCATTCTCTACATATAAAAGTTTCCCATGATCTCATCCTTATCAACATTTTTCATTTCAGTTGTCTGGCCAGTTGATCCTTTTGCCTGTGAGCTGTCCTCTTCCGGCTTCACATTCTTAGTTGACTTTTATACCTCTCAGGAGAGTCATATAAGTGATCAGGGATTGCATTTTATTGCACTACCTCCTGATATCTCCCGGCATCAGTACAACTCAGGGCAACTCACCTTTGAGGTAAGTGGATATGATATCCTGAAGGAGTCACCACTCTTATAGATGTTCCTCTTTCTCTTGGAAAACAGGGATTCTTATGCATTTTTGTATTCTGCCTGCCTTACTTTCTTCCTCTGAATGAAACACAAAATACAAATTGCACAGATTAATGTCTATCTGATTTGTTGACTGAGTGTTTGATGCTTGTGGTTGTTTCAACTTTCACAGCTAATAAAACAGTGATGTTTTATATAAATACTAACCATAGAACCTCACAGGTCTTAGAATAATTGAAAATGTTTTGCTATCTCTTGCTCTATATTTACTTTCAGCACCTTTCCTCGATATTCATGTGTGTCTGAATGTACCGCATGTTCCTGTAAATGCGATGCATTTAGATTAGGTTCCATGCACCTTGTAACTCTACAAATAGATTACCAGTTTAAGAAAATGGTAGAATAATTGAAGTTAAATCTATCTATCTATCTAATTAAATTACAGCTCTAACATGTATAGATGTATATGACAAATGCAAGAGCATTCCATTTTCTAATGTATTGTCAACTCAATATATTGCCATTTATTTTTTCTTAGTTTTGGCACATACATAAGAACACTTCAAAAATATTGCATGTGCAAGTGCATTGCTTTAAAAGAAACCATTATTCAACTTAAAACTGCTTGAAATCTTTGTGCCAAAATGGAATTATGATACTGTGAAGAAATACTTGCATGTATGCCAGTGGTTAGTCTACTAAACCCACAGACTTATAAGTGAAATTCTTAAGTTTCGACAATCATGTTCTGCGTCTGTGCTGGTTTGAAACACTAGCTTTTTTCCTTTTCTCCACCTCATTTTTTTCAGTTTTTGTGGCAAAATGACTAAATCAACTTAGAGTCCCAGAGAAAACCTGTTTTGGTCTAAAGCAACAGGTTAAGATAAATTTAAATTCAAATATATTTGATCTGTTTTCATGATAATAATGATTAATTACATCTACATATCACTTTTCTGTCCTACTCAAAGGACTTAACATAAACAGTTGGAAACTACTTTAACCACACCCAAGTGTAGCATCCACCTGGATGTGACAGCAAACATTTTTGCTCCAGTACACTCACCAGACACTAGCAATTAGGTGGTGAAGAGGTAAAAGAGATAGATAGCTAAGTAGAAACAGGCGATTATTAGAAGACTACAATGACCAGGCCATGTTGGGCAGTTTAGCCAGGACATCTGGAAATGCCCTACTGTTTTTCGAAAACTGCCCAGGGTGCTTTAATGTCCACAGAGAACCAGGACTTCAGATTTATGTCTCATCCAAAGGTCAGCACCATTTTTTTTTCAGCAAAGTGTCTCTGTATCTGCATGGGGACATTGGGATCAACACAGAAAGCACAAGGTGAGCACCCCCCTGATGGCCTTTCTAACACCTCTATCATCTGACCATCTGTATTTCTGTCCTTGACACCATTGTAGCGGACTAAAAAACCCAGCTAATGTTGATTTATTTATTTTTTCAGTGGGGATCCCAGGAACACACCCAGCCTTGGCCCGTCTCACACCCCTCATAGAGACAAAAAGTAAACGGTTATAAAACAGAAATTGAAGAGTATATTAAACAATAATAAATGAAATATAACTACGCAAACTACAACAATCCCACCCCAGTTCCCTTCTGGCAATTATACAATAAACAGAAATTCAACAATAGCAAACAACTAACAAAAACCACACTCTGTGAAGTCTATAAAAAATGGCAACTGATGTAATGAAATGATGGAGATAGATAGTCTAGAGATCAGATCGCTGTATGTGAATGTAAAGATCAGTTCTCCTGGTATTTACTGATGATGGTGAGTGATGGGATCAGGAGCGCTCCTTTCTTTGAAGGTCGACAACCAATCCTAATATAGTCCTCACGCAGCAGGAAGACACCAGACAGTCCATACACCGAACAGGAGATGATCCAGGACATAAACAATAATCTACAGGTGTTGAACGGGAAAGCAAACAGACAAGTAATTCCAGATACGAACAACAAGACAAACTCTCCTCCTCTGTATAACTGGCCTCCTTTTAAATCTTGGACTGGCCTCCTTGTCTCCAGAAGCTCCTGCACCCTCAGCAGGCAACCAATCAGAGCCATTACAGGGATTGCTGGGAGTTGGGGTTTTTACTCCCCAGTAGCGCTGCTACACCATACCTACCCATCACCTCCTCTTCCCCTCTATTCCCTTCACCAACATGTCCACTGAAATCTGCTACTATCACCACTCTCTCTCCCTTGGGTACACTCTCCACCACTTCATCCAACTCACTCCGGAAATCTTCTTTCTCATCCATCGCACACCCAATTTGCACTAACAACAATCATCATACACACCTTCAATTTCCAGTTTCATAATCATCTCTCTGTCCGACATTCTTTTCACATTAAAAGCACTCTTGACATACTGTTTCTTCAGGATAATCCCTACCCCATTTCTCCTCCCATCCACACTATGGTAGAATAATTTGAACCTGCCTCTGATACACCTGGCCTTACTCCCCTTCCATCTAGTCTCCTCCTCACACAATTTATCAACCTTCTTTCTCGCCATCATATCTGTTAAGTCTCTCCCTTTACCAGTCATACTGCCAATATTCAAAGTTCCTACCCTCGCTTCCACTCTCCTACCTTTCCTCTTCTCTTCCTGCTGCTGGACGTGCCTTCCCCCAGTGGTGAGGTCTGCAGTAAGAGTGACAGTTGCATTTAAGGTAGAGGTGGGATTACGTCAGGAATCGGCTCTGAGCCCTTTCTTATTTGTAATGGTTATGGACAGGTAGTCAGATATGATTAGACAGGAGTCCCTGTGTACTATATGTATTTGCAAATGACATTGTGATCTGCAATGAGAACAGGGAACAGGTTGAGGAGAACCTAGAGAGTTGGAGATATTCCCTAGAGAGAAGAAGAATGAAGGTGAGTAGGACCAAGACAGAATACATGTGTGTAAATGAGAGGAAGTTCAAAGGAATGGTAAGGATGCAGGTAGTAGATATGGAGAAGATGGATGAGTTTAAATGCTTAAGGTCAACACTACAGAGTAACAGAGAATGTGGAAGGGAGGTGAAGAAGAGGGTACAGGCAGGGTGGAGTGGGTGGAGATGAGTGTCAGGAATGATTTGTGACAGACGTGTACCAGCAAGAGTGAAGGGGAAGGTCTACAAGCCTGTAGTGAGACCAACTATGTTATATGGGTTGGAGACGGTGGCACTAATAAAAAGAAAGTAGACAAGACAGAGTTGGAAGAGGCAGAGTTAAAGATGTTAAGATTTGCATTGGGTGTGATGAGGATGGACACAGTTAGAAATAAGTACATTAGAGGGTCAGCTCAGTTTGGACAGTTTGGAAGAAAAGCCAGGCAAGATTGAGTTGGTTTGGACATTTGCAAAGGAAAGATGCCGAGTATATAGGGTGACGTTTGCTAAGGATAGAGATTCCAGGCAAGAGGAAAAGTGGAAGGCCGAAAAGGAGGTTTATGGATATGATGAGAGATGACATGCAAGTGGTGGTTGTGACAGAGCATGATTCAGAGGACAGGAAAACATGGAAAAAGATGAAACGCTGTGGCAAACACCTACCAGGAGCAGCCGAAAGACAAAAAAGAATTTTTATGCAACTAGCACAAACATAGGTTTGCTGGTGGAGGCTCTAAATGTCTACAATACTGTACATGTGAGGGAGGGAGTGACTGACTGAATGAAACCAGTGATGGAACAGAGATCAGAACAGAGCTGATTCTTGTCTTATGCTCAGGACATGTCAAATCTCACATGACTTTGTATTGAAATAATTGGGTTAGGAAGATAGAATTAATCAATGAATGAATGAGTTAAAAATGTATTAACTGCAGCAGCTCTTAGAATAATGTAATATCAAGTGGAGCAAGTTACTTAAAAATCTTAAAACTGGCATACAAATTCTGTGTCTGTTCTGACTATACTGAGAAATGAATTCCTATCCTTACTGGGCTGTTTTGACTTGACACAACATGTTGATTTTCCCACCCACTCTGGTTGTCATATATTGGATCTGATCTGCACTTCTGGACTATCTGTTGCCAACATTTACAGCACTGATTTGGGACTCTCTGACCATAAAGCAGTATTTTTCACTGTCTCACTGCCTTTCCCTCCTCTTACCTGTAAACAATAAATTTCTTACAGAAACCTTAAAAATATCTGTCCCTCTATCCTTTCTGGATCCATTTCTGATCTTTTACTGTCTGCACCTATTCCCTCAACACTAGATACTCTTGTTGACCACTATAACTCAGCCCTTCATTCAGCATTAGGTAAAACAGGTCCTTTAAAACATAAGGAGGTTTCCTTTAAACGTTCAGCTCCTTGGTATAACTCAGAATTGTGATCTATGAAAGCAGCTGGCCGACGCCTTTAGAGAATGTCATGTAAGACTGGCTTCACCGTACACATCCAGGCTTTCTCTGACCAACAAACAGCTTACAGAGAAGCACTAACTGCTGCCAAGTACATCCACTATGGCAGAATAATAGAAAGTGGCCACAATGTTTTCTGTAGTTAATAAACTACTCGAACCCGCATCTGGCCCAACTACTATCTTCTACTAAAGTCTGTGAGGAATTCCTCCACTTTTTCCGTAACAAAATTAAAGACCTAAATAAATCAACTAACATAAATACATCATCTGTTTATATCTCTCCCTGTTTTCCCACTCCATCCAGCTCCTTCTCTAAGTTCTCACCAGTCACATCTGTGTTTGTTAATAACCTGCTTTGTAAAATGAAGCCGGCTACTTGTGTACTGGACCCCATCCCCAGCACACTCCTTAAATCCTGCCTTCATACCATAATCCTGACTGTCACAACAATAATAAACTCATCCCTCGACACTGGGTTTGTGCCGCTCACTTTTAAAATCGCTTCTGTAACCCCAATTTTAAAAAAGTCTTGTCTTGATGCTGACAATCTTAACAATTTCCAGCCTATTTCCCATTTACCTTTCCTGTCAAAAGTTCTTAAGCATGTTGTAGCTTCCCAACTCACCAATTACTTAACCTCTAATAACTTGATGGAACCTTTTCAGTCTGGTTTCAGGGCGCGGCACAGCTGTGAAACTGCTCTGCTACGGGTAACCAATGATTTGCTTATGGCAGCAGACTCTGGACAAACCAGCATATTAATTCTATTAGACCTCAGTGCAGCATTTGACACTGTCAGACATGACATTCTACTGTCTAGAATGGAGAACATGCTGGGTATCTCTGGCACTGTCCTCCAGTGGTTCAAGTCCTATCTGACTGATAGGCAAGAGTTTGTTAGTTTTGGCAACAGCAGATCCAGCTCAGCGTCAGTCACACAAGGAGTTACTCAGGGCTCTGTCCTCGGCCCTCTTCTCTTCTGCATTTATATGCTTCCCCTTGGCCATATTATTCATAGCTATGGACTGGGTTATCATTTTTATGCAGATGATACTCAACTCTACTTCAATGTTAAAAGTGGAACTTCATCAGAGCTTTATCAGTTCACAACCTGCCTTAGTGAAATTAAAACCTGGATGGAGCAGAACTCTTTAAAATTAAATTGCAACAAAACTGAACTCGTGCAAATTGGGACTAAAATGCAACTTAATAAAATGAGCTCTTTCCGAGTCCATCTTGGCGGTGATTTCATCAGACCTGCCTCTACTGTAAAGAATCTTGGTGTCATTTTTGATTCCTCCCTCTCTTATTCCGCCCACATAAATCACATTAAGAAACTTTCTTACTTTCACCTCCGTAACATATCCCGTGTTCGCTCCTTCCTCTCCTTCTCTAATGCTGAGAAACTTGTCCATGCTTTTATCACATCCCACATCGATTATTGTAATTCTCTACTGGCAGGTGCCCCTTCTAATCTTATTTCACAGCTCCAGCTTATTCAAAACTCAGCTGCAAGAGTCCTTACTCGAACCAGCAGCAGCGAGCACATCACATCCATCCTGCTCCGTCTTCACTATAAAATCCTACTAATATCCTACAAAGCCTTAAATAACCTCGTGCCAAACTACATCAGTGACCTTCTCCATCACTATGTGCCTGCCCGCCCACTAAGGTCCTCTGATTCTGGCAATCTTGTTGTGCCCCACACTAATCTACACTCCATGACAGGGCCTTCAGCTGTATAGCGCCCAGACTCTGGAATGACCTATCGAAATTAATCACATCAGCTGACTCCATGAATTCTTTTAAAAAACAACTCAAAGCTCATCTGTTCAGGAAGGTTTTTAACTCTACTTGACTTTATTACCCTTCTCTCAGTTTACCTCTCTGTCAAGATGCTCATGTAACCTGTATGTGTGTGTGCTAGACCATCAATTATGTTGTCTGTTAGGCTTTTTTTCTCTGAATTCACTGTCGTAATCTTCATTATTTATTTATCTGGTTTGTACAATGCCATATACGGTATACCCTGACGCTCTTTCTTATATTCTGTAAGTACCTTGAGCATGGCAAAGGCGCTATATAAATAAAATGTATTATTATTATTTGATCATCATATTCCTCAATTGTAATACTCCTGACCTGAAAAGTGCAGAGGCTGCTTTTCATGGTAATAATTCTTATTTGTTATTTCGGTCTGACTTTCACTTTCAGTCTAACTTGGACTCTAATTCTAGCCAGAGTTTTAATCACTTATTTAATACAACATGTAATACGAGGTTAACTAGTAACTATGCAGATAATAAACCATCTGTGAAATCTTTAGAAACTACATGAACTTAATGCAGTCAGAACCATTACACATCTTTTTTTTTTTTGCTAGAAAGTGATTATTGAATGTTTTGCCAATTCAAAAATAGCAAATTAAACACCTTAAATTAAGAGGCCCTCTCTACCTTGCATTTCTGTTATCCTGCTTATCATACTTTCTGAATGCAGACTGTATTCTGGTCACTATTTTCTTAGATGTGTTAGTGCAAAAAATTATCTTCCAACAGAAAAAAAAATGTTTGTATTATAGTTTCTGCTAACTTACGTCTGAAAGAACTTCCTTGTGTCATGTTATTTTTAATATAAATTGCACAATAAAAATACCAGTATTAAATTAACACATCAACATATATGCAGGAAACTTTTTTTCCATATACACAATTTTAAGAGTTAATTTAACAATGGTAATTTTGCTGTATACTTCCTTTTTTGACTTTTTCTGCAGTTATTAATAAATAAAACTTTATAGGCTTTACAAAGTACATTTTATGAATGAGTGCTGTTCAATTTTTTTTTTTTTTTTTAGTCTACACTCAAACACAACACTTTGTTTTTTTGGTTTCTATGCTCTATGTCTGTATTACAATAAAATATTAACCTGGCCAATCCTTCAAAACAGTTAGGACAAGAAAGAACTTTTCAAACCAGCATCATTGTTTGGCTTGCAGACAGATTTTTTAAGACCACATGACGTTCCCGTCTGTGATAAAGAAGTTTATTTATACCTAACTAATTTCCCCTCATTTCCCATGAAACCAGCAGGCTTTCAAGTGTTTCAGAGATATAATTTCAGCAGGCTTCTTTAATGCTCTATCACAGTTTTGCTGACCCCCTGCAATGCCTCAGACATCAAGCATTCAGCTTGCAATGACAAAATTTCACGAGAATGTGTTTCTGGAAACTGACAGATTGAGTGCCAGACAAACTGAAACACAAAACTAAGTGAAAAATCGGCAAATCAGCAAGCAGTCCTACTTTCCCCTCCTCTTGGCCTGTCATCTTCTCAGTGCAGGATGGAAACTGAGGCTGAATAAATAGGCGCAAACCCAACCTCACAAAGACAGACACATGCATTTCTTTGAGACAAATGAAAAAATATTCTAAATGTTGCAAATAGGTCTTATGTGAGCGTGCATGACTGTGTCCTATGATGGGAAGGTACACTTATACACTTATGCTGCTGGGCAGGTTCAGCACCACGGGGGAGCAAATGGGGTATCACCTATCAGTTCAACTGTCCTACCCTCTCAGTTTTGGATGTAAAAAAATATGAATGCTTTTGCTTACATAGCATGCGTCCTAAAACATAGTTGTCAGTGGTCAGACAACTACACTTACTGTACCACTAATCCCTAATTCCCAAAAAAAGCTACTGGTCAGCACAGTGTGAGCATTCATCCATCCAATTCACACTGATTCTGAATCTATTTGGTATTTCAAAAGGAGAGGTTTTTGTACCAGTTATGGTAATTTGTCAATGATTGTATATTTGTTAGGAGGTAAACTGCATTACTGGCAATTTATTTTTCATTTTCAGTCCATATTTTTTGCTTAGTAATTGAATTGAGCTTCCTAATTACAACAATTGTGGATATTTAATATAGATGTGTCTTGCATTAACATATAAATACATTGTGTGCAACCTATATGAATCTGTTAAATAAGGTGAATTTTTAGAGAAAGTCAAAGATACAATTATATTATGTTTTGTTTAAGTAGACATTATTAGCAGCTTAATTAAATATCAGTTGTGATGGACTGGCGCCCTGACTAGGGTTTGTTCCATCCTTGTAACCATTGCCGCTGGAATAAGCTCCAGCTTTCCCACAACCCTGGTTAGGATAAGCAGGTTTGAAAATGGATGGATGAAATATCAATGAATTAAATTAAGAATCTGACTTCACTTTTTATTAGAACTGACAGTAAAAGAAACATTTTACTTAAGGTAGTTGTAACAGCTCAGTTTTAACCCAAAGAATTACAGCTGTTCTCTTGCTAAAGTAAGTACTTTGATGGCTTAAAAATCAACATGGATTTTATTTTATTAAAACAAAATACAACATCTTAAAATAAATAGTCCCATCTATCTTGGATTTGTGAAGACTTGTTTAGCATACACCTGAATGCAGACTGTATAGTTTCACTTGTGTAGTATCTTACACTATAGAGCCAAACGTTTTTGGACACCTGACCACCACACCTATATTAGTTTGTTGGACATCCCACCACACCAAATCCCCACTTACAGCTTTAACAGCCTCTGCTCTTCCAAATGATGTTGGAGTGTGTCTGTGAGTATTTCTACCCATTCAGCTAAAAGAGCGTTTGTAAGGTCAGGTACTGATGTTGGATGAGAAGACATGGCTCACATTTATAGATCCAGTTTGTCCCAAAGGTGTCCAGTTGGGCTAAGGTCACAGCTCTGTGAAGGACAGTTGAGTTCCTCTACAGCAAATTCATCACATCCTGTCTTCATGGCCCTGGCTTTGTGCGCAGGCGCACTGTCATGCTAGATCGAAAAAGGGCCTTCCCCAAACCTTTACCACAAAGTTGGAAGCATACAGTTGTCTAAATTGTCTTTGAATGCTGTAGCATTAACAGTTCCCTTCACTGTAATAAAGGGGCATGGCCTAAGTCCTAAAAAAACATCTTAGACCATTATCTCTCCTCCACCAAACTTTACAGCAAACACTATGCAGGCTGGAAGGAAGATTTCTCCTTCCATCTGCCAATCCTAGATTCATTCATTAGACTGCCAGATAGTGATGAGCGATTAAACACTCCAGAGGACACATTTCCAGTGCCCCAGAGTCCCATGGCCATGTGTTTTTCTTTATTGCAGCTGACGCTTGGCATTGCACATGTAGGCAATGTAAGCAGCTGCTCCACCATAGAAACCCAATTTTTGAAGCTCCAGACAGACAGTTATTGCCCTGAGGCAGTTTGGATCTCTGTTGTGAATGATCCAAGAGAGTATTTGTGAGGTTGCATAGTCTACCACTTCATGGCTGAGCTGTTGCTGTTTTAAGACATTTCCACTTCACAATAACAGCACTTATAGCTGACCAGGGCAGATCTAGCAGAGCAGAAATTTCACATACTGACTTGCGGCAAAAATGGCATCCTATGGCACTGCTACATTTAAGTCACTAAACTCTTTAGCATGTCCCATTCTACTGCCAGTGTTTGTCAATGAAGATTGCATGTATATGTGTTTGATTTTATGTGCTTATAACAATGGGTGTTGCTGAAACACTTGAACTCAGTAATTTGGTGGGGTGTCTCCATACTTTTGGTGAAATATAGTACATCTAAAAGAACTTTTCTGCACCTTTTAATTTTTATGTATTAATTACACAATGAACTTTCCAATGTTAAATTAACAATTGAATTGTACAGAATATAGGAAACTGTCTCCATATACTGTTTTACAATTACAATTTTAAGGATTATTTTAATGAAGTAGTAGTTCATTTTACAATAATGATTTTCCTCTGCACTTCCTTAACTCATAACTCAGCAAAGCGAGTAGGGGGCACAGCCCCCTAGTATTACAAACAAATATAAGCTTTCAATCTTCAAAATTTACCTTAAAAATGCATATTGTGGGTCTCAAACATAAATAGAGAGCAAAACCTGCACTGCTTTTAGGGATATTAATCTACAACCATTACAAAATGAAGGGCCCAATTTAGGGGGAAAATGCCCTGTCAATTTTAATGTTCGCTCTGGACTTGCTTTTATTGAAGGCTTTAGATAAAGAAAGAGAATAGCATCAGGTATGGAATATAGCCTGATCCTCTCATAGAGAAAGGGAGTCTACAGATTTTTGGGAACATGTCAGAAGATGTCCTCAATTATAAGGAGTAGCACCAGAAGAATTGGAATTGTGATGTCCTTTCCTTCAACAGGTAATTATTGCTCAGTGATGCAGAGAAAATACCTAGAGACTGTAAGCGGGGGATCTAGTTTAATGTTTTCATGGTCAACTAATGCCAATGTAATTTTGAGGCTTGGTCAAAGATAACTGGCAAAAATTTAAAGCTAGTTCATGCCAGAGACACATCTCAATCTGGAGTCCAGTGAAGAGTATGAAGAAGACTCAGTTATAGTAAGAAGAGGCTAGGGTCATGAGAGAATGATTAAAAGTGCGCTGAGAAAGTGCTTTGCTTCTATTGAAGAGGTGGGTAAAGGTTGTGAGTCGCCACTCCAGGCAGACAGGTTTTCCATCCCTTTTGTTGGCCCAGTGGAGTAGTAGGGATTTTCCTTTGCCAGTATAATTTTACTATGACTTCTCTGTTTTGATTTCCTTCTAATCTGCTTCAATTTATGATAAACACACCACTGTTCATACCATTTGATATTATTTCAGGTGTGGAAAGACACTGCAAAGGCATCCTACCCTTACATTCATTCTCTTGCACAGGAATAATTCCCTGGAGGCACATATGTATTATTATTATTCCTTATATTGCAAAAGAAACAAAACGTAGGTATTTACCTTGTAATACCAACCAGCACCACAACAAAACACTGTGACTTGCCAAAGCATTTCTCCTTGTGTATCTCTCTGACACACAAAACCCTAGCCTGTTCTCATTGAACGTTTAATTCCAACTCTCCTCCCAGTTCCACTCTCAATGTGCCTGTAGCGTAAAGTAGTTTTAAAAGTACTGTGAGGGTCACATCTGGCCAAGCTTCAGATTCACCTCTGGTGAGGACAACATACTGCTTTCTAATGGGTGTAAAGGACCATAAGTGATCCCCTGCTAGTTGTCCCATACTTCAACCTAAAATCGTTGCAGGATTTCCCTCTACCCTGTTCCACCTTGCTGTAACATGATCTTTAGCCTGGGAATCACACAGTTGTATGCTTGCTCTAGTTGGGAATGCTGTTTTAAAAAAGTAACCACATGCATTTCATTTGGCAATGCTTCGTCTTCAGAGATCTAGATTCAGTTTCACAGAACAGTCCAAGCTTGGGTGGAGTTTAGATGTTCTCGGCATGCCTATGTTTTTTTTCTCAGTTATGGTGGTCATTATGGTCCTTTATCTGGCAATTCACCGTGAATAAATATATGTGGGTGATCGTGCTAAAATGGTGTTCCTTCCAAACATGATTTTTGCTTTGTGCCTAATGATGAGAAAAATAGTCAACAGCTCTTTCTAATCTTTTTATCCTAAAAGGTTTCAAGATTTTTTTTCAATTAATACACCCATTCAAAATAATGGAGAATATTTCTTCTTCTTCTTCTTTTGGCTGCTCCCATTAGGGGTCGCCACAGCAGATCAACTTCTTCCATATCTTTCTGTCCTCTGTATTTTGTTGTGTTACACCCATCACTTGCATGTCTTCTCTCACCACATCCATAAACCTTCTCTTAGGCCTTCCTCTTTTTCTCTTGCATGGAAGCTCTATCCTTAGCATCCTTCTCCCAATAAACTCAGCATCTCTCCTCTGCACATGTCCAAACCAGCGCAATCTGAGGACTTTGCCTCCCAACCGTCCAACTTGAGCTGACCCTCTAATGTACTTGTTTCTAATCCTATCCATCCTTGTCACACTCAATGCAAATCTTAGCATCTTTAACTCTGCTACCTCCAGCTCTGTCTCCTGCTTTCTGGTCAGTGCCACCGTCTCCAACCCATGTAACATAGCTGGTCTCACTACTGTCCTGTAGACCTTCCCTTTCACTCTTGCTGATATCCCTCTGTCACAAATCACTCCTGACACTCTTCTCCACCAATTCCACCCTGCCTGCACTCTCTTTTTCACCTCTTTTCCACGATCCCCATTACTCTGCACTGTTGATCTCAAGCATTTAAACTCATCCACCTTCGCCAACTCTACTCCTTGCATCCTCAACATTCCACTGACCTCCCTCTCAATCACACACATGTATTCTGTTTTGTTCCTACTGACCTTCACTCCTGTCCTGTCTAGAGCATATCTCCACAACCTGCTCCCTATTATTGCTACAGATCACAATGTCATCAGCAAACATCATAGTCCACAGGGACTCCTGTCTAATCTTGTCTGTCAACCTGTCCATCACCATCGCAAATAAGAAAGGGCTCAGAATTGATCCCTGATGTAATCCCACCTCCACATTGAATGCATCCGTCACTCCCACCGCAGACCTCACCATGGTCACACTTCCCTTGTACATATCCTGTACAACTCTTCCATACTTCTCTGTCACTCCCGACTTCCTCATACAATACCACAAAGCCTCTCGAGGCACCCTGTCATATGCTTTCTCAAGGTCCACAAAGACGCAATGCAACTCCTTCTGGCCTTCTATATAATGCAAACATCGCATCTGTGGTGCTCATTCTTGGCATGAAACCGTACTGCTGCTCACTAATCATCATCTTCTTAACCTAGCTTCCACTGCTTTTTTCCATAACTTCATGCTGTGGCTCATCAATTTTATCCCCCTGTAGTTACTACAGTCTTGCACATCTCCCTTATTCTTAAATATCGGCACCAGTACACTTCTTTTCCAGTCCTCAGGCATCCTCTCACTTTCCAAGATTCCATTAAACAATCTGGTTAAAAACTCCACTGCCATCTCCCCTAAACACCTCCATGCTTCCACAGGTATGTCATCTGGACTAACGGCTTTTCCATTCTTCATCCTCTTCATAGCTGTCCTTATTTCCTCTTTGGTAATCCGTTGCATTTCCTGATTCACTATCTCCACATCATCCAACCTCTTCTCTCTCTCGTTCTCTTCATTCATCAGCCAATCAAAGTACTCTTTCCATCTGCTCAACACACTCTCCTCGTTTGTGAGTACGTTTCCATCTTTATCCTTTATCACCCTAACCTGCTGCACATCTTTCCCAGCTTGGTCCCTCTGTCTAGCCAATCGGTACAGGTCCTTTTCTCCCTCCTTAGTGTCCAGCCTCTCATACAACTCATCATATGCCTTTTCTTTAGCCTTCACCACCTCTCTCTTCATCTTGTGCCTTATCTCCTTTTACTTTTGTCTACTTTCTGCATCTCCCTGACTATCCCACTTCTTCTTTGCCATTCTCTTCCTCTGTATACTCTCCTGTACTTCCCCATTCCACCACCAGGTTTCCTTTTCCTCCTTCCTCTGTCCAGATGTCACACAAAGCACCCTTGTTGCTGTCACCCTTACTACATCTGCTGTAGTTTTCCAACTGTCTGGTAATTCTTCACTACCACCCAGTGCCTGTCTCACCTTCTCCCTAAACTCAACCTTGCAGTTTTCCTTTTTCAACTTGCACCGTTTGATCCCTTCCCTCATTCTCTTCCTCTTCTTGATCTCCAGCGTCATCCTACAGACCACCATCCTATGCTGTCTAACTACACTTTCCCCTGCAACCACTTTGCAGTCTTCAATCTCCTTCAGATTGACTCTTCTGCATAGGATGTAATCTACCTATGTGCATCTTCCCCCACTCTTGTACGTAACCCTATGTTCCTCCCTCTTCTTAAAATATGGATTCACCACAGCCATGTCCATCCTTTTGGCAAAATCCACTATCCTCTGACCTTCTTCATTTCTCTCCTTTGACACCATACCTACCCATCACCTCCTTGTCTCCTCTGTTCCCTTCACCAACATGTCCATTGAAATCCACTCCAATCATCACTTTCTGTCCCTTGGGTACACTGTTCATCACTTCATCCAACTCACTCCAAAAATGTTCTTTCTCATCCATTGCACACCCAACTTGCGGGGCATTTGCACTAACAACATTCATCATCACACCTCCAATTTCCAGCTTCATAATCATTACTTGGTGGCACGGTGGGTAGCGCTGCTGCCTCACAGTTAGAAGACCTGGGTTCGCTTCCCGAGTCCTCCCTGCGTGGAGTTTGCATGTTCTCCCCATGTCTGCGTGGGTTTCCTCTGGGTGCTCTGGTTTCCTCCCACAGTCCAAAGACATTTAGGTTAGGTGCATTGGCAATTCTGTGTTGGCTGGGATTGGCTCCAGCAGACCCCTGTGACCCTGCAGTTAGGATATAGCGGGTTGGATAATGGATGGATGGATAATCATTACTCTGTCTGACACTCTTTTCACCTTCAAAACACTCTTGACATACTGTTCCTTCAGAATAACCCCTACTCCATTTCTCCTCCTATCCACACCATGATAGAACAATTTGAATCCACCTCCGATCCACCTGGCCTTACTCCCCTTCCATTTAGTCTCTTACACACACAATATATCAATCTTCCTTCTCTCCATCATATCTGCTAACTCTCTCGTCTTACCAGTCATACTGCCAAAATTCAAATTTCCTCAGTTCCACTCTTTTTACCTTCCTCCTCTCCTCCTGCCTCAATGAGTCAGCAATAAAATGATTTTGTTGGAAGCAGTGTATTTTACTTAAGTGCGTGATGCCTGTATAACTGTGGGTATAATCTTGAGCCCTGGATACTTCATAACCAGTGACCAGTGAAACAGCAAACGAGACACAGACCAAATTAAAGTGAAATGAGTCTTTATTTAAAGAAATAATAAAAATTAAAAATCAACCATGCGTCATCATTTAAAATATACTCAAATTCTGATAACACCCGAAAACAGACAAAAGAAAATATTTACAAGTATTAAACCCTTTCTTCTGCTTCACTCAAACAAAACATCAAGAAAAAGTAAAAGGATCTTTAAAAAATATTTATATAAAAAAAAAAAAAAACATGTAATCTACTGTACTCAACCCAACTAAAAGCTCTAGGGCTTCCATTCACTTCCACACTGCATAGTCAGAACATTATCTCATCCTGTGCCAATTAACAGAAGGCAACCCTGGTGTTCGAAGCATACTTTTATATTGCCTTGGGGTTGTCATGACCAATCCCCAATGACATTCATTCCTTTCACCAATATGGGAGCACAACGTGGCACTGGATATGTGCTGAGCCTCCCCCGATAGGAGCTTTGCACTAAAGTGCACCATTCCACGCTTGTAGCCAGATGAGCATCACTCTCTCTCTCTTTCTGGTAAGTTTGCCAAACTACTATAATTAGGTTCTCCCACATGGTTTTAACTCTCCTTGTCCTTTTGTTCGACGCAGCTTCAAATGCATGCTTAGAAGGTGAAATGGTGTTTTTCACTGAGGTAACCCATGGCATTATAAGCATTCCACTAATCATAAATACCTAGCATACCTGCTTTAGAAGCGTGCCACCATGCATTTGCACCACCATCCCTTACCAGAGCCTCCCACACCACCTCTCCTTTGCTAAGGTAAGTGCTCAGAATCTCAAGATGCACCCTGTCTTAATGTGTTAAGAGACAATTTGGCTTTCTGAGGTCATGCACAGTGATATTAAAACATCCCTTTACAAAAGTTCAAAGGTACTTAAAAAATTATTGCAACTTTATTGAGTAACCTTTACCTCATCCAATCTGAAAAAAAAACCAAAAATGGTCTGTTTTATTCTTATTTATATTAAAATATATACTATAATTAGTGACATTTGCCAAGAGCATTTCTTTTGGGTTTATGTCAGATGTGATATACATGCAGTATACCCCAGTTCTTTTTATTGATACCCCAGCCCCTCAAAGTATAGTTTCATTCAACAAGTCTGCTCGAAGGTTGTAACAATAAGGCTACCAACAACCTAAACTTACTCAGAAAGTGAATGAAAATATGAAAAAATGACTAAATCATAAACTAGGGGAGCCAGTTTTCTCTGTTTAACTGACTAATGAAACGTCAATATTCCATATTTCAATTGTATGAAATAATATAATTATTCTGTTTTTAAGACTATAGATTTGATTTAAAATATCATTCTTTCTGGAGTAAGAATTGAAAAGGAAATCTTGAACAACAAATAGAAATCTCAGTGTTAGAGACGCTAAGTGAAAAGAGAGTAAACAAAGTTTTGTAGAATTTTGTGGATAATAGTTTCTGGTCACACCAAAATTATTAGCTAGATGTAGGGCTTTTTTGTGACAGTACAAGCCAGTAGAGTGTACCAGCATATCGGCCTTGTCAACTGGTCTACAGTTATCCAAAAGAGATGCAGTTCACAAATTCTGTCAGTACCTCATTGAAAAACAGTCCTAAAACTGCAGCCTCTTTTGTATGTTCCTAAAGTAAGCCATTTATCATAAAAAATTACTTGTTCAGATCCCAATTTTTGACATTAGGAATGCACTTCTACTTTATTTAATAATAATAATAATAATTCATTTTTATATAGCATTTTCTCATGCGGCGGCATGGAGGCACAGTGGGTAGGGCTGTAGCCTCACAGTTAAGAGACCCGGGTTCGCTTCCCGGGTCCTCCCTGCGTTATGTTTGCATGTTCTCCCCGTGTCTGCGTGGGTTTCCTCCGGGTACTCCAGTTTCCTCCCACAGCCCAAAGACATGCAGGTTAGGTGCATTGGTGATTCTAAATTGTCCCGTGTGTGTGTGTGTGCCCTGTGGTGGGCTGGCGCTCTGCCCGGGTTTGTTTCCTGCCTTGCACCCTGTGTTGGCTGGGATTGGCCCCAGTGACCCTGTGGTTAGGATATAGTGGGTTGGATAATGGATGGATGGATTTTCTCATGCTCAAAGTGCTTAGAAAGATGTTTATCAATGCACTCATTCATGGATACATGTACATCAATTTTCAAATCTGTTTAACTAAATTGGGGATATGTATATTTATGTCACTTTATTCTTTCATTTTTGCTTCACTTTAATTATCACTGTCCGGGGGCATCAACCCCAGAATTAGATGTGTCTAACCGTTATCATGTCCTTGTGGAGCTGGACGGTGACTCTGATAATTCTGAGGTGGTAGGCAGGGTTGAGGAGCCCCAACAGGCCACCTCAAAACCAGTTCCCAAAAAGAGGGAGGTAGTGATAGTTGGGGACTCAATCATTAGGGGGAATGAAGCACAGGTGTGCTCCAGAGAGAGGGAGTCTCGCACAGTGTATTGCCTTCTGGGAGCACAGGTGGGAGACCTCCCTGGAAGGGTAGATAGGCTCTTGGCCAGAGCTGGGGTGGATCCAGTTGTCATTGTCCACGTTGGAACAAATGACATACATAAGGGTAGTCTGTCAGTTCTGCGATCCAAATTCAAAGAGTTAGGTGCCAAGCTTAGGAGCAGAACTGACAAGTTAGTCTTCTCCAAAGTTCTGCCTGTGCCACATGCCAGTCCAGGTAAGATTGAGGAGATTAGAAGGCTTAACACGTGGCTCAAATCTTGGTGTAGGATAGAAGGGTATAGGTTTATGGGGCATTGGGACTCCTTTTGGAATAGATGGGACCTGTTCCACCGTGACGGGTTACATCTGAACCGGAGGGGCACCAATGTATTGGGTAGGCGTATGTGTAGGCTAGTCGAGGATTGTTTAAACTAGGGAATGGGGGGGCAGGGAGTTTAGGACAGGCCAGATTTAGATGTATACATGGAAGAACAAACAATGGTGTAGAAATAAAAATGCATAGTAATGTAAATTCTAAGCAAACACGTAAATGTAGAAGGATTAACACATTAAAAATAGCTTGCCTTAATGCTAGAAGTATCAAAAATAAGGTAAGTGAGTTGGAGTTGTATGTAGCAGAGCATAATTATATTATAGCAATAACAGAAACCTGGCTAAATAACAAAGATGGGGATGAGTGTAACATAGAGAGATACACATTTTTTAGGAAGGATAGACAGAACAGAAAAGGAGGTGGGGTTGCTGTTTATGCCAAACAGGGTTTAAATGTAAGACCTCTTCAGTTGGATGATGAGCCCCATCTTAGTGAGGACATTTGGCTTCGCCTGGAAAATATTAGGGAAAGAGGTCTTATTTTAGGAGTGTGTTATAGACCACCCAATTCAGACAGTAATTTCAACACACATCTTTTTAGTAATATCATAAAGGCAAGTTTACAGGGGGATATTATAGTCATGGGGGACTTTATCCAAATATTAACTGGGATAACCTTGCAGATGGAGGAGCACAAGAGCAGGAGTTTTTAGAAGTAATCAGCAACTGTTTTGTAACACAGCATGTTAGAGCACCAACACGGGGTGAAGCCTGTCTGGATTTAGTATTCTGTAATAATCAGGATAGAATTGAGGGTGTAGAGGTGATTGAACTACTAGGGTCAAGTGACCATAATGTAATACAATTCTCAGTATTTTGTAAGATGCAAAGACTAAAATTGTTAAGTTGAACTTTGGTAGGGCTAATTTTGAGTAGATGCGACAAAGTCTAAGTAGGATAGACTGGAATAAGCTTTTAAATGTGGAGACAGTCGAGGAGCAGAGGAAAAGGTTTAAAAATGTTTTACAGATACATACCTAAATTTGGAATTAATAGGAAACTAAAAAAAACTCCCCAGTGGATTAATAAAGATTTAAAAAAGAAGTTGCAAAGGAAAAAAACTGCTGTATAAGGCATATAAGACTAATGACTGCAAAGTGAATCGTAGCGCATATGAGAACATGAGGGCAACCATTAAGAAGGATATCAGGGAGGCTAAAAGACAGTTGGAGAGGAATATAGCAGATAAGGTGAAAGAAGACCCTAAGAGATTCTTTCAGTATTTTAGTAGTAAAAGAACAGTTAAGGAGGAGGTCAAGTTCATCAGGAATAGTAAAGGGGAATTAAAAGATACAGACAGTGAAATAGCGGATGCCCTAAACTTACATTTTTCTGAGGTGTTTACAAGTGAGCAAGTGGATAACCTCCCTGAGGTAAACACGACTACTAAGGAGGTACTGAGGGATTTGGAAATTGTAGAGGGAGAAGTGCTTCTCAGATTAAATAAGATGAAATCAAACAAATCACCAGGCCCAGATAATATTTATCCTCGTGTTCTTAAGGAGGCTAGTGAGTACATATATAAACCCTTGACACATATTTTTAGGAAGTCACTGAGCACTGGAGAGATTCCGAAGGACTGGAAAATGGCAAATATCATCCCCTTACATAAAAAGGGTGAGCCTGTAAGCTTAACATGCATCACAGGAAAATTAATGGAAGGAATTATTAAAGATAATGTAAGATTGAGCAACACATGGTAAGGACAGGAGTTATTCTCAACAGTCAGCATGGGTTCAGAAGAGGGAGGTCGTGTTTTACTAACATGTTGGAATTCTATGAGGTTGCAACAAAAGCATACGATCAAAGTGGAGCATATGATATTATTTATCTGGACTTTCAGAAAGCATTTGATAAGGTGCCACATGAGAGGTTGGGTATGAAGTTAAAAGAAGTGGGAGTTCAGGGTGATGTTTTTAGATGGGTGCAGAATTGGCTCAGACACAGGAAGCAGAGGGTGATGGTGCGAGGAACCTCATCAGAACTGGCTGATGTTAAGAGTGGTGTTCCACAGGGGTCAGTGATAGGGCCGCTGCTATTTTTAATATATATAAATGATTTAGATAGGAATATAAGTAACAAGCTGGTTAAGTTTGCAGATGATACCAAGATAGGTGGATTAGCAGATAATTTGGAATCCGTTATATCATTACAGAAGGACTTGGATAGCATACAGGCTTGGGCAGATTTGTGGCAGATGAAATTTAATGTCAGTAAATGTAAAGTATTACACACAGGAAGTAAAAATATTAGGTTTGAATACACAATGGGAGGTCGGAAAATCGAGAGTACACCTTATGAGAAGGATTTAGGAGTTATAGTGGACTCTAAGCTATCAACTTCCCAACAGTGTTCAGAAGCCATTAAGAAGGCTAACAGAATGTTAGGTTATATAGCACGATGTGTGGAGTACAAGTCCAAGGAGGTTATGCTCAGCCTTTATAATGCACTGGTGAGGCCTCATCTTGAGTACTGTGTGCAGTTTTGGTCTCCAGGCTACAAAAAGGACATAGCAGCACTAGAAAAGGTCCAGAGAAGAGCAACTAGGCTGATTCCAGGGCTACAGGGGTTGAATTATGAGGAAAGATTAAAAGAGCTGAGCCTTTGCAGTTTAAGCAAAAGAAGATTAAGAGGTGACATGATTGAAGTGTTTAAAATTATGAAGGGAATTAGTACAGTGGATCGAGACTTGTATTTTAAAATGAGTTCATCAAGAACACGGGGACACAGTTGGAAACTTGTTAAGGGTAAATTTCACACAAACATTAGGAAGTTTTTCTTTACACAAAGAACGATAGACACTTGGAATAAGCTAGCAAGTAGTGTGGTAGACAGTAAAACGTTAGGGACTTTCAAAACTCGACTTGATGTTTTCTTGGAGGAAACAAGTGGATAGGACTGGCGAGCTTTGTTGGGCTGAGTGGCCTGTTCTCGTCTAGAGTGTTCTAATGTTCTAATCAGTTTCAGTATATTTAATAATGAATAATCACAAGGGTGCATCCTACAGAAGAATGTAATTAGTACTCATGTTCATTACCAAGTGGCGACTTTAAAAACGTTGAAAGAAAGCAAACAATTAATAGAAATGAAATGGATTTAGCTTGTGTAATTACAAAATGAAGCTAAACAACTTCCACAATGCAGTCTGAAAACAACAACTTGTCTTCTAATAAAACCTGGAGAAAAAAGAAATTAGCTTTTCATTAACAAATGAATTGACGTGCAGACTGCAGTCATAGGAGAAGCATAAGATCAACTTTGAAAATCTACGCCTTAGGCTAAACTCCACAGTGTTCATGTACAATATAGCAGTAGACTGCAGAGCAGGCTGCCATCAAAGTGCTTAATGCTATCAGGGTGCCTAATGATACAATAAAAATAAAAATCCCAGCATGCCAGCTGTCAAACACACCTTTTCATTACCATTTTTTTTACTGGTAGTATTTATCTCACTTCCCAACAGGCATTCTTTCACAAAGTACTGCTGCATATTTCCCTTCCATTTGTCCACATTCCAACCAAAAGTTCTTTTTTCATTGAACTTGCAATCACAGCCAACCGTTATTTAACATGGAGCCTGCTCTAAATGGACAGGATATATGTTATCGAAAAGAGCTTTTGTTTTCACTTACAAAGCATGTTTTTCTCCATAATCCCAGGATACAGCCAATGTTGCAACACAAATATTACCACAGTTCCCATTTGAACAACTCCCTGCAATCATGAATTTCTAAGACAAATATGCTTAAGATGACAACACTAAAACTTTCAAGTATCTATTTTAACAATTTTTATCCCTGTTCTGTTACCTGCTTATCATGTTAAGGAACATGCTGTGGTGAAATCTTTCCCATCCTTTCAGGTGAAAGACAAGACCCAGGTCTGAACACAGAGTAAATAAGAGTAATGTCATTTAGACACAAAATCTTGGCTTTAAACAGTAGAATTAAACTGCAGTTCTTAGAGTAAACTTACAAACAGCAAAAAGAAAGTCACCCGAGAGCTAAGCCTCAAATTAAACTTACTATTTTCATGTAATGACTTAAGCAGACCCAATGTATAAAGAAGAGTGCCTACAGAAACATCAAAGGGATTTTTTTTCCTTTTTCTTTCCTCTTTGCCTTCATCATTGTAAACACACTGTATTTAAAAAGGAGTTGGACCTAAAATCAGTGGTGTGATTTTCTTGAAAATAGGCATACAGTAAAATTACAAGTGCATTAATTTTTTTTCTGAAGCAAGTTATATATAACAAAGAAACAATTTATTGATTCAGCATGGAACAAAAGATGTGGGTTTTTAGCATCTACTAAAATCACCATGGCTGTTGACAGAAGTGACTTTCTTGTAGCATGGAGTCAAACAGTTGCAGAATAATGAATGACAAAAATAGCTGCTGATGGCATATAGGTACGGCATGAAAATTACATTATGTGGCCTAGCAGCTCTGCCACAAAAGCTATGCAATAGATGAATTACTCCTCTTGATCGTCAGACTCCCCCTAATAAATAGCAGGCTGTTCTAGGCAATGATAACCAATGCCATGAAATACACTTCTCTGACAGTAAGTCCTTAAAGAATTTTGGCCACCCAAATGAACCTTAATGCACACTTCCCCAATTTACCAATCCAGTAATCATCAGCTCCAAGTAACACCTGTTCAGCCTGCTCAACATTAACACCAGTCCAAGTGCAGCTATCATGGGTACTGGTAAATGCCCAATCCTGTAAAGGATGGCATTAAGCGAATTCGATCACAATGAATAGTCGACACTTAGACTAAGACAATCCATTCTCCTGCCATAGTGAAAATTGACAGACAAAAGGTAAAGACAAGGAGATAAGTGGAAAACATTAGGTAAAAACTGCCAAAACCCCAAACATGAAATAAAAATCTTAGTTAAAAATCACATAAAGTCCTGAATACATAAGAGTTCTTTTGTTAGTTATACAGTACTAGCTGTCCCCCGCGGCTCCGTTTGCATAGTAGTGAAACAGGACAGTAAGTAGAGCCCTGTCCGGCTCCCTACTCCTGACATCACCCTTCCCCCTCCCCTCAGCCCACAGCCTCTGTCTTGGATTAGCGCGAAAATATCACTCCTGCAAGAGAACTATGATTCTTAGCGAGATGAATGTTCAAGCAAATTATAGAATAAAAAACGATTTAAATGCATTAAGTAGTTCTCTCATTCGCTAGCTAAGTGGAGGTAAGGTACATGCCTGGCTGGCGCGTGAATGAGGACGGCCCTGCCCCCCTCCCCTCAGCCCTCTGCGTGTCTCTCAGACAGGGCTAATAATGGTGTGACAAGTTAAAATAACAGGATAATGTGAAACAGGTGAGACAATCACAGTCTAGTATATAAGAAGACTCCAAAAAGGCCAGCAAACATTCCAGCACTTTGAGAACAACCTTCAGGCAAACTGAATAGGATTTTGGGCATTTCATGCTATACATTGCACAATATAATCTTCGAAAACCACTTCCGAATATGCATGATCTCCGATCCCTTATCTATCACTATCTTAAAACTGTCATGCGTCTATCATGGGTATTAGAGCTTGGGGATTCTTTGGTAAACCTTTGCCAGCCAACACCATTCACCTCTCCACTGATGAAATTAAGGCTTTGCTGTGAAAAGCAGAAGCCATACATCAACACTGTCCAGAAGTGCCACCAACTCCTCAGGGCTTAGTCTCAGCTAAAATGGAAACTAGAACAGTGGAATTGTGTTTTGTGGTCCAACAAATCAACATTCAAAAAGATTTTGGAATAAAACTGCCATCATGGTCTCCAGCCCGAAAGGGCAATCTAAGCAGTTATATATGTCAGTTCCAAAAGCCACCATCTGACATGGTATGGGGATGTGTCAGTAACTTACACACTTGTGAGGGCATCATTTATGCAAAAAGGTATGTACAAATTCTAGAGCAATATAAGCTGCCATACAGATTCTGCCTTTTCCAGCAACATCCTACTAGTTTTCAGCAGGACAATGTCAAATCACATTCTGGCCAGACTACATGTGCTTGGCTGCATAAGCAGAGAGTGTGAGTGCTAGATTTGCCTGCCTGCAGTCCTGACCTAACTTCGATTAAGAATGTGTTGAACATTATGTAGCTCATAATATGGTAGCAAAGGCCTTGAACAACTGTGCGGCTGATGATCTGCATAGTGGATAAATGGGAGAAAATTCTGCTTTCTGAACTTAACCAACTTGTGTTTTTAATGCCCAAATGCTTAGTATGTGTTATCAAAAGAACTGCTGATGATATACGATGTTAAACAATATAACGGTAAACACTTTTTTGGAGTGTGTTGTAGCCATCAGACGTGACTTTAGTATACATTTAAAAAAAAAATTCAAAAGGTAAAACATTTAATAATGTGTTCTTGTACAGTTTTCAATATAGTACAGAATAAAGATAATTTACAAATCACTCCTTTTTGTTTTTATTAATGGTTTCTTACTGTCACAATTTTTTTCTTTTGGAATTGGGGTTGTACAGACTGGGTGCTCAAAAAGAAAACAGGGAACTTTAATAATTCTTATAATGCATGGGTGCAAATAAATGACTCCAGTGAAAAGTTAAAAACATACACTTTTTTATATCTTTTTATTCATTTGCCATATAGTTAGCCCTAGTGTCTGTATACATATGCTGTATAATTTGACAATCAACATCTTAAAAGAAATAGATTGTTTTTATTTAAGCAGTCTCTGACAATACCAAGAGATAGGGGTGAAATCATTCTTTCAAATGCTGGTACTGAGTTTACTTTGCACAATACCTCATTATATAATTCCATTTTAAATAACTTTGGTTATTGGTAGCTATGACTATTTTTTTTTAATGAGGCACCAAGCTGTTGTGTCAGTTTTATCTTTGTAATTATTTGTTTTCAGTATCAAATTTACTGTTTACAGTCACTTACACAAATTAGAGTAGTGATATGTAAAGTTGCCTCAGACCTCTCAGATCCTGGGTTATCAATCTTGATCAATTCACTATATTTTGTAGAGTGTGCACATTCTTTCCATGTCTGTGTGAGTTTTCTCCATGTAGTCTGTCTTTCAGACTACCTACTTGCAGTTAGGTTAGGTTCCAGCACCCTGTAACTCTATAAATAGATTATCAGGTTAAGAAAATGGTAAAATAGCCATCCATCCATCCATCCATTATCCAACCCGCTATGTCCTAACTACAGGGTCACAGAGGTCTGCATAGTAGAATAATTGAAGTTAAATCTATCCATCCATCTATCTCATCATCTTTTCCCACTGGTTTGTGAGTTCGATGTGCTTGATCAGCCTTCTCCAAACAGTGTGGTCCTGTATCTCTTTGCCAGTCTCCTTCTTTATAGGCTTTATTTAAAATTTTTTCAGCAAAAGCCTATTTCTAGCCTTTATTCACCCAGTCTTTCTAGGAAAGTGATCTGAAATGGCCTATAATGTACCCTTAAACTACTTATGGCTGTTTTATTGCTTAGTGTATTTGACACAAAGAAAGCCACTGCATTTTTAAGTCTTGGGAAAAAAGAGAAATTGCCTGTTTTTCTAATTACTTAAAGTCCCATTAATGAAAGTCAGAAGCTGGAGATAAAGATCTTGCAGTAGCTTTAATCAGGGAGGATTACCAAAAGCAACACTTTATCTTTTAAAGTCCATTCCATCTGGTTAATAAATAAAATGTTTTACAGCTGCTAAAAAAGAGCAATCATTTCTGGGGCTTTAGCAACTTTGGAGGGTTTTAACTGAAAGTTATAGAGCTTCTGGAGAGATTATAAAAATTTAGTGCAACATCAATGGATTTCAAAAAGATATTCAGAGCTCAAATTATTTCAAGGCAGTTATTTGTATAACCTGAAATAATTTCTACAGCCTCTCCTATGAAGGAGACAAGGTTTAATACATGCTGAATGAGAAATTAACCAAAATCCTCTATTGTCAACAGTTCAGGGCATTTGCTTTAATTATTTTATCTTATTTTATTCAGAACACTTAATGGTGAAGGCAGCATAGAGGTTTCAGTGATTAGTGCTGCTTCCTTAGAAATCCAAAATTTGCCATGTTATGTTAATCGCACATTCTAAACTGAATTCATTGGCATTATACTTTAAGATAAAATGAAACATGTTTATGGCCAATCTCGCTGGTGCAGATATAGAACAATAATATACAAGAAAGAACAGGGAGGAAAAACACTAGACAGGGTGATTATAATAAAATATAAATACATAAATTAATCACGCTCCGATAGACACATACAAAATAACAATGAGACGGTAAAACTGAATTGTTAATGCAGTTGGTAGTATGGGTGTTAATTTAACTTTGTGTGGAAGTGTGAATGAGTGATACCTGAGGTGCACTGGCGTCCCTTCCAGGTTTGTGTCCAATGCTGTCAGGGTAAGCTCCAGCCTCTCACCATCTTTCATAGTGAGCATCAATGCAACAACCATTAAAATAAATTGATATAAAATATTAGAAAACAAAATCTCTAAATGTTAGTACAATTTTTGAATGCATTCTCCAAATGACGGCAATTCAGTTTTGATCCTGAAAACATATGAAGATGTAAATCAAATGCAACTTTTATTATAGTTTAAGCAAAATATGGACCACACATACTTCACAACTTAAAAGAGAAAACACACTTTTGAAATATGTCTGCTCCAATACTTACTTTTTTTTTACTGGAATTATTCAACAGAAAAAATATGTTTGCACTTGAAAAAAAAAATGAGCGGCAAACCATTGCTTCACTGGCAAAATGGGGTCTGTGGTTTTCTGTAAATCTTCTACAACAGAATCCCTCTGAACATAAAGAATGTGCCTGTTCTGCAGTTTCCTTGATTATTGTGTGTGAAAGTTAAAGGCCATTTAAACATGGTTTATTTTGGAGAATATCTCCTTGGACTTGTACCAGGAATAAGTGAAAAACCTGCCACTGGTAACACAAACAACGCTGGTTTAATGACATGTAATATACCTCCAAGCATGTTGTGTGTGCAATATCACAGCAAGTCCCACCAAAGTGATGTCAGTTTCTTCTGATGTTGTCCTGACAACCAGCCCAAAGTTAACTTTACTTTTTTTTTTTGTGAAAACAGGAGGGGCCTGAATAACTTATTTAATTTTGGTTGTATCCATCTTGGCTTGCTGTTGTTATGCTCTTTGATTTCTCTCTGCTTAGACTAATGTACTGCCAGGTTATTTACAATTTGGGAGAAACCCCTACTCTAGCGCACATGCATAATGTTTGCAAAAAACTAAAAAAAAGAAGCAAAAAATAAATCTATCAGAGTTATACCCTTATTTGGATAATTTGTTTGGTTACTTTTGTTCTCCTCAGGATTTTATGTCTTCTTGCTGTAATAACAATGGCTATATCTACCCTTGCTGGTGACTTCTCATCTCACATTTGATACCTATATACAGTACTTTTTAAACCTTATTAATCAAATACAGGGTTCTGGGGGCTCAGAGTCTATCCCAGTAGCCCTGGGTTCCAGCAAATCTCAGGGCCCAGTCACACATACACGTTCAATTTAGAATCACTAATCATGTCTTTAGGCATATAGGAAGAAAACTATAGAAGCCAAAGGGCACCCCACATTAACAAAGGTAAAATGTCCAAACCCTACACAGACAACAACCAGGTGTGAGTTTCCAACTCTTTTTTATATATCCTGCTAATAATTAAAATCACATCAAATGAGACAAACTGCCCTCCTCCTCCTCCTCCATTTCAAAGCCATAATAATGAGGTTTAAAAATCAATGGAAGAAGTGATAGTGCATAGTGAAAGAAATGAAATACAGTGATTCTTTCACTGCAATGATCTATACATATTTACAACTGTTGTCGAGTGCTAATTGGCCTCATCAACACTGGGCACATGGCCGGAAGCCATTTTGAATGGCATGTTAGTTCATTAGAGGTCACACTCTGTCACACAGGGTCAGTTTAAAGCCACCTAGTAATATGGTCATTGCTGCATTGTGTGGGAAACCAGAATCACCCATTGAAAACCCATACTAAGAAAATCAGGAACTGCTCACATATAGTGCCCATGCCTGGACTGAACCCAAATGACTTAGACTGCGAGAAAGATTGCCCAGTTTTTTTAATAATACAAATGAAACTGAAAAAAATAATATTAAGGATAAAGTGAACATTAAAGGATAAACTGCTTAATGAACAACTGAAAGGAAAATTTTCTAGTTTGGATTTTGTAGATTTTATATACTGGGATTGCCCCTTATTTTCTTGTTTCAAACTCCTGACATTTTGTAATATATGCTGATCTTTTGTGATTTATGTAGATGCACAATTTAATAAAAAAAATCATGTAATTACAATACAAATAATATAAATATTTACCTTCATCCAAAGACTGTACCCATTTCATAGGTTCACCTTTGGACACGTTCTCCATGCTAGTTATAAGCTGGATTGATATTTTCTGCAACACAAAATGAATTGCATGAACACTGCATGCTGAAAGCTCTAAGAGTACATGTACATTATGTCTGGGCTAACTCCCTCAGACTGAGCTCTGTACTGGATTTCAGGTATGTATATTAGGGACACCTGTAATTTACTTGCGCTCAGTACCAATCGCTATCTTCTACTAAATGCGAGACCTAAAACTTGTTAGAATTCAAATCCAACATTGCACAATGCTGGAGCCTGCAACATAAAAAATGGAATACTGATTTGGTTTCTATACTTCCTTGAAAATCTTTTCATCTCTTTTGAATGTTCTGCACTTAGTTGGTAAAGACTTCTGGAAAAATGGCATTCAGCAATAAGATCTTACCAAGGGGAAAAGTGAAATCTCTTTCATAATTCTATAGTACTTATACACATGAAACTGATCTCTTTCCACAAAAAAAGAGAAAATTATTTTTTGAAATAGAGAAACTGGCGATCATTTAAAGAAAATATTTTTCTTAATTGGGCTTGTGATATTTTAGCATAGGTGGCCAATAACTATACTGTATATCCATCTATATGTATGGCATGCACTGTGTACACTACATGCTGGAGATCTACAGTATCTATCTATTGTATCCCTGGTAAACACAACAAATTCAATTTTAAACCAGAATTTAAAAAAAAATCATAATCATTTTTCTTTGTGATCAACTTGCCTATCATGGAGTAAACAGCATTTTGTCCACTGGTTCTTTTTTTTTTGTAGTCTTGTGAAGATGTTGACAAATGCTGTCATATACAGTAATACAATACAATACAATTTATTTTTGTATAGCCCAAAATAGTGAAGAGAACTCTGATGAAAGCAGCAGTGATGATATCAGCCTTGTAAAAACAGCATTAAGACTTTATTTAAAGGTAGGTTTAAAATTAAAAGAGATGTTTATTAATATTAAACAAATCTAATAAAAGAAAACCAGGAAATATGTAATTGCAGCTTTATTCAGAATAATACAGTTGATAAAATAGTTCATAAACATATATACGGTATATACTGAACAGTATATTATACACATATATATTGTATATACTATATATATTGTATAATTACCATCAAAGTTTACTGAATGGCTTTATGTCCAGTCACTAATACCTTCATATAAAAAAATGACTAATTTTTATTCTTTTTGCCACAAATGTTTGCTAATGAAAATCAGCCTCTTATTCTTATTTTATCGGTATTGCAGAACACTATTTATGAATGAAACATTAGTTTTGGAAATATAAGCTATAAATCTAATAGAAAAACCATGCAACCCATTAATGCTGCACTTGGAAAAGGGTAATACACAGTGATTCCTGTTGGAATAAGAGCAGAAAAAACAAGGATATTTGGCTATCTGTAGAGCATAGCTTTTGTAAGGGATTTATAGGTCGGATAGGCTCAGCATTTTCAGGTTATTGGCCACCCTTCTCCAACAAAGCTTGCAACTGTTTGTACAGCTGTGCCTGTGTCAGTGGGAGCTGAAGGAATCCCACGAGCTTTCAGCTTCAGTATCCCTGTTTCACCATTAACCACTCTATGCTTCCACACAGAGGGCTCTATTGACTAGTGGGTTAGAAGTCTACGACTTTGGCCCTGTTTATTTACTTTAAAGATTTCCTGCTGATACTGTAAATAAAGTGTATTTTGGTGGCCATTTTCCTAAAAAAATAAAATTGGTATACAAACCTGGAATGCTGGGTGAACCTTTGAAAGTCTGTTATAATTAACAGGCTCAAGTTTCATCCTGACACTGTTCATAATTGCTGTATTTCTTCTCATAGAATATACCTGGCAGTGGGTGGTACAAAATCTGTTATGTTATTTCCATTTCTTTGCTTTTCAGCTTTCTGTTGTTGGAAAACTTTGGCTTATATTGCTTCCAAAGCCTAATGCCTTTTTTATAATTATTATTACATTAAAGAGTTTGGATGTTTAGCTATATTGGAAGCATCACATTTGCAAAATAATGTTGCATATAACTGGAGAAACTATTATTTGTGGTTTGAAGAATAAAGCACCCAAGGATTAAAGGTGGTCCTATGTAGGTGCATTCAAATATAAAAGCTCATTTGGAATATTTTACAGCTTAATCATTTTATTAGATTAAGCAAATATCAGGTATATTGCAATGATACAAAATTAAAATTTAATCGTAATGCTTCCTTAAAATAATGAACTTGACACATGGAGGTGAAATCCAGGAGTAATGCTTAGTGTTAAACGTAGGGAATGCCCTGTTTCAACAGACCAACCTAATTTCATGTCAGACTCATTAGATATCACATATCTGGTAGTCTTATTCTCCCTTTGCCACTCCAAATGATATATTGCTGCACACTCAGAGTATTCAAAAGTTTAACCCTCTGAATGTGCTTTTGTTAAATAATTGTAGCCATATATTCTAAAGCAACTAGCAACAAAAAGAAAAATGGAAAGCACACGAAACAGTGCTTGAATCTATTCTACTAAACTAAAAACCTTTTTATTTATGTATAAGTCTTTGAAGTCAAAGTGGGTGCATCTCCCCGGGTTTATTTATTTCTGAGTATTGCTGTTATATTCCCTTTACTCATCACTTACAGCACTTTATGCTATTAAGTTTGTTTTGGAACTTTGAAGAAATGAAAAATAGACTTCAAAGCTGTCTTTTTTTAACATAAAGAGTTGACATAAGCATTCAAGCAGTACTCAGCTAACAAACATCAGACCTAGAAGTGTTGGGCATACTGCATATTAAATCCTTCCTACCCCTGCTTTTACTCTAGATTTTCATAAAGCAGTTAATCAAGAGGTATAAAAAAGCTTAGGGGTAATTGTTGACTGTAATCTGAATTTTAAATTGCATATTAATCAGATCAATAGGACAGCATTTTTCACTTAAGAAAAATAGCAAAAGTTAGACCTCATAACACTGAAAGATGCTGAGAAATTAGTTCACGCGTTTGTTTTCAGTCGACTAGATTACTGTAACGCAATCCTCACAGAAATACCCAAAAAAGACATAAATCGTTTGCAATTACTGCAGAATGCAGCTGCTAGAATCCTAACTAGGAAAAGAAAATCAGAGCACATTTCTCCAGTTTTGATGTCACTACACTGGTTACCTGTGTCATTCAGGATTGACTTTAAAATTCTGAATATGGTTTATAAAGCCTTAAATAATCTCGCTCCATCTTATATATCGGAATGTCTGACACCTTATATTCCAAATCGTAACCTCAGATCCTCAAATGAGTGTCTCCTGAGAATTCCGAGAGCAAAACTTAAAAGAAGTGGTGAAGCGGCCTTCTGCTGCTATGCACCTAAAATCTGGAATAGCCTGCCAATAGGAATTCGCCAGGCGGATACGGTGAAGCACTTCAAAAAACTGCTGAAAACACATTATTTTAACATGGCCTTCTCATAACTTCACTGTAATTTAATCCTGATACTCTGTATATCCAATTCATTATAATAACTATTTATGGTGGCTCTAAAATCTGTACTAACCCCTACTCACTCTTCTGTTTCTTTTTCCGGTGTCATTTTGGTGGTGGCTTACATCACCACCATCTACTCAAAGCGTATGTTCCAACAGTGATGGATTAAAGGCCAGAAGTCTGCATGACCATCATCATCAAGTCCGTCCATGAGAACCCTAAATACAAAGAGGACTATTTTATTTATGTTAGGTAGAATGCCCAGAGGGGACTGGGCGGTCTCGTGGCCTGGAACCCTGTAGATTTTATTTTTATTCTCCAGCCGTCTGGAGTTTTATTTTTGTTTTTTCTGTCCTCCTTGGCCATCGGACCTTACTATTTTTCTATGTTAACTAATGTTGTCTTATTTTAATTTCTTATTTTGTCTTTTATTTTTCTTCATTATGTAAAGCACTTTGAGCTACTTTTTTGTATGAAAATGTTCTATATAAATAAATGTTGTTGTTGTTGTATCTGCGATTGAAATTAAAAGAAGAGAAGTCACGGGTGTATCATTTTTTTTAGATTAGTGCCACCTAGCTCTCAACAATCTTGTGTAAAAATAACTCTAGCTTTGGTTTAATGTCTCAAAAATGTTCTGGTTGTGTGTGAAAATGTGTCTGCATTTCATGACTAAAAACATTCTCCTCACACTTTGATCATTTTCTTTAATTGCCAGTGGCATGGAATGCTTCTTTTAAATAATGTTATCTTTGCTCTCAAGGTCATAGTGGTTCTCCATTTGATTAACAAAGAAACTCCAAAAGAATGAATGTTCTTATTTCAAAAAGTAATTAAATGTGTAATCTGTCATTTGTGTGCTGTTCCTTGAAATGTTTGGGGATCACCCTTGCACAAGTTTTACTAATAAAACAATAAACATTGTTGTGGATGCTATCACAGACAGAACTATGACTAAACAGTAGTATGCTTTCTAATTTTGTTACTTACTCAGCAAGAACATTTATACCATATTGCCTTCTATGTTCAATGTGGATGAAATTTCAGAATGGTTTTTACATAAGAAAAATATGTTTCTGACCATGTTCGGCCATTAGTTCTAAACTCTCTGCATAAATAACATCATACTGTATTAATACCATATACTCCTGTATTGACTTCTGTCCCCAAAACTAGAATTAATGTTTGTGTTCTTTTTTGAACATGTGTGAGAAGAAAACTTATGGAAGCGGCGTTGGTGAGGCCAGTAGGGGGCACTTACCCTATGGATTGTGTGAGGATCCCAATCCCCCAGTACAGTGACAGAGACACTGTGCTGTAAATATGGCACCATCCTTCGGATGAGATGTAAAACCAAGGTCAAGACTCTCTATGGTCATTAAAGAGCCTTGGGTATCTTTTGAAAAGGGTAGGGTTTATACTGATGCCCTGGCTAAATTGCTCATCACAGCCTTGTCCATTCTGACCACCTAGTCATCCTTTGTCTCTCACCCCTTCACCACCTAATAGCTAATGTGTGGAGAGCGTATTGGTGTAATAATGACTGCTGTTGCATCATTCAGGTGGGTGTTACACATTGGTGCTGGTTGAAGTGGTTCCATTCTGTCTATATAAAGTAATCTATATATAATTTATCATTATTATTTTTATTATTATCATGATAATTCTATTGGTCAAACATATCAAATACATAACCCTAAATATTGTAACATCTCTGAGATGTTAGCACTGAATGACACACAAACCCAATGTTGTTAAATGCTGAAGCAGGTATATTTTTTTCAGACAAGTAATGATGGAAACCTAAAGTGTATAACTTTCTTTCCTGTTGTTACGGGCCACAAGTAAAAAGGCCAAAACAACAAACATGAGAAGAGAGCATTTTAATGAACTTTGTGAATATTTTGGGAATTCTTTTGTATGTGTTAAGTTCTTAAAATAGTTTTTTGTTTATGCTTTAGTTTATTCTCTGTCACATTAATGATCATTCAATTCAAGTTATGACCTCACTTACAGTATTTCTAATACACAGTTGTGGATCCTTTGATGTTTATGACAAATAAAGGAAAAGACACTTCACAATTATTAAAGTAGTTAACAACTTCAGGATTTAAATTTGCTAGTTTATAATTTTGAGCTTTGCTTAGACCATTTCACAAATGTTCACTCCTGTTGCGCTATGCATGCTTCCAGTGATTCCAAACATCTTGCTTTTTTTTTTGTTTCACCTTATACCTTTTCTTGAATTAGGAATTTGTTAGTTTTCACATAGCCCTTGGGGTCAGAGTACAGGGTCACCATTGTATCAACGCCCATAGAGCAATTGCAGGTTAAGGTCCTTGCTCAAGGGCCCAGCAGAGTAGGATCCCCTTTTACAGTAATGGTGATTCAAACTGGCAACCTTCTGGATACCAGCGCAGATCCTTAGTCACTGAATATCAAGCACGTTTTATTAAACTAAATAACTATATTTTCCCAGAACACTTCAACTGTGAGAAAAATAGGAGATGCCATTTAACTATTTATGTGGCTTCTTGTGGTGGGGTGTGTCACTGGGGTGATTTTAGTAATTTAATTGTTTTAATGCTTACTAGGTGGCATTAGAAAAGATTGATGACCAAACACTACAGCAGATTGATTCTGCTTTAAGTAACTAAAAGAGCAGAGGAGATGGCTAGGCACTGCAGAAGAGGGCACTCCTATTAATTATCAGTGAGTAACAAAGGACCTAGGAGTAACAGCAACAGAGAAGCTGAGCAGTGTGTGAATCTGAGCTATGGAGCAGAGCTGGGAGAAGATCATTGGGGTCTTCAGTGAAGTTCCATGTGCTGACTGCGGTCTGCTGTTCACGTGTTGTGGACAGTCTACATCAGAAGGAGGTTCCCTGGGATCTGAATGACAGGTTACAACTATGTTTAAGTTTTTAACTGGATTTTAACCATTTAGCTATTCACCTGGGAAGACACTTTCTTTTTTACCATGAATATTTTATTTCATCTTTTATGTACCGTTTTGAACTTAGCTCTTTGTTGATTAATAAACACTATGCTCTTTGCACTTGAAACTCACATTTGCCTACTCATTTGTTACTGGTCCATTCTTGGTATATGAACTAGCCCTAGGAAAAGAGATGATCCACATCAAACAGATTTTAAGTCAGAGACCTAAGACTTATAGTCTTGCTGAGCAGAGGTGCTGTTTATTCTGGGAAAGCTGAATGGCAAAATAGGATTCAGCTTTTGATTCCAATGGAATCAACCTTGAGCGTGTATGATAATGACTTAGTACCATTTTCTTTGTGTTTTGGGAAACTGTAAGCTCCGTTAACAAGATGAAAAATAAAAAGCGTTCAGCAAACACATTAGACATTTGTAAAGAACCTTTCTCTCTTTGAAAACACCTGAAAATGGACTCTTTCATGGAGTTTTATACCTGCTTAGCCTGAGGACACTTGGAAAGGAGCTCTGTCTCCTTTCCATTTCTCTGGCAAGAAATATTTCTTTAAGGATATATAATGTGTAACTAAGGAACTGGGCCATCTGGGAACTGTCATCTGGGACTGAATTAAGACTACATAAATCTACCCAAGTGTTATAATTCTTTGTATTTCTTATATTTACTACTACTATTGGTTTTGATGCAAATAAATATCAATTTTATTTAAAAGCTTATATCAATGACTCTGTACAATTGCAACTAGTGAGATGAGAAGATGATTGATTATTCCTATTTAAACTTCGGCCCTTTAATGGCTTAAGAGGATGTCTTTGAGAGTCCATCTGTTACTGGTAAACTGGACTCCAGTAAGGGTTTGACAGTAAAAAACTAACCCAGTCAGCAAAACATGGACTGAATACATTTGTTACAATATTCAAAGTGAGAAATGAAACAATTGTAGAGTTGGTTTGACATTTTTTCCAAACTCCAATCAAGAAGAGAACCTAAAATGTAAGTTAGGACCTTTCGTGACAGATACATGTCACAGGTGATCTGTTAACATGATAAAACATCTGTATTTCAAGATTTTGAAAATGTAAAGATCCTAGATCTGTTGAACATTAGCAACATACCTGACGATTATTGTATTTTTCAGGTAATACTGATGAAGTAAATAACAGTATTGCAGCATTTATGTTATAATATACACTATTCCGGAAATCTCTTTGTATCAGAAAAATGACTAATGACTGGAAAGTTCCAAGACTTCAGGCCAAAACAAAGAAGAAAAATGGATTCATTCCATGAAAAATAACAGATCCTATAGTTAAAAGAAAAAAGAAGGTAAATTGTCAGTAATATTGTCATGTGTACAGAGTACAGTGTAATTCTTACTTATATGTCTGACTAATATATTTCAACACACTCCATGCTACATAAGAATGTTTTAAAGTTCCATTGCATTCCATTATCCAACCCGCTATATCCTAACTACAGGGTCACGGGGGTCTGCTGGAGCCAATCCCAGCCAACTCAGGATGCAAGGCAGGAAACAAATCCCGGGCAGTGCGCCAGCCCACTGCAGGAATGTATTAAAGTACAGAACTTAATTTTATTTTAAAGAAACCTCAAATCATATTACCTGATATATCTCTTACCTCTGTTTCCATTGTAACATATTTAATAATACACTGGTTAGAAACCAGTAAATGGTCATTGTACTTGTTGAGTATGCATATTCTATGCATGTCTTTGTGGGTTTTCCTGATGATACTCCACCCCCAAATACGATTAGGATAATGGATGATTCCAAAACAAGCCCTGGAAGTGTGGGTGCAGGCTTGGATTGGCACTGTATGCATAGCCATTTTCTGTCATGTGCCCAGTGTTGCTAAGTTAGGCTCAGGCACTCTGACCCTGAACTGAAGTAAGCAAATTTAAGAAGGTTATGTTATGTTATAAATTTATTTACAGATTGCCATGTATGTGAACACTAACCATGCTTTATTGGTAATGCTTTTAAGGAAGCACAAGAAGGAAAGAATTCTGTAGTCAAAAGTCTCATTCCTCTTTACATTTTACACCGTTAGATAAGAAGCCACATGCACAAATAGTGTGGATCTTTAACTCTCTAGTTAACTTTAGTCAGCAGTCTGGCTATACATTTATTCCCAGGGTGATAATTGAAACAGAGTCTCCAGAATAGTGATAGAAAATGAGAAAGAGAGGGGGAGAGAGAAAGACAGACAGAGAAAAGAAAGTTAAGACAATACACAGTAGCAAATAATTACACTCTGGATGGCTCTACTTTTTGTTGTGGTTAGTTTTGTTTGAATCTTGAAAAACATTTCAAATGTTATTCTTCAGAATATATATATATATATATAATTTTCTTTTTCCCATATGATACCATGAGACATCATTTCTAAGCACCATTGTGGCAGAAAAATTCTTTATGAGATGCTTTATGAGTTTCACACAGATTTCAAGTCCATTTGGAATACTGCCCTATTTCCTGAACAAGAATATTCCAGCACATAGTTAAGGCTGTTCTACTAGATGAAAGTAACCAGCAGAGTGGATCCCAAAGGATGTTGCAGTATCCTGGCCCAAGCAATATTTCTCCACACAGAAAAGTTCCTTTAGTATCAGAAGAGATGCTTTTTTTGAACATGTCATTGTTTATATCACCACCAAACCGGAAAATGCTTATAAATCAAAGTTCATGAACGGATACATATATAACTCTACAGCCTATAATTTATAAAACAGGATAAAGTGATAGATAAATAAAAATAAGAAAAATGTATAATAATTAGTCAAATATGCATTCTGTTTCACTCTTGGAAGTGAAGACATCAGTACTGTGCATATTTTCCTCTATCCATAAGCATCAGGATGTACAATTATATAATGTGTATAGTACTACATTTTGACAAATAAAATTTTTGAACATTCAGTAAGAAGCAGAGGTGTTATTAAGGGGAATTCCTGGGTTCCAGGGCTATAGCTCCTGATCTCAGATGTCCACTGATCTTTGAAAGCCCAACCCTTCTTCCTCCCGTTCTAACTTCCAAACATCCAAAAATAAATTGCCCCCACTCCCTCTAACATATCTGCTGAAGTAATGTCATTATCAGTGATGGAGAAACTACTGATGCCCCGGTAGGGAGAGGTGTTGTCTAGCTGGCAGATGTTAGCTAAAATCAGACATTGTTTGTTGTTTATCTCACCTCTGGCCATATGTCATATCTTATATTAACAGAGAGCTATACCAGCATAATGTTTTCTTCTAACCATTGTCATTGATTTATTTTTTATTGTTCATATACCTTAATGTGTTAATGTAAGCACATGTCATAAGGTTATGTACTACCGTGTTACCAATTAAAATCTGAAAATCTGTGTAAACTGTGCTAAGGAAAGAGAGTTATACAAAGTGAATTGGTTTGAATTCAGATACAATTATTTAGACAAATCAGTCCCAGTGGTCCTCATTCTACACCTCATCCAAATGTCAAATCTTTTGTTAAAGAGTCACAAATGTCTTTGAAAGCAGTAACCTAACACCATGTTCACTAAACCTTTATTAAAGTAGACCATATGCAGTACTACTCCCCAAGGCACATTTCAAAGTCCTCTGTATATCTGTTGGTTAATCCTTCACTGCTTAGCTCCTCTTTCTTTACCAGATGAGAAGCCCCATCTTGTCTAACTGTAGTATTTTCTTCAACTGTATTCTCAGACTGGTTCATGAAGTAACCAGGCTATTGTAAGCACAAAATTAAAAAATGACATCTTTCTTGTAGTACAAAAATTAGTTTTGCTAATCCTAATAAAAAAGAGAATCAGGCAGTTGCAAGAAAATATAAATATGTGCCTTGGCTTGCTAAACTGGCCCAAGTGTCTGTTGTATGTTCACCCTGCGATGCACTGGCACCTTGTCTAGAGGTTGTTCCTGTCTTATGCCCTATGGTTGCTGGGATTAGAGCCAGCTTCCCCACAATATTGCTCAAGATTAAGTAGGTTTGGAAGAGGAGAAATCATAAGGAATCTATTACCATTAAGGTATAAAATAACAACAGTGAAAAAGCAAGAATAAAGATATTTATTACTTTCCATTAAGTTTCATAACTGAAAAAGTAGTTGTTATGATCCTAATAGTATGATTTACTTTACCCATTATGTGAGTTTTGATTTTAGTTCTAGTTTGAATATGATTATAATTTAACATTAAGTTTGGTGACATCACCACAATGCCTTTTTATTTTGCACAAACTGCAATTCCATGCACAATATTCCTGGAAACAGCCATACTGTTTACTGTGACTATGTCCTTTGCTGATCACATGACATACAACTCATCTGCTAAACTATATTATGTCATCATGTCCTATCTATACATGATGGCAACATGGATACCTTAGCTTCCTTGCTTTGGATGTTTCTCTCTCTCATTATTTACCTCCTCTCACTTTCTCTCTCTTTTTGTAATACAGAGGAAATTAAAATGAGATTTTAGTATTAGGATGTATTGCTTGTGTCTTGACTATGATTCTGTTTTGTGTTTTGGCTCTGACATTCTGTTCTCTTCATTCTACCCTGGTTATAACTTGTACTGATGGGCGACTTGCAAATGATTCATTACTTTTGAATGGTAATTTTTAGTGAAAAATAGGAATAGATTTGCCAAATCGAGTGAATCTGTTCAGTGGAGTAATAAAACACATGCGAGTCCTGTGTGATGTCATGAGTATCTTTCTTTTTGCTGATGCTGCTCAACGTTTAAAACACATGCACAAGAATCGACTGCATCAAGCGTCTCAGCCTAGTTTAGTTATGATTCTCTTGAGCTCAAACTATATTAATATTGGCAAATGAAAACTCTGTCAGTGATGATCCTCATTCATCATACAAGTACAATACAGTAACAGCATATTTAAATTAGAATTAATTCATTTATCTGTTTTGTAGAATTTGTTATTGGAATTGTTTTAAACTGAATATGTTAGCAATATTAAAAGTAATATTAATACTTATGTTCCTTTGTACATTCAACAAATTAGGCACACACCTTATAAAAATATTTACATTTTTCACAATTATTTGCTTTCAACTTTACTTTAGCACACACATTTTTACAGCTCCTTAACTGCACTGGGCATGTATCAATTACTGATTATTTTGAGTTTGAAATTAATCATTACCTGAGAACAAGTTGCATGATCCTCATTCACTTGATCCATGAATGAATCATTAGCTGAGAACGAGTCACAAGATTCTCGTCATTTGATTCATAAAAGAAACCATATGACCGGAAACATAACAATCTTAACTCAGTTCAGTATTGGAATTGCATCTTAAAAGACATTACAAACAACTTTGTAAAAATATCATTTATTTTCATTTGTTCTTATTACACTTGTCCCAAATCTTATTCTGTGTCGGTTTTCCTTTATTATAATATACAATGTCTTGTTCTTGTGAGCTTGCAATTCCACTCTGCATCACAGGCTGGTGCTGCCTCCTAATGTCTCTCCTCTCCTTCTCTCAGCAGATTTGGAGAATTACGGATCAGCAATGCATGACATCACTTTTGGGTCTGGGGCTCCTAAACCCACCCCTTCCACATCATCGACTTTATAAACCACACCACCACCACCTCTCTCCAGTGTGGTCTGAGACTCCAGTCTGTAAAGGCATATTTTGTTTTGCAACTTACCAAGTTTTAGTGTACAACAATATACAGGGATCACCATTCAGCACCCCGAAACCTCCAACTTTGTTTTTTGTATTCTTATTACTATATATACTGTTTATATAATAATGTATGAATTACTACAAATGAATAAATGAATGAATCAGGTCAGGTCAAGCTGGGGAGCATGCACTGGTACAGCATGTTGCTGCAACCACCACATAACGAAACAGCTCAGGATCCTGGTTGGCAAACCCCCCAAGCAGACATGAAGTCCAGTCCCACCCTCTGGAAATGACCCTCTATCTGTTGCAGCCAGGTGTTACGTGGGCATCCCCTTGGCCTGGTCCAGCCACTCAGGTCTTCAACAATGAGGATCCTGAGATCTGGATCACCTCCGGGGAATTGGGCCACATGGCCCTAGTGCCGTAACTGACATTCCCTCACAATGCAGGTAATGTGCCTCATTCAGGAGTCCATGAGCAACCTCTCATTCAACACAAGGTTGAACCAGCCGTACCCAAGGATTCTCTGAAGAGACACTGTACCGAAGGAGTCCAGTCTTCATCTCAGGTCTCTGGATAGCATCTATGTCTCACAACCATATAGCAAAAGAGGAAGCACCAGGACTCTAAAGACTTGGACCATCATCTCTTTGCAATAGATATTGCGAGCACCACATACCCCTTTCCAGCGATCTCGTGACCCCCCATGCTATCCATATCCATCTACTGACGTCATAGGAAGAGTCACTAGAGACCTGACAGTTGGCAGGTAATGAATGGATACATTTAGTTAAATATTTATGATGTGATTAAAAGAGGATTTACAAATGCACCAGTGTCTAGTCCTAAAAAATATTAAATGAATCAAAAGAATTGATTCACTTAAACATGTAGTTTGAAAGAATGAATTTAGAAAAGTGAAACAGAGTGCCCATCACTTTTAACTTATGCCTGGTCCCCAACAAATACTTCTTCCTCTTCTCTGTATTTTAACTCTTGGTATTTTCTAGGAGGTATGTATTTTTAGGGTACTCTGCATTTACCAAGGTGTCTTTAACAGTAGTATAGAAACAACATTAAATAGTAAAGTTAACAATGCTGCCTCATAGTTCTAAAATTTCTGAATTTAAAAACTTGGCTAGTGCATTTTCTATTTTGGAATTTGCACATAAAAGTTTTTTTTCTCTGATGCTAATCTGATTTGCTTATACATTTCAAAAACATGTAGATGAGGCTGATTGACAAGTCCAAACCAGATAACAGAACGTGGGTATGTACACAAGTAGGCCCTGTGATGGACTGGTGTTCTGTTAAATATACATGCAAAGAACAATGAAAAGATACAAATGCTACAAAGGCAATTTTGGTTTCTTTAAAAAATGGCATTGCTTAATCCCTCGTATAGGTACTGTGAATAAGGCACTATATAAGTGTCCAACCCGGCACAGATTCACACTGAAGCATGTATAAATAGAACAGAAATCTTTTCTTTTTCTTCACCTGTGGGACACGTCTTCCCCGTGAACCCCACAGGCATAACACAGTCCCAAGCACTTAAGCACAGCTCAAAACACTCTTCCCCTGTGGGGTATAACACAGTCCCAAAGTACCTTACTGTCAACACAACAATCTTTCGCTGGCACCACCACTCCTCTCAGGCAACCTCGTCCTTTTCCTCCCGATTCTGGCCCTGAGTGGTGGTTGCTGGATCCTTTTATGGACCTCCCGGAAGGGCTACTTGTGCTTGCTCACCTGTTCCCCATCGCACTCCCGGGTGGGGCTGATAATTAGAGCAGCTGGGCTCAACGATCTCCGCCATGTCCCCTGGCGGCCATCCCAGGTCCCCACAGGGTTGTGGAGAACTCCATCTCCCATGAAACCTTGCGGGAAACTGAGGCATCATCGTCAACCAAGCACCCCGGGGGAGGTACTGAGGAGTCCATGGCTGCTCCCCCGGAACATAAGCAGAAGGGACGTCCTGGCCGGGCATGGACTCCGGCCGTCCTCAACAGTACTTACCATGTAGTGCAGGGTTTTGGTTTAAACTGTCTCTCAAGAAGGTCCTATATTTCAGACTTTCATAAGCGTTTTTATTGCACCACTGCATCAAAGCTTCATTCTGTACTCATGGGTACCTGACAGATTGGATGTCCCAGGGTAATATACCTGCAGAAGTTTGAATTAACTTACATCATTGATCACAAAGTTTATACAGCAATTGTAACTGCTTGAGAGCTTACTAGGGTACTGGAAAAGTATTGCTGCTACATATATAGGTGATGTTAGTTGTCAGGGATAGGTATATTTTCTTTCTTGGTTTGAACATGATTGTGTGCTCTACTATGAAACTAGAAGTATGAGAGGCAGTCTTCATCCCATATGGTCAAGTTAATATAGGCATGAGAGTTGGGGATACAGAGGGTGCGATTCCTATGCCTAAAGAGTAAGTTTCTATCTGTATGATTTTACTTTAGATTTGCATATGACTTTCTCCTCTTTGAAAATGTATATTGCCATAGCACATTTTGTAGAATAACAGACATACAAGAAATAATACAGCAATGTACCTCTAGGAAAAAGTGGGGTGCTGAGGGTGTGGCACTCATCAAATGAGCTTCAACTTCAAATGACAATCAGCATGGAGAAATTGTGACCCAAGCCAACAAGAACCTTTTGTACAGAGAAGAGAGACACTCTCTTTGACTGACAATTCTCAAATGTGTAGCACTGTCAGTTAACATAATTTTCTATGGCTATGTGCAAGCCTTAGAATACATTAAAGGTAAATCTGATATCTATTATAATAGTTACAACTTAGATAAAGGCAGTTCTATTTACATATATTCTGCATTATTTTTAGCGGGTGTAAACTGTAGTTATGTATTGCGTGTTATTCCGCCTGCCCAGCTAAAAATTCTGATTTGACGTCTCACTACTTTTTGAGCTACAATAACCTTGCATTTCTATTTACACTTCTTCCCCTAGAGAGCCTTACCAACTTTTATTTCCCCCAAGAGAGGACAGGTCTCTTTTAATATCTTCTTCCGGTCTAGACAGGACTGGACCTAGGTCATCTAACCTACATAGGATTCAGGAAATATCTCCACTCTGCATTTAAAGAAACTGGCCCTTTAATAAATACCACACCTGACCAACCCCCAGGTGAGATTATAGACCAGCCAGCCAGGGGCTCTACTTTTATTGAAACAGTAACCGAGATTTTATTTTTGTATTTTTAGGTGTGTTGTCTAAATTTAGCATTTTCAGAGTGCTGCCTTGTAAATAAAACAAAAATACTAAATCATTCAGACTCAATGAAATATATTTCATAGTATTTAAAGCTTATTATTTCTGCGGTTACACGCACAGTCCTGTAGTTTTCCTAAGTTTGTTTTGTAACTGTATCTTTTTAGTAAGGAAAATAATTTCAAAAAGCTTCAGTAATTCTTTAGTATACCTTCACTTAGTCAGATGTATACCTGCTGTTTTATAAAATGTTCATCTTTTTTAATATATTGATTACATTTCAAAGACTTATTAAACTTGTCAATAAAGATTTCATTAGATATCCTTCTAAACACACTCTTCACTTTTAAACACAACCCTTTATTTCAGACTCTCTCTCTCTCTCTCTCTCTCTGGCATTTCCTGAAAGACATGCATGTAGTGAATTGTGTTTGGAAAACCTCCTGCAGTTTTATAGGTGAGGGTTCAGAACTTTCTTATAGCTTTTGAGAGCATGCCGGATAAAAATCTAGCCCAATTATTGTTGTAGTCTGTCCCCTAAACTATCTAAGCAGCTTATTAGATAAGCGCTGTAGGGCAGTTTCAAATTTTATGCCAGAAGAATTAGTGTTTTTTACCTTTTAAACACCCAAATGCCTAAATAAAAATCCATTGTTACACAAATACATGCTTCTAAATACATATGTTCTTTTATTTTCTTGTTTAGACGTTTCATTTAAGGCTGCTGTTTCAGCAACTTGTATATATAATGTCTGCCTTCGAATATAACCTAATAATACTACTAAGCGGTTATTATACACACTTGGAGTATGGTGGCCTACAACAGGATTTTGTAAGATAATGTTGAATATGAATTTAGTATTAGGATTTTCTAATAGATGTGTGTGGCCAAAGCTCTGCAGACCTGTCAGTCACGTTACCAAAATGGTAGTGGCTTTTAGTATGCAGAAATGAATATGGAGAGTGGCATGCATTCATTTACTAAATCATTATTGAAATGTGAATCTTACTATGCATGACATTAGACTAATTCACAGACAGTAAGGTGTCCAGCTGCTTATATGGGGTTGTAGTAATGTATGAAGAAAATATGAGAATGAAAGCATCATTTTTCATCTACTTGCTCTGAAAAGCAGTCAAATATGCAATCTTCGGGTATCAAAAAGGTATTGCTTTAATAATGAACTCAACCCAGTTAAAGACATAATTACAGTTAACTGTTTGAATAGTTTCAGTAACAATATCTGCCCAATATTTGATAAACACTGGCCCTAACCTTCAAATAGAATTGGTCAGAATATCAGTTCTACAGGCGCACATGCCATGATCAAATGAGACTTTAGAAATTACTCAGGAAAGAAGTTGCTGATGTACAGTGCATCAGTCTAAATATGGTTAAAAAGCAAGTTATCAGGTTGTGTGTCTTCACCAAACCAGCAACCCAGAGCCAGAGTGTCTGAACAGATAGCTATCAGAACAATCACAAAAGTGACTGCCCTGTCAAAACCTTTTAAAGGACAGGTTATAATAGTCACAAAAATCCAAGAAGAACATATGTACAATATGCATCTCTTACCTCAGGTAAAATCAGTGCTTGTAATTTCATCTTCAGAAAGAGCGGCAGAATAGCAAAATGAAGAACACTGCTCACTAATATGGAATCACATGAAGTCTGCTAAAATCTATCTGTATGGTTCTTAGTGGATGTGAAAAAAATGTAATTTAATCTTATGTTTTGAAGACATTGCATTCTGTACTAAGAACTTAAGCCAAGAGTCAAGAATCATAGTGGAATTGTTTTATGAATCTCCATCAGAACCTAGATGACTTTTCATTATTGAAATAGACTTAAATGATGCTCTTTATCGGAGGAATTCAATCAAACGGAAGGATGTCATCTGCTAAAGCTAAAGTACTGTACATCTAGGGTGAACAAAGAACAAAGAAGACAATAATTTAGAATGTCTAAATAGATTAATCAGAATTGTTCATGAAAAGAAAGATATAATGACTTAATGAAAGTATAGACCTAAACCCTTTTGAGATACAGTTTGTGGACCTGAAATGACCGTGTCTTAATTGGAAATCAACACATACTGCTTACACTAGCAGTTTGACAAGATGTAGTTGGCCAAAATAGTTTTGAAAGTATAAATTATTAGTTAATCAATTATGCTATTATAATTCTAATTTGATGGTTAATACGATCAGGAATAGCTTATTTTGTGCTTTATTTCACTCAGATATGATTTATGACAACTGACATCTTTACATGATACAATTACCCAAAGATGAGTGTGAAAGGTTAATTAGTAACATCAAACTAACCCCATCAAAGGATTTGCTCAATGCTGTCAAAATAGCCTTCAGCCACCACTACCCTGAACTAGATTTTTCAGGTTGAAAAATGAATGGATGAAAATGTACTGTATGATATAGAAAATTATATTCATCTTCCAATACTATAATATTAATACTTACCTGAAGATTTTCTTTAAAGTTGACAAGCAAGAAAAATGAAAAAGTAGTCTAAGATTAGTCAGTCAGTCATTATCTGACCCACTATATCCTAACACAGGGTCACGGGGGGTCTGCTGGAGACCATCCCAGCCAACACAGGGCAGGAACAAATCTCTAGGCAGGGTGCCAACCCAATGCAGGGCATTGCCATGATTAACCATTCTTAAATTTATATAAGAATATTAAGCATTACCCTTCACCTAAACCATACTGTATATGCAGTGCATTGGATTGATTGCCCCCCCCCCCCCATCCCATTCAATTCCAGAGCTATGGCAGAGAAAAGTTGTAAAGATAATTTTAAATCCATATCAGGTTAATTTGAGGCTCTACAGCTGCATGTTACTTATAAAGGCAAATCTACACATGAGGAGTTTCAAATCATAAGCTTACCAAAACAACGTCATAAACCATTAACATTGTAAGAACACAGGGGCACAATAAGAAGGTTTGGGGCACCTGCTGGCAAACTCCATATAATTGATTTTCAAAAAAAACAAAACATGATTCGAAAACATTAAAGTAATGTCTTTTCAGATGGGAGTCCGATATTGAATTGGTCCAAAGATGGCACAGTCTCTGATTATGTTGATATCCTGCAGGAAAAGGCAGATTCAGGTGGCCGGGGACCAGAAGTGACAATTTTCTAGTCTGCAGAGGAGGAAAAAGGAAGGCATTATCACATAGTGCCAGCCCCTTGAGCAGCAAAGAAAATGCATCACCAGAGCCTTTAAACTGCTCCCAAGGCAAACGCGTGTGACAACTTATACATTTAAACATGGTTCCGAAAAAGACTGACTAGCACAAGAGAATCACAAAATGTGATGCAACTGAAATATAACAATCATCTTTAAATAGTGATCCTTGCTGTGTTGCTGTTTTATGAAAAAACAAAACACTACAAATAAAAGTTTCAGGCAAAGAATTAATAATGATTTTATCATCCATCCATCCATTATCCAACCCGCTATATCCTAACTACAGGGTCACGGGGGTCTGCTGGAGACAATCCCAGCCAACAAATGGCGCAAAGGCAGGGAACAAATCCCAGGCAGGGTGCCAGTCCACTGCAGGACACACATACACACACACACCAAGCACACACTAGGGACAATTTAGAATCGCCAATACACCTAACCTGCAAGTCTTAGGACTGTGGGAGAAAACCTTTTTACTTGTGTGTCTTGTGGCTGAGACTCTGGCCAACCGCGTGACCCATGATTTTTTTTTTTTATTATCATACTTGATAATCAGATTTGTTACAATCACAAACCTTTCAGAGAATATTCGACAGCTGTGTTTTTACTCACTATAGATAGGTTCATTCAGGAAGTTCTGGAATAATTGATATACCACTCATTTCATTTAGGAAACTGATAAGCTAATAGGTAGGAGAGTGAGGCATATTCTATAAATCACACACACAATTAATCTTGGGTATCATAACATGTTATTTTTCTTTAAAAGCTTTGCTGCTCTCATTGTTATACAAGTAGGCCAAGTGATCAAACTGAATATTACAGAAAATTGGGACTGGGCTTTTCTTTTTTAATTTGCTGTATTTATTTAAGATATGTGTAAGCCAGGGCAGGCCCAGCTGAGGCAAAAGGAATGAAAGCCTAGAAACACTTGGCACAAAATGCTGCTATCCTTTAGACTTTTTTGTCCGACTAACCAGCCCTTGGAAACCTGTAGGTGATGACAGTGTTCGTGCTTCATTATTATTTCAATTTCCATTGAAATTGCCAGCAACATCTGTACTATATATAAATGTATACAAATGTTTCTTGATTTACAGTATAGGCAGAGTCAAGTCTGAGAAACTTTACTGTTAGTGTTACACTTTCATCAGAAACAGTTTTTTTTTTTTATTGCTATAAAAGAAAGCATGTTCAAATGTCTCCATTACCTATTTACTATTAGGTTACTGAAATACTTTAGCTGTCTATTTGTAGTATACTTATCCTCATTTATAAATATCGAGAATACAAGAATGGAGGACTTTATTGCTGTTGTTGGCGTTTGTTGCTTTGTTAATTACACTAGTTGAAATTCAACCTTCATGAAAAGGGAATGTAAATTGTGATATTTGCAAATGATAACAATAGGTTTTCAGATAATGACTTTTTTAAAAATTAATATTGGGCATTTTAATACACACACACTTTCTTTAGTAAATTCAGTAAAAGAGCTGCCAGCAGTCGCGTTGTAGTTTTTAGTTTTAGGCAGCTGTCATCAAAGACTTGCAGTTGCAGTTGCAGTTTTAAATTTAAGTCAGGAGCCTTTCAATCACATCTCGGACACATTTGACTGTGAAAAAAATCTGGAAATCTCACAAATCATGTAACTAATCTTAATTTAAATATACATGAAGAAATCTTACTGTACTGATGTGGGAATAGATATTCTTTAGGAATATTACATTGTCAATCAGTCATCATCCAACCCGCTATATCCTAACACAGGGTCACGGGGGTCTACTGGAGCCAATCCCAGCCAGCACAGGGCGCAAGGCAGGAACAAACCCCGGGCAGGGCGCCAGCCCACCGCAGGGCACACACACACACACCAAGCAAACACTAGGGACAATTTAGGATCGCCAATGCACCTAACCTGCATGTCTTTGGATTGTGGGAGGAAAGCGAAGCACCCGGAGGAAACTCATGCAGACACGGGGAGAACATGCAAACTCCACGCAGGGAGGATCTGGGAAGCAAACCCAGGTCTCCTTACTGCGAGGCAGCAGCGCTATCACTGTGCCACCGTGCCGTCCAACATTACATTGTAAAAAACAATATAGAGCATTACATTTTAAACACAGACTTATTCCAATTCAGAGTAATGGAGAAGCCAGATTCTATCCTGGCTGTATAAGACACAAATCAGAAACAACAACTTGACAAGGACACCAGTCTATTTAAGGGTCAAATTCAGAATCACCAATTAGCTTACACATCAATAGTGATGTGGAAAACAAAAACTGTGTACCAGGAGAAAAACCCACAGAGTCACTGACAGAACATGAAAACTCCACAAAGACAGTGATCAGGCATATGATTTGAACACAGGATGCTGAATTGATGAGGCAGCAGTATTAACCACTGCGGCATCATACCGCATCTTAAATTTAATAATTGAATGAAACAAAGTCTTTTTCAAGTATCAGAATTAATTTTATATTGTGCCTTACAGTTGCCAAAAGTTTGTTTTTAAACCAGGAGTACACAATATAAATTGCCAGCTGTTATGTCTCAATGATGGGCAAATTCTGATCCTCACATATAGGCAGAAATTCTTAAACAAAATTGCATACATCTTCATCAAATCAAACCATAAATGGCAACACCAAAAGTGTTCTAAATGATGACTTGGAGTCAGAGGCAGACACCAAACCATGATTTTAGCTGAATACCCAGAAAATATGAAAGTATGAAGTGTTGGGTAGGAAATTTAGGTAGAGATCCATGTGTGTATAAAAGGGTAACTACACTATGAACATTAGGCTTTACAAAATTACAGCTCAAACAGTTCATGGGAGAGCAAATCTCATATTAAAGTATGAGGTCCACCACACAACGACTGTGCTCCTCCAGGACAGCTTACCTGTGGCATAGCATCTTTATTTTTACCCAAATGTGAAAGTGTAGGAATACCTAGAGCTGTTAGTGGGAACTCTTTATTGGAGGTTTCTGACCTTCTTATGTCATGGGCTCTTGCATATAATATTCATAAAACACCTTAAGCTTAAAAGGACTGCTCAGTCCTTAGACCATAGGGTTTAATAGGTACTTGGCATCATGGGATGAAGGAAAGCACAAGAGAATTAAATTATTCATCTTATTATGTTCTATATTCTGGTCCTTGCTTTAATTACTTCCTTTTTGTTTAATAAGCAATAAGTAATTGTTGTTACTTTAGTCTCGCAGTATGTCATTTGTGTCCTGTGCCAGCAAAATTGTGACTGCAGAGTATATGTTTATTTGAAGGCCTGGAATGCATAAACACAGTCAAAAGCAAGCCCAGGTCAATGCCTGAAGGAAAGATACTGAGGTACCAATATTAAAATGAATATTAAGAATATTATTTGGAAAAAAGCTTAAGGCCGAGTTCTTAATACCAAAAGATTTCTGAAATAGAATATCACACAAAACTTTAAAGCTTTCTTTTGTGATTCCATCCACAAACTTAGAGAACACATAACCTTCAGCAGCAATTTAAAAATTGTCACGATGATGACCACAGCTCAAATGCAGCTATTGAGATCATGCCCCTTAACAACAAGTTGTTGCATTGTAGAAACAATAGCATCACTCAGAAGGACAGAGCTTCTTGCAATTTTCAAAATATAACAAAATAAAGACTCCACTAAAAGATACATAGAAAATATTATTATTGTGGAATTCCTCAACATTCAAAAAAATCAGATTCACCAACAAAAAATGATGAAGTTAACAGAAAAATTAATAAAGTTTAATAAAAATCATAACAATTTTTTCCAAGATCAGCCTACAAGCATGAATTAAAAACTGAGATACAGGGCCACATGGGGCACAATTGTACTCCAAGTCTGAGAAACATTGGCTTCACTGTTCTTTCAATACCATCACTAGGACTCCATGAACTCCAACGGTATCACTAGGGTACAAAGGATATGTTTTCACTGTTGAGTTTTCCCATGATGCTGTACACCAATGGTTCTTGCCCTTTTTGGCCTAGGGACTTAGTTTTATCTATGTTGTTCAGCAATGACTCTTTATTAGTGTACTTATTTATCAGCCAGTCAACATTTTTTGTAGTATGGCACACATTAACAAATAACATCAAATACACATTCAGTATTCAAATGCAGTGTACATAATAGTTTGGCTCAAGTTTTTGGGATGAATCTTGTCAGGTCGATACAGAATTGGAAAAGTTTGGAGTAGATAATGTCATGGAGTATTTGAAGAACTTGTCCATATTCATTGGCCTTCTTAAAGAATAACTAAATTTTAAAAACTACATAACTTGTTCTGGTATTGAAATAAAGGAAGCCATGGGGCATAGAACTCTACCGTAAAATATAAACTTAAAACTTTATTGAATATATCCATTTTTTCCATCAAAGAAAGTTATTGAGAATTAACTTGCATATTGAGGTCACATGCACATTGTAAAATAGCTTTAGCATGTCATTTTCACACAAAAAATAATAATATTATGTGATTTAACTGTTTTTAAAAGAAGACCAGCTGTGTGCACTGTCTCAGTGCTTGTCTTCCTTTGCATCAAACTTTTATCCCAGGGGCAAAACGAGATCACACTAAAGTTTTCCTGCCATGTGCTTGATATTGTGCTGATTTACATTACTATTATATGAGAACTCATCCCACAAAGTCACTACTATCACACAATCAAATAAAAAACACACACTTACCTCAAGAAATATAGTAGCAGGAATATGTAGTTAAATTATTATTTCTAGATCCCTTTTGTTGTCACAAACATCCGTCAGAAACATGGAAGGCATTTCTTATATCAAAACCTTTGCCACTTCAAAGTGGATATATTCGATAAGGTTTTTATTTTTCGGTGGAGCTCCATGCCCCAAGGCTTCCATTATTAAATACTAGGGTGGGTAAGAATTTTTTTTTAATCTAAAGAAAATGCTTAACTTTAGAACACAATTGTGCATGATAAATGTATATACTCCATGTTTCTGAAGAAATAACTTTGACTTGAAAAATACCAAACTTTTAATGAAGCATGCGGTTTGTAACAGGTTGTCATCTCCTCGTAATTGGGCTTATTTCAGTTGTTTCAGTTCCCCAGTATGCAGGTGCAAAACGTCCCTTTAACCAGGTGCAGAACTAAAATCTGCCTTCATAGACCTCCTAAAAAATTAAAAGTGACAGCTGATTCTTTTTTTTTTGTTTTTTTAAACTGGCATCCAGTAAACAACATTTGGGTTGCAACTCCCGGGTGAAGAAACACTACACTACTGTCAGTACTCTGAAATGACACTTTGCTCTCCCTTAGGCCATATATCTCACCTCTCCAAAATTATTTTTCTCAGAATAAATGTAGAAAATCAATAGATTTAAATTAAAGAAACTGAAAAATAGTGTTATTTTTGAAAAATAATCATTTAAACACTAGTGTTTATTGTAGATCTTTTATTCTGAATAAAACTCCTTTAAAATACAATAGTTAACAGAAAACCCACATGTGTTAAAGTTCACATTTAAAGTGTCCATCCATCAACCAACCCACTATATCCTAACTACAGGGACATGGGGGTCTGCTGGAGCCAATCCCAGCCAACACAGGAAACAAACCCCAGGCACGGCACCAGCCTACAACAGGGCGCATACACACACACACAGCATGTCTTTGGACTGTGGGAGGAAACCGGAGTAAACCCACGCAGACACTGGGAGAACATGCAAACTCCACGCAAGGAGGACCCGGGAAGCAAACCCGGGGTCATCCTAACTGCGAGGCAGCAGCGCTACCACCGCGCCACCATGCCGCCCCACTTAAAGTGTATATATGGAAATGCAGTTTGCTGTGTTTATCTATTTAACTGCTCCTAATTTTATTGTGATTAAGTTTGATCAAATTTGGATCACTTTTATTTTCAATTCAACTTCAGTTTTCTTTAGTGTTTTTGCAATATAAATCAACTATACTTTTGGCAGCAGAGTTCAGAGCATTTTCTATCAAAGTAAAACTGGCGTGATTTTTACCTTACCTAGTACCATAAGTTGAAAAGCAGCAAATCCTTTGCCTTAGGAACAATATGATTTTGATTAGAAACCAAAGGAGATTTTTTTTTTAATCAAATACTTTTTTTGACAAAACATCCGGAGAGCAATATTCTAGAATCATCCGCATCTGTACTTTATCACACACAGAGACCCGGCATGTCAGAGTGGGTTGCTCCCACTTTGAACCTTCCTCACGTATCCCTCGTGGCACTGTTTTTTATGTAGTGTTCTTTAGCTGCACCAGGTGTTCAAGAAGCCTGATCATAAGGCAAGCAAGATTTTCACTTGTCATATGTCTTTTTGCTATAAATGACTGCAAATCTTCACCTGCCTCATTCTCATGTGAATGGCATTTTGCCAACAGACTGGACTGCTTGAAACAGCACATGAGGTGGAAAGCTTCTTTGAAATCCCTATCTTGAAAAGCATTCAAGGCCCATTTTTCTCAGCTCACCACCAGCTGCATAACTTAACATAGCACTCAATATTCAATTCAGTGAGATTAATTCCAATCTGTCAGTGTACAGTGGCCTACCCTCAAGCAGGAAGTGTTGTTTTTGGAACAATGTACAGCAGCCATTGCCGTTTTGCTGCTGAATGACAGAAATTAATAGTGAAGGCCCACATGTACCAATTTATCAGCAGCCATTTGAATGTACACTTTTTTGCAAACTTCACATCTTCAGACTGGGGAGCAATTGCCTGTCTATTTATGTCAAAATGTCAGTGAAAAACAGAAACTGGCCAGGCAGGGCTCAAGGGAGTAACTGATCCTAACCATTTAAAGTTTGGTTAAACTCCTTTAGGCCTAGTCATGAAAGGAGTTGACAGGCCCCTTGGGTAGGCCTCAAACTGATCACAAAGGGTATGTAAACACAGATGCAATAGGCACAAAGAACCCTAGATTGCAAAACGAAGAATGCCAAAGATATGGCAATTAAGACACAGCAAGAAATAGGTCTTTTACCAGTCTGAGCATAACAATAAGGAAGAACTGATTAAACGTTTGTGCACTTTATGGTTTATTGATCTTTGCCTTTCTTGCCAAGTATGAAGTTTAAAGAAAGAATCCTGATGAAAAACTAACACATTTCCAAAATGTCATAGTACAGTATTTCTTTGAATTTAGACCTTCTCAGATGCTCTTTGAACTTATAAATATCAACCTTTTAAAATATGAATGGTGGTGGGTTTACTGTCTAAAATGTCTTATTTACCATAAACTGCCCTAATTTGCTGGGTTTGTAAGAAATGTAATGATTTACTTATTGAGATAGAGGTACATAATAAACAAGAGCTGTTGTAAAATGTGTTCTTTAATTGAAATGTTTAAAGTTGAAATATTCTCAATTGTAATAGATATTTGTCATTTGTAACCCTCTGGGAGTGGCTCTTAGAAGGTTAGGACCATTGGTAAAGATTCAAAGATCTAAAATAGTACTATTAAAATATTACAAATATTAATCTGTGATCAACAACCTCAAAATAGCATACACCTCACATGCAAAAAAGAAGAAGTAAGTTTGATCTCTCATATCCCGTTAGAGGGCGAATCCCTGGGTTTGGCTGACATATATGCACAACTTCAAGTCCTTTTGATTATTTTTGCTGAAGACACTTATTGGTTTACTCCTTATCATAAAGGTTTCATTTTCTGTATAAAACATGGTCCAAAGATTGATGAATGAGTGTTTCTGTGTCTTGAGGCATGAAAATAGGGGAAACAACAAAAAGCTTGATGTTATGCATAAGCAGACATTAAGAGGAGTCAGACGGTATCTCATATGTGGGGGTTTTCTCATACCGATCAGTCAGGAGGTACCTAACAAAAAAAACTGAAGTGATTTCAAAGAGTTGATAAGTAGTTCTTAAGAATACAATATTTGGAGCTTTGATCAGAAAGTTTACATTGAGATTAATGTATTTCATAAATCTGTATATCAAGCTCTAGGAGAAAGGTAGGAAACAATCCTGGACACGATGTCAGTCTATGGCAAGGCCCATTCCCAGACACTTGGTATTTGTAGAGGTGCCAAGTAAGCTAAAAATGTATGCATATGGAACTTGGAAAGAAAACAGGAGGACCTGGATGTAGGAAGGATGTTAAGTCCATGTGTAGTAAGTGTTCAACAACATTTATTTATATAGCACATTTTCATACAAAAAGTAGCTCAAAGTGCTTTACATAATGAATAGAAAAATAAAAGACACAGTAAGAAAATAAAATAAGTCAACATTAATTAACATAGAATAAGAGTTTTCTGGCCAGGGTGGACAAAAAAAACAAAAAAAAAACTCCAGACGGCTGGAGAAAAAAAATAAAATCTGTAGGGATTCCAGACCATTAGACTGCCCAGTCCCCTCTGGACAGTTCAAGACAATATTGAAACCTAGGATTCTATTAGGGTAACCAGTAACCACATTATTAGTGCTAACCACCATACCATTATGTTGCCCCAGAGAAATGATATTTATAATTGTTTATTGACTGAGCTGTCATCAGTACTCTCTAAAGAATTTGAAATATCACAAAGTGCCGAGTAACCTTTCTTTTAAGTTAAGCGAACAATATCTTGCTGCTACAATTCGGCGCTGGAAAGATGAAACACCTTGAGGATTATACTGCAGAAATGAAAGATATTAATTTTAAAGCACACATTTTTGTCTAATATATTTGGGTAAAAAACCTATAGAGTCACTCAGCCTACACTGCTCACCTGGTGGTTTCGAACTTCTTCCACTTACGGATGATGGAGGCCACTGTGCTCATTGGGACCTTCAAAGCAGCAGAAATTTTTCTGTAACCTTCCCCAGATTTGTGCCTTGAGGCATAATCCTGTCTCGGAGGTCTACAGACAATTCCTTTGACTTCATGCTTGGGCTGTGCTGTGACATGAACTGTCAACTGTGGGACCTTATATAGACAGGTGTGTGCCTTTCCAAATCATGTCCAATCAACTGAATTTACCACAGGTGGACTCCAATTAAGCTGCAGAAACATCTCAAGGATGATCAGGGGAAACAGGATGCACCTGAGCTCAATTTTGAGCTTCATGGCAAAGGCTGTGAATACTTATGTACATGTGCTTTCTCAGTTTTTTTATTTTTAATAAATTTGCAAAAACCTCAAGTAAACTTTTTTCACATTGTCATTATGGGGTGTTGTGTGTAGAATTCTGAGGAAAAAAATGAATTTAATCCATTTTGTAATAAGGCTGTAACATAACAAAATGTGGAAAAAGTGATGCGCTGTGAATACTTTCCGGATGCACTGTAAATCAGTTTAGAGTCCAGAGTGGTCAAAGTCATTTCTGACAGAATTAAGCATAAGGCAAGACATTATTTCAGTGTATTATGGAGTACACTAGCAAAACACTCAATTTAGAGGTGCCAGTTATAATAATCTGCATGTCTTTTCATGTGGAGACTCAAAACATTATTGTAAATGAGTGAAAGAAAAACAGGAGATGGTTATCCAAAAATAAAAAATAGACATGCGAAGGAAGGGGTCAAATCCATGAGATCAGAAAAGGACAAGAATCAAAATAAATGGGGAAACACATTAATCAGAAATATGGAGTAAAACTAAGTTTAAACTAGAAAAGGAAAGCCTAGCACTAGGACCTATTTAAGTTAGAGACTAACTTTGAAACAGAAAAGCTTTGACAATTACTTTATCCACTGAGGGAAAGTGCATGAAATGACTACCATAGTTATACTGTATATCTTCAGTTCTGTGATGTCATTATTGCAATGATCACAGTCACGTGATACCTCGAAAATGGCATTGTGTAAATAAAGAAAATAAGACACAAGCAAGACTTTGTAAGATTTACTTAAAATAAATACTAAAGCACAGAAACAGAATCCTTATGATAATAAAATCATAAAATACACTCAAATACACACAAAACAATGTATTAAAATGACCATCAATGGATGTTGCCACCATAGAAAATATGGGTGCCTACCTGGCGATAATATAGAAAATGGCAGTGTCCAGGACAAAAACCCACAACAAAATGGTGTCAAACTGATGTCATAAAAATACTGATGAACCTGTTACTAAAATGAAACCGATTGAAATGTTGTTCTTACGGCTACTACTTTATCATATCTCAAGAGTTCTTGACCTTGGCTTGGTCACTTTAGGCCATACAAATTCTTTCAGTTCACCAGCTTCCTCCCTTATTTAAATGATTTCCATGCAGAGGTGGCCTTAGGGGTGTGCAGGGCCTAGGGCTGACCAACCCCACGCAGGGCCGGTTACATCAAACGTTGTTACCAGTATGTGTGGACTGTATAAACTTGTGGACGAATTTAATAAAAATAACGTTAACATACACTGGATTTTCTCATTACAGTATTCAGCTAAATTTTTGCTTGATAACACGCGGACTTTATCAAAATATAATTGGAGAATATAACTTGGCAAATCCACTTGAGCAGGACACATGGACCTCAAAAGCGTGGCCCCCTTAGGCATAGGGCCTGGGGCAGTCACCCCACTTGCCAGCCCCAAACTCTACTTTTATTTCCATGTTAGGTGAATTGGTGAGTCTGAATTTGCCAGGTATGTGTGTGTCAGCTTAAGTGCTCACATGATGCATTGGTTCCAATCATGTGATCTCTTGCTGTAACAGACATACTTTAACTTGCCACAAACCTGTAGTGAAAAACAGAAGATTTAGAAAATGAATGCATGAAACACTAAGTGGCATTAAAACCGAGACTAGATTGAGGGCATTATGTGTTAAAATAACATCTAAATTAACCACATTCACTTGTCAAACAATTCCATTAGAATTATTAGAAATCATTTTTTATTGTTGCCATATTTATTTTAATAATATTTCAGTTTACTCAGGATATCTGGTAAAGACACACAGATGATCAAAGATAAACTTTACCCAAATAACATATAACCTGAGTCAATGAAAAGGCAAATCTGTCTTTTTATGAATATGTCTTCAATCAAATTCTTTGCAAAATATTCATAAATAGAAATAAAGGATAAGAATAATTATTTGCATTATTTTACTATGCCAGTCTTAGCAGAAAATTGATACCATGCTTTCAGTATCTTTCATGCTACGTAATAATAATAATAATAATATGTGAATATTTACTCAGCTGTATAAATGTCTGCATTATTACTATCACTTTCATTTTTGCTTTCACTTACCATTCCCTTTTTGTTTTGAATTGAGAAGATTTTGTAAAGATAACGGACACCTGAAAGCATTCCATATTAAAACTGCAAAGCTCCACATTGAGTTCAGGCTCTAACCTGGTACACTGAGATTCTTAGTTGTATTTCTCCAATAGGTTACTAACAGTAGTATAATACTAACAATAATCAATGAATACATAAAATACGGAATGAGACATGTGCACAAAACACTTATGTTGTTTGTTGTCAGTATGAGTGAACTTGCATTATGATCGCAGAATCTATTGGTGCAAGTACAAAAGGATGTTGTTTTTCATAGATAGATAGATAGATAGGGTCAGTCTTGGTAGGAGTAGGGCAGTACTTCACCCTTCATCTTACTTTGCTTAATATTTTTTATTCTCCTCTCTCCTTATTGTTGTCTTAAGTGTTTTGACTGTTACTGTACCCTGATTCCTCAAGTTTATTATTGTTCAGATTTTGTAAGGGCAGTGCCATCATTAAAATTAGACCTCACTGGTGTCACCATCACCTGACAGGACTATAAAAGGAGCTGTTGCCAAAGCCTTAATGCTGTTATGCTTTTGGCTTCTCTCTTAATAGACTTTTTGTGTTAGTTATTATGTTGTTTTGGGAGACCTTTTTTGTATCCGAATTCTGTTTTTTTTTATAATAAGTTTTGGCTTTTAAGATTCCATATTTGGTCCAGCTTCTTGGCTCTGGTAAATTCTCATTTTTGTGTTTTTGTCTGAAATTCACTAGGCATCATTCATTATTTAATTTATTTAGTTTTGAGTTAATTATCTTTTTTATTGTTACTTTTCTCCTTGAGATAGTTCTGAAAGAGCCCTTTTAATGTTTGTATTTAGTAATTAGTCCTATTTTTGCTCTAATTTCCTGGGTAATTCTTTGTTGAATTCTATTCAGTAAAGATTGCTTTAGTGTTTTTTTGAGTTTGGGATGGCTTTATGCTGTTTGGGTCTAATCATAACAGCATTTTACCCATTTTGCTATGTTGCAGTCTTATGCTAAAATCATTTAAATTCATTTTTTTTTCTGTCATTAAGCAACACTCAACACCCCCAAATGACAAAGCAAAAACTTAATTTTAGAAATTTTCCCTAATTTATTAAAAATAAAAAACTGACATATTACATTGACACTAGTATTCTGACCTCTTTGTCAGTACTTTGTTGAAGAACATTTGGTGGCAATTACAGTCTGGATTCTTCTTGGTTATGCATTGATAAGCTTTGCACAACTGGGTTTTGGATTTTTTGCCATTCTTCTCCTCTTCAAATTTTCTGAAACTTTGTCAGGTTGGATGGAGGCTGTCAGTGGACATGTGTTTTCAAGTCTCTCCAGAGATGTTCAATTAGATTCAAGACCATACTCTGGCTGAGCCTGTCAAGAACATTCACAGAGTTGTCCCAAAGCCATCCCTGTGCTGCCTTTACTTTATGCTTAGGGTCATTGACCTGTTGGAAGGTATTTTTGAGGCCTTGCCTGAGGTCCATAGCACTTTGGAGGAGGTTTTCATTAAAGATATCTCTATAATTTACTCCGTTCAGCTATCCCTCAGCCCTGACTAGTCTTCCAGTCCCTGCTTCACTTTTGGAATGCAATTGCGTAGATTAGTGATACCCTGTTTCATCCATTTATGATGCTTAGAACCGAGGCCAAACAGTTTAATCTTGATTTTATCAGAACACAGAATCTTGTTTCTCATAACCTAGGAGTCATTTAGGTGCCTTTTTGGAAACTCAACGCAGGTTTTCATGTGTTTTGTAGCCAGATTGGTGGAATATTGACAGTGACCAGAATGACCAATGGATTCTTAGTCACCTCTCTAACAAAGGCCTTCTCCCAGGATTGCTCAGTATGGTCTGGTGGCCAGCTCTAGGAAGAGTCATGGTTATTCCAAACATATTCTTTTTAAGAAATATGGAGGACACTGTGCTCTTGGGATGTTTTGATGCTGCTGAGATTTTTCTGTAGACTTCACAAAGATCTGTGGTTTGACACAATCCTGCCTCTAAGCTCTAAAGACAAATTCCTTTGATCTCATGGCTTGAGTTTTGCCTGAGAATATATTCTATAATAATTATACATTTTATTTATATAGCGCCTTTCCCATGCTCAAGGCACTTACAGAATATAAGAAAGAACGGTAGGGTATACAGTATATAGCATTTTACAAACCAAATAAATAAATAAAGAAGATTACGGCAGTGAATTCAGAGAAAGAAAGAAGAAAAAAAAAGCATAACAGACAACATAATTGATGGTCTAGCACACACATACAGGTTACATGAGCGTCTTGACAGAGAGGTAAACTGAGAGAAGGGTAATAAAGTCAGGTAGAGCTAAAAGCCAGGGGTATTCCTGTCTTATTATATGCAATCAATTTAATTTACCAAAGATGGACTCCAAAGAAGATGTAGAAACAGTTCAACATTGATTAACAGAATGGGATGCATAAATATATATTGTGGAAGATGGCCCGGACACAGACAGACGGACATCGTTGTTGCACCCAACACACTGTTTATTTACAACTATGTACAAATTACATGCACCACAAACCCCAGTGCCTCCAGCACCGATTCCCCCAATGTCCAGGCCTCACAGACTCTGTGTCTCTCTCCTGGCCGCCTCCAGTCCTCTCTCCAGCTCCGTCCTCTTCCACCCGACATCCGCTATCGACTGAAGGGAGGCGGCCCCTTAAATAGGAACCCGGATGGGCTCCAGCTGCTTTCCGGCACTCCTCCGCAGACACGCCCCAGTGTTGTGGAAGTGCCGGCTGCGCACCCGGAAGCCGTCTGGGTGTCCCCTGTCATCGTCCCCCCGGCACTTCCTGGTGTGGCGGAAGTGCTGGGCTCCAGGGATATTCAGGCACCGGGGTGCCGCCTGGCGTTGGCCACGGGTCCCTACAGGGCTGGGCTTCCAAGCCCTTTACCTGTGGCCCCCAACATAACCAGGGCGGACGCCCCCTCGCGGTCTGGAGGAGGCACAAGCCCTCCTCCGTTCCTCCTGGGCGTCCCGGCCGGGCTCCAGCCCCGGCCGGATACCACTATATATATATATATATATATATATATTTTATTTTTGTGATAGACGGCCGGGGATGCCCTATTGAGGAGAGGACCAGGTAAGTGGACATATCACCAGCAGTACCTTCCCTGGGACACGAAAGGGCAGCCCCCCGGTTTACATCGGGGGCACCTGGACAGTTCCAGGGCCATGGTCTGTAGCACTTATTCCACACTTGGGTAGAAGAGGATGGAGCTTGCAAGAGATGAGTGGAGGTGGCAGAAGAAAAGGACAGTAAAGAGACAAGGACTGAGCATTATGGGGTTTGTGCACTGTGTTGTTGTGCAGAACGTTAATAAATGTGTGTGCATGTGGGACATTCTGCGTCCGTGTCTGTCTGTGTCCGGGCCAATCATCATATATTCTTATATTTGTTCATTGTTTGATTCAAAATCTGAACTTTTAACAGACATAAAATTAACTTCAAAAAGATTCTTCTCTGATTTCTGCTTATTACTAGCACTAAATTAGCTAAAATATATTGAATTAGGTACACTTGTCCATCCTTCCCTACATTTTCTCACTATATATATTTAAGGTTATCAAAAAATCACAGCCTGTTGCAGCAGAACTGTGTGGAAAATGAATAACCACCTTTAATGTAAAATTTTCCTTCAGTACAAAATGTCAGTGTTAAATCATCATGTGAAAAAGAATTGATAAGATGAACCCTGTCTTATTCATATCTTTGCCTTTGGAATTCATTCACTATAGATGAAAAGACAAGAATGACTGGAAATTACCTGCCTGACAGCGTGAAAAAGAACAAAAGAGCAAGAGAAGAGCCACATAGCAAGCATGGTGTGAGATGGTGTTAGGAAGATGTTCTAGTATTGAGAACAAACTGGATTTGATGTACACTGGATTGTTAGCTGTCATAAAATTACGAAATAATTTAAACAGCAACCACTGTCACATGATTTACATGGTTTATTTTGTCTTTATCACTGATTTTTTTTTCCTTTTTGCGAGTCTTTATAGCACATCTGATACTGTCTCATTTCTGTTGCTCCTGGAACTACAACAAGACAGCCAATGACCTTCAACCAATCAGTTTCTAATTTCACATCTGACATCATAAAGCAGGAATTTGTGGACAATGTCATATGTTTAAATAATTGCTTAAAACATCTGCTTTCCTTAAGAATTTAAATAGCATATTTTTTTACTCCAAACTTGAATGACTTTGTAGATGTTTTCATGAATGAAGAAGAAAAGTTTTTTTTTCCCCTAAGTGCATGTTTCATCTTGATGATATGAAAGTCTAAATTTAAATTTAATTGACCAAAGGTAAGTGACTGGTCTGGAATAAAATGTACAAACAACAGAAATCTGATATTTTATGTGCTAAGTCTATATTAGTGTGTATTCTCTCTCCTCAAAATTTGTCATTGCATTCTCTGTTGTATTCAAAGAACTAGACTTTAACAAAAAACATAAGATGTGTTTAATAATTGCTCTGGACTTATTAATTTGTTTTCCCTCTCAGTCTCTCACTGTGGAAGTATATGGTTAGTACCACTTCCTTTCAGCTCCAGAATAGTGTTTGAGTCACAGTCTAGTCATAGTCTTGGAGGAACTTAAACCTTCTCCCAGTGTATGCCTGAATTGTTCTTTATGTGCTACTATTACACCAAGGAAATATACTTTACAAAATTTGGTGACTCGGAATTTGCATGGTATGATCAGTGTTCCCTGCAACTGACAAGACATCCAACAGAGTTGGCTCCTTCTTTGCAACTATTATTTCCAACACAGGCACTGAAGAACCTGAATTAAACCAGTTCAGTAATTTTGGGTGGATGTCCCCAACTATTAAACTCTGCCTCTATTTTGGTGATTATGTGGCAGAGTATGCCTGTTTAACATTGCTTAATTTCTGTGGTTCTTATCTGTGGTCTTGCTATGTCATGATAAGTGATGATATTATAGTCAGGGTACATCATGTGATAAACAGTGCTGCAGTTGTTCTCAAATAGTGAAGAACAGGAAAAACATTCTTATTTTTACTGCAAACAGGCATTAGGATCCTTTTTCAAAGCACATAGTAATGATTTGGCGGCAGAAATGCAAAAGAAGTCTACAAATAAATAAACCATTTATGAAAGGTACACTACCAGATAACAATTTTAGAACACCTCAGGTTTTGCAGATTTTCTTTAAATTTAATCAGTTGAAATTGTAATACAAAAGTGACATTGGCAGAAAAAGGTTTGAGGATGTCCGACCTGTGTACTGAAAAAAGTAGGTTGAAAAAAAATCAAACACATCTTTATAGAACAGAGTTCAAAATGGGACTAGTAAAAAATTAGGTTCTCAGGTTATATTGCATAAGCAGGAAGAGGTGGAGCTGCAAGAGACCGGAAGAGGAAGTGATGTCTATAGAGGTAACCAACCAAGTCCTTGAAATGAAAAAGAAAAGGAAACACACAGCAAATAAATGGGCGTTAAATACTTACTGAAGGCAACACCTCATTTGCATTGAAAAATGAAAGTGATCTGTGATTGTGCAAACCTACACCTAGCCACACTCCATTTTACAGGAGAAAAAATGGCTGCAGAGATAGTCAGGCAGGCAGGAAAGAAGGAAAACTTCCACTTCCTGAAGCCTACAGTGGCTTTGTAGAAATCTTTAATGCATGATTTATGTATCTAATGCCTACCTACCACTTTTGGTTAATGGCCTGGTGAGATAATTGTTTGGTTTTTTTTACAACTATTCCCCACAAAGAAACCATACCAGAATTATAACTCAGCTTGCTGGGTCAAACCCCAAGTTCCTTGGCCACTGTTCCCAAACATCTGTTTAATATACATAGGGCAACCCCAGATGTGGAATCCTATCTGATATTAAACTGACAGGAACACAATCTTTTTTTGTCTAAAATCCATTTCTTTGAACAGACACTGTTTTGCTTGTCCACTTTCACTTATATTTACTTTTACTTTTCAGTGTTTCAGCTTTGACCACACACAAAGTCTGGTCAATATGCTTATCCCCTGCAGCCCATCACCATTACACCACCTGTGATAATTTAAATTTTTTTAACCCCTAAATAAAACAATCTTAAAAGTCTTTAACCTTTTCTCTATTGATCTTTGTTCAGTAGGACTTTTATTCTCCATTCTTCCAATACTTATTTCTCACATTTCTGCAATAATCTTTGAATTGTTATATTCTTATTATGTATTACAAGTTCATCTCTCTCCCACCACATTTTTTCCTTAATTATGTTAATTATTTTCCATTGACTTTTTGGCCTTTTTTCTTTTAACTCTTTTCCAACTAACCCATACAATACACCTTCCTTCGTGATTTCTTCTTTTCCTAAGAATCCTTTCCATTTCTGTAGCACATTTTTACAATGCCAAAAAACATAAGCCGCTGTTTCCAGTTCTGAACAGTTCTCTCTTGGACATGTTAGACTTTTAGCTACTCGTCTTTTATACATAGCTGTTTGTGTTGGCAAAATTTCATGCACTGTTAACCACCACAAGTCCTTTTGTCTATTCGTTAGTTCCCTATCAGAATTTTGTTGCCACAATTTATTTTTTTGCTTTCTCTTCTGTCAATGGTTGAATTTTAACTATTTTTTTTCTTTTTCTATATACTTTCTTTAGTCTCCGTTCCTTCCCTATATTATGTATCTCCTTCCTTCTATGTATATTTTCTTAAAAATTTAACACTAGAATTACCAGAGCCTACGAGAAAACTCCCATTGCAACAGGTACACACGTCGTAAATGTAGGAAAGGCATTTCTTGCAGCACAGAGGAAAAAAAAAAAGAGACAAATACATGGGACATTGGGTATAAATTTATGGTACTTGTAAAAGTTAGGTTTTTACAGTTTTATTCTCACAATCACGATCACGCTTTAACTCG
>JANRMT010062841.1:56671885-56683690 GCA_026402145.1 Polypterus bichir lapradei | reverse complement strand
CCCCCCCCCCCCCCCCCCCGGATCTGACTGTAAGTAACAGTGCCAGCGTAAATTCACACCCGATCTGACGCTGTTCATTTTCAAATAATATTGCATTAGTGTGATATAAACTGATTTCTTCAAAATATCATATATACCTATGTGTGGTGTTATGGGTCCACAGCTCGCTGAGCAAAGGCCATTTTTTTAAATAAATAATCACAGTACTCGCGGCGGCTTAGTGGGGGGGCGTGGTGGCCATAGCAAGCCACGGGACGATCTGCGGTGTGGGCGTTTCTCACCTAGTGCACAGGTCAGGAACTGCCCACATCCGTGATTGTTCCCGTGGCTAATGTGCTGCAGCTGCTATGGCCCCTTGCTGTATAAAAGAAGCGCGAGTCATTTGGAAGGGGGGACAGAAAGATCAGAATGAAGGAGAAAAAAGGAAATGAAAAGGACAGAGGTTACAGGGAGCGAGGGAGCAAGTCAGTGCAAGAGAGAGAGAGAGAGAGACACATGGAGTGTGTGGGCGAGCAAGTGCACGTGGGCAGCTGCAAGGAAGTTTGGGTGTTAGGCCGACACCCAGGAGTTGAAGTTGAAGTCGCTCCCGCTGAGCAATCAGGTAGCGGGAGTGACCAGGGAAAGGCGACTAGCCATGGAAGGCCGGAAAGACAGCGGGAGTCGGGAGGCTTGGTGGTGGATTCCCCAACTTGTGCGTCCTGGCAATTGGGCGTGGACCAAGTCTCGGGACTGGGATGAGTGCCAGACCGGAGCCAGGGATCGGGAGGTCTCCAGACCCGTGTGGATGGAAGTAGGAGGAAAGGGCAGCTGCAGAGAGAGTGTCTCACTTGTTGCGGGGCCCGTACGGGAGAAGCAGGTGAGACGCTAGCATAGAAAAGCACCAGGCTTGTCATTTGTTTTTAGAAGACTGCTTCCAGTGTCATTTGAACCCCGTTAGTTTTAAAGGATTGTTTTTTCTATTGTTTTTACCTCCACGTTTTTCTTAAGGATTATTTATTGAACAGTTTTGATGCACTACACTTTGTGAACACATTGTTTTTGTTTTGATCTTTTAAATAAAAGCACTTTTGCACATTTGTACCATCCCCTTGCTATGTTGTTGCCTCCACTGTCTAGCTCATCTCGGTGACATTATCGACGGTGTTGGGTTCAAAGGCTCCCGAACAACGATGGGAGCATGGAGCAGAACCCACATCGTCACACTATGTCTGTGTTTTTTTTTTTCTTTTTTTGACATCATACACCATAAGGTGCATACTAATTCTGCATGACAAGGAACACTCAATAAAACTGAATAAAAAAAAATAAAGTGACGGTGAGATACGAAGAAGGCAGATTCATCAGTGTTTGTGTGTCAGCTTTTATCCCTCCAGATCAGAGAATGTCCAGTTCCATTGCCTCAAAACACTATTCACATCTACAGTTATTCCCAGTTTCAAATAAAAACTAACAGCGTCAGATCCCTAGGGCGGTAGAATGTATCGTGATCGTGAGTGAGAGAATAAAAGTGAAAAAAAAAAGGTAACATTTACAAGTACAGTACTATAAATGTACATGGTCTGTTACAGACGCAAACCAAATGTATGTGTGTACTGTATAATATTAACAATAAGAGCAGCTCACTACTGAAAACAGTAAATATAGGAAACAGTCAGGATCGAACCGGGGACTCTTGATTATAAGTCGGCAAATCTTACCGCTACGCCACGGATGCTATTGTGTTGCCTTTGAATCTTTTGTGAAAATGTTTATTTGATCTTTGGACTTCAGGCTTCACACATTCTATAGTTTATGCCTACATCGTGTAACATTTATTTCTAAAATATGAAGAAGTTTCTGTTTTAACAATGTGTTTACACAGATTACTGTAGAAACGGAACACACATGAAATGCATGTGTTCCAAATAACGATCTATTATTTCCACTCTAAAACTCCAGCAGTTCACTCCCAGATACAGTAATCAAACAAGGCATGAGCTAGGAGAATTTAGTGAACATTCTGTGACGGTGGGGGATGGAATAGCAGGCTGCTTGTCTTTATCTGCTCATTTACAGGACAAAAGACACTGATGGAGAGGTGCGAGCGGATTTAAGGTGGGCCTGATTTACGAGTTTTCTCGTAGGCTCTGGTAATTCTAGTGTTAATTATTGCCTTATAATGTTTGGGCATATTAAAGGCAATTGGTCTGTTATTTGGAATTTTTAACAGTTTTGCTTTCCTCAACTCTGTACCAAGTACTGTAAATATATTAGGTCTCTTATCATTTCCTCTCTTATTTAAATCCACATTTACTACTGTTGCAGTGTGTTTCAGTAACACCTCCTTTTCTATGTTCGGAAAGCCTTTTCCACCCTTTTCCTTATTTTTCAATGGTATTTTCCTGGCCACTTTCTCACATTTTGATTCCCATAAGAAAACAAAACAAGATCTTATAATTTTTTTCAATATTTTCTTTGGTGGAAAGGAGATGGTAGCCAAATATGACAATTTTGGTATTATTATCGCTTTTACAAGCAATATTTTCCCTTCCATTGTCAAATTTAGTAAACTCCAAAAACCTGTTTTCTTATTTATCTTTTTTTTTTGCATTTCTTTCCATTTCCTTCTTTCTGTATTGTTGTCTGCGAATGTTATCCCCAATATTTAACAGTATTGGAAAGCCTTATCTTTCCATCTGGTTGATCCTTCCATTTCTTCTACAGAACACAATAACATTTTTTAAGTTCATTGTTGATCCTGAGGCCATACAAAACCATTCAGTGTGTTCAATTACCTGATTTATACCACTGATGTCTCTTATTATTATACTTACGTCATCCTTGTCAGCAAACACTTTCATTTGTTGCCCACCACTTCCCTGGACTTCAACTCCCTGCATATTTTTAATATTTCTGATTTTATTTAGTAATGGCTCAATCTTAAAATAAATAACACCAGTGACAGAGGACACCCTTGCCTTATGCCTCTTTCTACCTTTATTTCTTCTGACAATTTGTTGTTTACCTTAGTTTTAATTATTATACCTTTGTAAACTGTTTTATCCATCGTAACAACTCCGCAGGTACTCCGATTCTTTTGAGAATTCTCCACATATATCCATGGGTGACTCTATCAAAGGCCTTCTCTGTATCTAGATTAATTAAACCAACATCCAAATTTCATTCTTTCATTAGGTGTACACAATCCCTTAGCACACACAGGTTATCTTTGGCACTCCTACCCAGAAGCACACATGCTTGCTCTTCCTTAATCACATCTGCAATCTTGTCCTTCAATCTGTTTGCCAAGTCTCTTGTTAGAATTTTATAGTCCTGGCTTAAGAATGTTATCGGTCTCCAGTTTTTAATATTGTCTATCTCCTTCTGTTTGGGAATAAGTGTTATTATTCCCCTCTTCATTGACCTTGTCATTTCTCCATCCCTCAAGATTTCTACAGCATATTGTATTTTAATATATCCTAAAAGGTCAAATTAAATTCAATTGGTAATCCATCAATCCCTGGCATTTTGCCTCTGCTGCACATTTTAATGGCTTTCTTGTATTTCTATCTCCCGGAGTAAGGTTTCCTTGTGATCGTCTGTGAAGAACTGATCTATTGTTCTCTCCATTTCATTAATACACCCATTGTTTATTTCTTTCCTCTTGCACATTTCTTTGTAATAAGTTGTTACTATTTCCATTATTTCTTTATTTCCTTTTTTAACATTTCTATCTTTATCCATTAATTCTTCTATTTTGGCTTTTTTCCTCCTCTTCTTTACTTTCTTAAAAAATATCTAGAGCATTTATCTCCTTCTTCTAACTCTAACTCTACTTTGGAACTTTTCTTCTTAAAAACTTTCTCTAATTCTTCTTTTATTGCTCTTTTTTCTCTTTCTATTTTTTCATCCTGAAGTACAATTTTTCAAATTCATTCTGCATTTTTTTGGAAAAGTTCTTTAGTGTTTCCCTTAATTGATTCCCACCTCTCTTTCTGACTTGAGCACCATTCCATCAAGGTTGTCCAGCCCTTATAATATTGCTGGTACTCTTCTTTTATTGTTTTGTCATCTAACATAGTTACATTTAACTTCCATCAAAAATCTTTTGTCTCATCTTCCTTTCCTTTTTGCGCTTCAACCTCCAACATACTATGGTCAGAAAAAACACTCGCTGTAAATTGCTTGTTTTCAGTTCATAGCTTTTATCTATCAAAATATAATCTATCCTGGAAGATTTTTTCCTTGCCCCTCTCCAGATAAATCCTTTTTCCTCTCCTTTTAATTTTCGAAAAACATCTGTCATTTGGATGTCCTTTATAATTTCTTTTAGTTTTCTGGATGTTCTATCTAATTGTTATCCTCTCTGCTCTGGTTCACTTGAGAAATTAAAATCACCCACAACAATTAAATTAATTTCAACGGCCATTGACACCTCTAGCAGCTTTAGCACTTCCATCCTCTGAATGGGTGTTGTGGGTGCATATATATTAATCAACTTGACAGTATTATTTACTTTTGTCAGTTTTATTTTCATTAGTCTCCCTTTCATGATTTCTTCATATCCTTTAAATTCTATTTTATTATTCCTTATTAACACTCCTAAACATGTGTTTTTACTTTCATTTGTTCCTGAAAAGATGACCACGCCGCCTTTCCAGTCCTCTTCATATCCTTCATAGGATTTTATGAATGGTAAGCCACATTCTTGTATACAAATTATGTCTACCGGTAAACTTCTCAGAAAGGAGAATACAATTCTTCTCCTCTCTTTCCTGTGAATGCTTCTAACATTTAATGTGGCTATTTTGATTTTCATTTTTTCTTCCCGGTAGTGTGGTCTACATCTCGTCCTAGTTTCCCATTATTTGATGTAACTGCATTTTTCTTTGATTTCTTGGCAGCTTTCCTCTACGTTTTCCATTCCTCCACTCTTTTTATCCCTGTCATTGAGACAAACCTTTCCATGTCTTTAGATGCTAAATAGGAGGGAGTTGTTCCCCATTCCTGAACTTCCCCCTTAATCTATTTCACCGGAGCTAGTTAGTGATAATAGGTCTGGCCCACGTTTCCGTTGTAACACTGGGTTGATTTGCATTGTCCGCGTGTTTACCTTTATTTCCTCCTGCCCTATATTTTCCAGTGTTGCCTGGAATAGTCTTTCCACTAAGAATCTCCATTATTTCTTCAGTGTGAAAGAGAATATTTTGAGAGCACTGCTCTATTCTCTTCTCTACATTTTGGCTAGCTTTCTTCTCTTCCATAAATATTAGGAAGTCATTTTCTCCACAACTCTTTCTGTCTTCTTCTTCATGCCCTCTTTCGCCAGACTTCCGTAATTAGGGGCTCTATTTAACCATGTTTCCTCAGTTCACCTCCTTGGATTCTTTCCCTTTCCATTTCTTCATTTTCCCTTTCTTCCTCTGACTCCTAATTTTAAGAGTTCTATCACATTCCCTCTCATTTCATTCATTTTGACAATATTGGCATATGAGACCGGACGGTCCTTGAAGACATGTGCCACCTGTCCACATAGATCACATATTGTTGGTCTCCTACACTCCCTTGTACTATGCCCTACCTCTTTACAATTACTACATTTTATCGTCTCACAATCTATTGCTTTATGTCCTTCATTACTACACCTTCTACATACAGTTAGCCAGGGTAAAAAATATGTCCTCTTATTGAACTGATTTGCATGACCGAGAGGCAAATGTATCACCTTTTCCGTGTCATTATCCCTCATCAAAACTGCATAGAATTTGTATAGTCATCTGCATACAGGTTTTTACTTCACAGAATTGCAACAGCCAAGCAGAAATATCCTGCATTTTCACTTTCTCAATATACATAATGACATTTACTTTTTTTTCCATTCTGTCAGTCAAAGATAAGATTAAAAATGTATTCAAAATTGAGCTAACAGTTTTCACACATTTATTATACAGAACTCTGTTCCAAAGTACCACTTCAAAAGTAGTTTTACCAGGAAAGGCAAAAAGAAAATTAATTTCACCAGGGACAAATTTGAGAGTTCTTTGCAGCACCTCCTTGTTGAATTCCCCTCACTCCATTTACTCTTCTTTCAGTTCGAAGTAAACCATGTTTTGCTTCTCTCTCCCATCTACAGGTATTTGTGATGCAGGTCTCCCGAAAACACCAGATTCTTGTCTTTCTTCTTTTATGAAACTCCAGATCCATGGCTCCACCAACCAGTTTAACTGCTGAGCTGCTACGTATCAATGCTTCCGTCATCTTGCTCCTATTAAAATGAACTCGCCATGCACCAAGGGAAGCAGAAAACAGGATGGTGGATTTGCTGACCTATCTTGCCTTGGATCCAAGCCTGTGAAGCACTCCCTACACCTGACCTGGGAGAAACACCTTGGTGATCATGGTATCTCCCACTGCAAAATACCTTTTTACTATTAGGAAGAACAGGGAACAGCAACACCACCCATGACAGGCATAACTAATCAAACAGCTGGTGGGGACAGACATCACCGGCAGATGGCAGTTTACTGTCTGTGTGTCATATATATAGACTAGCAAAATACCCGCGCTTCGCAGCGGCGAAGTACTGCATTAAAATTTTTATTAAGAAGAAAATTAAACCTTTTTAAACTGAGGGAAAATATGCCAATAATTATTTGTTAAGGATCTCTTTGTATACCATGTTGTCAGTTCGGCCCTCCGGTTGTAACATGACCAAGCTGTGTGCTGAGCTTACTCTTGAGCATGCAACTTACAGTTGGCCATGTGAACAGTAATCTTGTCTCAAATCTAACAGCTTGGATTGCTGCTGTCATAATCGGTTTGAGTTTCATGGTTTGTTTCAATTACGACAGTATTTGCAGGATTTGTTGTGTTGAAGTGACATTCGGCATCTGTCAAGCGTTGTAAGCACACAACCGGTTTCATCGATAAAATCACATCCAGCTTTAGAGAGTTTAAACATTCATAAACATCAAAGTGTCCACTACTGAAATCGACACCTGTGAATCTAAGATGTTTAAGAGGCATTGGCGGTTGTCGAAAGGTGTAAAATATTTGGCCATTTCGGTACACTTGAAAGCGACAGCCAAACAATTCAGCGGCAGCCATCAACTCACATGCAGAACCATAGGTGAAGGGCTTAAGCATTTCACTCTTATAGTGCTCCTGTGTAGTATAATTATCTCCTGTACCGTCATCAGTCCACACCTTGAACCTGTCCCAGTCATTCAATACATAAGACACAATGTTCCTCCGGATATCAAGAGTGAGCCTGATATGGCCGTGCAATATGTAACAAAGAGAACGGAAAAGGTAGGTGCCATCTCCGAGCATGGAAACCACTCGGTAAGTGACAGTTCTTTGATCGATGGTGATCATCTCGATAGACATGGTAATGGGGGTACGGTTGGAATGATAAAGGTAATGGGTACCTGAGAAATGTAAAGTAAGTCTAAAATAACTACACAATAACTATAATTGTAATAAACAAACAATAAAACAGCGGAGAAGCAGTGGATTAAACAAAAAGGCTGTAGTTATCAGTAGGGAGACGTGAATCCCATGGCGAAGCAAGGAAGGGAATGTAGAGACCGGAGCGACAGACGGTCTTATATAGGCAGGCAGCCAACAACGTGGGAGGCGTTGGGATGGGGGACCCAACGCCACCTCACACGGTGACCGAGCTGCAGGCTATGGACGTATATATGTACGTAAGTAGGATTCAGTTAGCGTTGGGAACCCGTGTACCAAATTTCTTGAAGATGGGCCCATAAGTAACAAAGACTGTTGAAAAGTTCAATATGGCGGCCGACAGTGGTGTCATACCAACGAAATAAGTACGTACATCGGTTTCCATTAAAAGTTCAATATGGCGGCCGACAGTGGCATCATACCACCGAAATAAGTTCCAAATTTCAGCCTTCTACCTACACGGGAAGTTGGAGAATTAGTGACGTTGGAAAATTCAATATGGCGGCTGACAGTGGCGTCATACCACCGAAATAAGTATGTACATTGGTTTCGGTTAGCACAGGGAAGCCGCCTACCAAATTTTGTGAAGATGGGGCCATGAATAAGAAAGTTCAATATGGCGGACGTTGTTGACCGTTATGACTGTTACGCGTAGAATTTCGAAATGAAACCTGCTTAACTTTTGTAAGTAAGCTGTAAGGAATGGGCCTGCCAAATTTCAGCCTTCTACCTACACGGGAAGTTGGAGAATTATTGACGTTTGGAAAATTCAATATGGCGGCCAACAGTGGCGTCATATCACTGAAATAAGTACGTACATCGGTTTTGGTTAGCGCAGGGAAGCCACCTACCAAATTTCGTGAAGATGGGGTCAGCCTTCTACCTACACGGGAAGTTGCAAAATTGGTGACGTTGGAAAGTTCAATATGGTGGCCGACAGTGGCGTCATACCATCGAATTAAGTAAGTACATCAGTTTCGGTTAGCGCAGGGAAGCCGCCTACCAAATTTCGTGAAGATGGGGCCATAAATAAGAAAGTTCAACATGGCGGACATTGTCGACCGTTATCGACCGTTATGACCGTTACGTGTAGAATTTCGAAATGAAACCTGCTTAACTTTTGTAAGTAAGCTGTAAGGAATAAGCCTGCCAAATTTCAGCTTTCTACCTACATGGGAAGTTGGAGAATTAGTGATGAGTCAGTGAGTGAGTGAGTGAGTCAGTGAGGGCTTTGCCTTTTATTAGTATAGACTAGCAAAATACCCGCGCTTCGCAGCGGCGAAGTACTGCCTTAAAATTTTTATTAAGAAGAAAATTTAACCTTTTTAAACTGAGGGAAAATATGCCAATAATTATTTGTTAAGGATCTCTTTGTATACCATGTTGTCAGTTCGGACCTCCGGTTATAATATGACCAAGCTGTGTGCTGAGCTTACTCTTGAGCATGCAACTTAAAGTTGGCCATGTGAACAGTAATCTTGTCTCAAATCTCACAGCTTGGATTGCTGCTGTCATAATCGGTTTGAGTTTCATGGTTTGTTTCAATTACGACAGTATTTGCAGGATTTGTTGTGTTGAAGTGACATTCGGCATCTGTCAAGCATTGTAAGCTTACAACCGGTTTCATCGATAACTTCACATCCAGCTTTTGAGAGTTTAAACATTCATAAACATGAAAGTGTCCACTACTGAAATTGTCACCTGTGAATGTAAGATGTTTAAGAGGCATTGGCGGTTGTCGAAAGGTGTAAAATATTTGGCCATTTCGGTACACTTGAAAGCACCAACCGAACAATTCAGCGGCAGCCATCAACTCACATGCAGAACCATAGGTGAAGGGCTTAAGCATTTCACTCTTCTACTGCTCCTGTGTAGTATAATTATCTCCTGTACCGTCATCAGTCCACACCTTGAACCTGTCCCAGTCATTCAATACATAAGACACAATGTTCTTCCGGATATCAAGAGTGAGCCTGATATGGCCGTGAAATATGTAACAAAGAGAATGGAAAAGGTAGGTTCCATCTCCGGGCATGGAAACCACTCGGTAAGTGACAGTTCTTTGATCGATGGTGATTACCTCGATAGACATGGTAATGGGGGTTGGAATGATGAAGGAAATGAGTACCTGAGTAATGTAAAGTAAGTGTAAAATACCTATACAATAACTATAATTGTAATAAACAAACAATAAAACAGCGGAGAAGCCGTGGATTAAATAAAAAGGCTGTAGTTATCAGCAGGGAGACGTGAATCCCATGGCGAAGCAAGGAAGTGAATGTAGAGACCGGAGCGACGGACGGCCTTATATAGGCAGGCAGCCAGGAATGGGCCTGCCAAATTTCAGCCTTCTACCTATACGGGAAGTTGGAGAATTTGTGACGTTTGGAAAATTCAATATGGCGGCCGACAGTGGCGTCATACCACCGAAATAAGTACGTACATCGGTTTTGGTTAGCGCAGGGAAGCCACCTACCAAATTTCGTGAAGACGGGGTCATTCTTCTACCTACACGGGAAGTTGGAAAATTGGTGACGTTGGAAAGTTCAATATGGCGGCCGACAGTGGCGTCATACCATCGAAATAAGTAAGTACATCGGTTTCGGTTAGCGTAGGGAAGCCGCCTACCAAATTTCGTTAAGATGGGGCCATAAATAAGAAAGTTCAACATGGCGGACGTCGTCGACCGTTATTGACCGTTATGACCGTTACGTGTAGAATTTCGAAATGAAACCTGCTTAACTTTTGTAAGTAAGCTGTAAGGAATGAGCCTGCCAAATTTCAGCCTTCTACCTACATGGGAAGTTGGAGAATTAGTGATGAGTCAGTCAGTCAGTCAGTCAGTCAGTCAGTGAGTGAGTCAGTGAGGGCTTTGCCTTTTATTAGTATAGATAACAATTGGAACATTATGGAAGTAAGTATTTCACTGTGCCATATTCATGTGGTTTAAAGGTTTGCAACATGTACAGTACATTGGTGCAAACATCAATAAATGTGCATTTACAAAAAGAAAAACAGATTGAATGTGCATCAACCTTTAATGCAGCTTACATAGTCAAAATAGATACTCTGTTTCTTCTTTCCAATGCCAATAAACATTACTTTTAAATAGAAAAAAGTGAGACACTTGCACTGTGTGGAGTTTCCTTCAGAAGAAGTCATGTTCAGCATTATCATATTCTAGGAGACTACTTATAGCTTGATGTTTTTCATGGCCATGCGGAATGTTGCCTTTTTGGGTTTTGAACTTGGTACTGCATTCCATTTGATGTTGGGACATTTTGATGTTTTTGGTGTACTATGTTTCATTTTATTGATGCCAGGCTTCTTGGGGGTATTCTTAATACTGAATAACATGGGCCAACATTGATTTGGGTTAGCTGTGGCCAGCAAGGCAGGGAGATACTATGATAGTCACTTCTTGTGCCTGGGACTTTGGCAGTTTGGAGGCACAAACAGGGAGAAAGCATCAAGCAGGCTGGAACGTCAGCTGAGGTGCTTGAATTGAGGAAAAAAGTGTCAGTGAATACAGTGTCCTTCACAATCCAAAGGAAACTGGAAACTGGAGGAAACTCTGACAGGTCCAAAGTCACAACTCAATTTGAAGGCAAGTTTCTGAGGTTCACCAGCTTGCGTGATTGGCGTCTCACAGCACAGCTTTACAGTGGTTGAAAAAAGCAAGTCTCAGTTTCTACTGTGAAGAGGAGAGTTTTTGGCAGTCATTCCTTAAAGGACAAAATGGGACTTGAAATACCAGCTGTAGACTATTGCAAACTGGAAAAAAGTGTTACGGACCAATGAATTAAAAATTGAAATTTCGGTTCCTCACACAGGGTGTTAGATTGCTGTTGAGTTGGTGAAAGGATGGTTCTTCAGTGTGTGACACCAACTATCAAACATAGTGGAAGATCGTTGAAGACACAGAACACACATGAAATGTATGTATTCCAAATAACAATATATTATTTACCCTATACAACTCCAGGCACCTCACACCCAAATAAAGAGACTTGAGCTGGGAGAACTTCAGCTGCATTGGCGGGGGGATGGGATAGCAGGCTGCTTGTGCTGATTGACACATTTGCAAAACAAAAGACGTTGATGGAGAGGTGCGAGGGAATTTGAGGTGGCCCGGGATTACAAGTTTTTTCATAGGCTTCAGGGATTCTAGTGTTAATGCAAATACTGGTTACTTGTGAATGAATATTATTTTATCTATTGCATATATTTTACTGGAGATTACAAACAGGGTTTGTATAAAAACAGGATACAAGGTAATACTATAGTTAAAATCTTTCATTTATATGATACTAGCAAAATACCCGCGCTTCGCAGCGGAGAAGTAGTGTGTTAAAG
>JANRMT010062841.1:56560138-56661885 GCA_026402145.1 Polypterus bichir lapradei | reverse complement strand
GTGACTCATCAGTGAAGAGCACTTTTTGCCACTCCTGTCTGGTCCAGCGAAGGTGGGTTTGTGCCCATAGGCGGCGTTGTTGCTGGTGATGTCTGGTAAGGACCTGCCTTACAACAGGCCTACAAGCCCTCAGGCCAGCCTCTCTCAGCCTATTGCGGACAGTCTGAGCACTGATGGAGGGATTGTGTGTTCCTGGTGTGACTCGGGCAGTTGTTGTGGCCATCCTGTACCTGTCACGCAGGTGTGATATTCGGATGTACCGATCCTGTGCAGGTGTTGTTACACGTGGTCTTCCACTGCGAGGATGATCAGCTGTCCTTCCTGTCTCCCTGTAGCGCTGTCTTAGGCGTCTCACAGTGCGAACATGGCAATGTATTGCCCTAGCCACATCAGCAGTCCTCATGCCTCCCTGCAGCATGCCTAATGCACGTTCACGCAGATGAGCAGGGACCCTGGGCATCTTTCTTTGGGTGTTTTTCACAGTCGGTAGACAAGTCTCTTTAGTGTCCTCCATTTTTAGAACTGTGACCTTAAATGCCTACTTTCTGTAAGCTGTTAAGGTCTTAACGACCATTCCACAGGTGCATGTTAATTAATTGATTATGGTTAATTGAACATGCATGGAAAACATTGTTTAAACCCTTTACAATGAAGATCTGTAAAGTTATTTGGATTTTTAAAACATTATTGTTGAAATACACAGTCCTGAAAAAGGGATGTTTCTTTTTTTTCTTTTTTTAATACGTGATATCATTTTCACAATGATTGGAATGAAAGCATGTTATTAAGAACACGTTGGCGCAGTGATTGTTCATGTCTCATACAAGATGCTGCTGCGCCATGCGCGACCTTCGATGAAATAATTTATTGTAGCAGTACTGTCTCTTTCAAACGTACTAACCTTCAATTCTTGTCCTTACTTTTCTTTCCCCAAATACCCAATTGCCACACAATCAGCTCTGTAATAGATGTTATCAGACCCCTGGAAATTTCTAAATCCAAGCCATCTGTAAGCTTACAACGACAATTCTTCAAAACTTTTAAGGAACATTGAAATATCTTCATAGTATGTGTTTAATTATTCTATCCATCTATCCTTCCAGTGTCACACCACTCTCAGCAGATATACAGCACGAGGCAGGAACAATATGTGAACATGCAAGCACTGCAGGCACCGTGTCCTCACATGTTTAATTATTAACAATACAGATTATTTAAATGAAGTTAAAGTTTTATCTGTATAATATAATCAACATCTTTTGCTGTATTTCATCTTACAAATGATACCATCATCATATGTAAATACACGCTTTATAAAGTGGCGCAGGTTGTGTAATATTATAACTGTAGTGCAAGTTTACAGTGGAGTAATTGTACTTTTAAGTACAAACAGTTCTACAAGGAGCAATTGATTGAGTGCGTTTATAGTTCTTGGGATGAAACTGTTTCTGAACCGCGAGGTCCGTACAGGAAAGGCTTTGAAATGTTTTGCCGTGGTTGAGGCAGCGTGTGCTTGATGCTGTATACAGATAATTCTCTTTCCGATCAGCTGCTGCTGTGATTCACACTCAGATACAGTGATATAAATACTCCGAGTGGTGCAGTGAGAGTCATATGGAAAAAGATGAGCGGCTGTGGCAACCCTTAAAGGGAGCAGCTGGAAGAAGAAAAAGAAGAAGAAGGTGTAGTGAGAGTAACAACGCTAAAGCAGTTATGGTATTTGGAATACTATGGCTATTCCCTGGACCATTATATTGTTACAAATTAATTACAATCAGATGTATTACACTAATAAACAATATGCGGTTAGTTTCAATGTATTTATAAAGCCGCGTCAGGAAAATAAAGAGTAACCACACAGGAACAGTAGCACTGCTTTGATGCTGGGTCCCGCCAGTCTGCAAAACCGAGCGGAGAACTTGTGTACGACAAGGTATGAGGTACCATGGAAAAGTGTGTGGCTTTACGGCAAGTGTAGGTTTTATACATCATGATTTGAACGTGGAAAAGTTCTCACGCAACATTTCTGTGCTTACACACCATTCATACATGAGGCCCCAGGTGTCCAAATGAGGAACTTCGCGTGAAAAGACAGGCTCTGCAAACATAACTCAACCTCTTAACAACTAAAGAAACAGAACAACTCATTTTTAAATCAAGACATCATTACTATGAACATTGAGAGAAAGCTACTAATATCTGAATAATGATGATAAGATATTCTCCAATATCCTAGCTGGAAGGATTAAAAAAGTGCTACCTTTGGTAATATCACAAGACCAAACTGGATTTATTAAAGGCAGACGCTTAGCTTCCAATCTTCAATGCCTGTTTAATGTGATATATTCACCAACAAAGACAAACGCCCTGGAGGTATTATTATTGTTGGATGCAGAAAAAGCATTAGATACGGCTGAATGGAACTACCTCTTCACTACATTGGAGAAATTTGGGTTTGCCCCAAACATTTGTGCATGTATCAAATTATTGTATACTTGTCCAGAAGCTTCAGTATGTATTAACAACATTATTTCAGACAACTTCATTTCCACTGTTTTTGCCTCAGGAAGTCAATACGAGTGTTCCTGGACGATCACTCCAGGCTGTTTCACAATCTCATGCGCAATTAGGGAGGTTTGCCCAGGTTTCTCGCTCACCATCTCTGGGAGAGACAGGATAACTGCTTTGAGCTCCTGTTGCTGGTTGGTGGTCAAATTAGAGCTGAAGTTAATGTCTACTTTGTGAGCAAACAGTGAATGTGGCAGTCCATAGGGAGATATCAGGTTCCCTGTTCTTCCACGGTTTCTGAAGGTTCACATGATATACCCGTTCGCTCGCCAAACAATTTAATTTTTTCATCAAATAATCAACGACATTCCTGGCAGGACATGCAAAAAATAGCGGACCTCCTCACTGATTCCTGGCCAATAGAAACAGAGCTTAATCTGCTCAAGGGTTTTTTAGGTGCCCAGGTGGGCTCCAAGGATGTGGGTGTGTGCCAGTTCACAGACCTGCCGCCGGTAGTAACTTGATTGTTTAATACAAAGTGAGGGTCCTGTGGCATCAGATGTTGTGTGCGATGGCCATTAACCAGATCTACTGCATTTTTTCCAAATCTAAGGGAATCATCATTCCATTGTTCCCTTTTGAAAGAAGCCAGCATTTGCCTAAACTGAAAGTGCAGCTGTGAGAGGGGGGTGGAATCGACCTCAAGAGGTGTGGTTTCATCTCAGGTTGTTGTGGCGCTTGACGATGATGATGTTTCAGTGCGTGTCATCCCGGGAAGCACCATGTCACTACGAGAGAGCAAATTTCCACTCTCTGCCGGCTGTGTACATGGTGTGGAGGCTGCTGGGGACGCATCTTCACCATCAATCACTAGGCCCAAGTTACATTTATGAGTGGCTAGTGTTAAACCACTTTTATTATCGGACCAATCTCACACCGGAAACGGTGGGCTTTTTAAGACTGCAGCTGTCAATTTATTCAAGGCCCCCTTGTACCACATGTAGCAGGAGGTGGACCTGTACTGACAGATATCTCTGTGTGCACAGGTCAGACTGGTCTTGGTTTTAAGCCACTGTTGCAGCAACGCAAAGCTGCGAGCAACAATGGAGATGTTGTTGCCAGAACCCATAAGGGCCGATACCCTATGCCCATTTACTATTACCACTCCTGTGTGAGGGATCGACAGGGGATTAACCAGAGCACAGCAACCCTCGTGCCTCCCCGCCGTCTGCCTCGTGGACGGGAATAAAATGCTGCTGCGCCTCAAGGGCTTTCGCCGTTTGCTATGGATGGTGAAGGCGGGGCACAGAGTTAGAGACACACACATCGGGATCCATACCGAGACTGTTCTGTTCCTCCAAAGCATGAGGCTGCCCAAAGTCCTTCTGTAACCTCGATCAGGTCAATCATGTTTTTTACAGGTTGTCCCCAGGCCGGCTGGGTGAGATGATTTGGTAGAGCATTTAGCAACAGTGCACAGGAAACCCGTTCCACTATTTCCCAGGCATTGTTCAATATTGGCTTTAGCCAGCACCTGACTTTGCCTCACAAGCGGAATGCCTGGGGTGGAGTTGGTTGCTCCAGATCAAATTCCCACTGGAATATTCTCCTTGCCGGCTGGCCTGGGCTCCCCCACCTTTTGCAATAGGCTCTGCCTTTGTGGGGTTTAGGTGGGCAGTCTTCTACTCTGGAAGACATAATAAGCCCCGTGTATATTACCCTCTGAGCCTGGCCCTATTCCGTCGGTCCCTCCAGCACACTCCCATTGGACTACTTTTGATTTCGACTCCTGGGTAGGAGAGCGCACCAGGTTTCCCTGACCCACAACAGACCCTTCAGACCTGGCCACTCGGGTACTCTCCCACCTTGGCCCGTAAGGGCTGGAGTTCGACTGTGCTGGGTGTCAAGGCTTCTTTCAAGTCCAGCTCCTGGTTCCTTGAGAATCCTTCTGCAGTTCTGCATCCTGTTGATTATGCCAATGTGGAAATGACACACCTTGACACAACAAAAAGGTTTGGGGCAGCCACCCTGTATACTTGAAGTTTGGCAGAAAAATAGGCAAAAAGTGAATAGTAGTTGGTACAGATACGAGTCCAAAGCAGAACTGCTTTAACAGGAGTAATATGGTGGTTTTTAAAGCCAGTCGGGGGAATGACGTCATCTGTAGAGGATCTGGAAGTGATGTCATCGAACCTGGAACCGGAAGTGGTGTCATTGGAAAAGTGACATCATCAGGCTCGGAAACGGAAGTGAAATCATTTAACCCATGCAAAACTTCCCGTGCCTGGTCTGCAGGGAGAGAAGAAAAAGGATCAGTGCACTCTGCCACCCCCTGGTCTGGCATGGAAATACCTTCTTTTGAGCCCTTTAGCTGCCTCCTAATAAATACACATGCATATATACAGTACATACTTACACACATGGTAAGAGGTACTTTTCTGCTACCCTCAAGTCAAAAAAAAAACAAAATATTTCATCACATGGGAAAAGGTAATACAAAACACAAAAAACAGGGTAACAGAATAAAGGGTTGATGCTCCAAATAGAATGTGTGCATACATGGTTATCTGTGTTTACCATGTCTGGTGGCCTGTTCACTTATGCACAAGTGCAAACACCACCTGTTACCTTCCATTCACTAACACTCCCCACACTGTGGTTTTCCTTCCTTCTTTCCTCCAGCTAGTTAATATCTCATTTCCTGACTTCAGACTCAACTACTCCACAGCTAGAATAGCCTTTTAAACCCAGGGGCCTTATTCCTAGAAATCGCCTTGTCAGCTCAAATTCTCATGCACTCTTGTGCCCATAGCACAATTTTGCCTTTCTTTTAATAAAAAATAAAAGGACATGTATTAAGAATTTCATTGTAGTTGATGCACATAACAATAAATGACCCTATAAACTTAAATGACTCTTTATCTGTGACTTCAGTTAAAGTATACATGAAGGCTGTCTTAAACCTCATTGTTTTAACTGAACTATGAAGATAAATATGGATGTGTGTTTTTCTTTGAGCCAGGAGCATCCACAAAATAGTACAATCAAATGAAGCGACTCAGCTTAGTGGATTTGCTACATTTTTTCTCTGTTGTTCATTGAAAAACAGACATGTGGAAGACACGCTATTTTTCCATTTCAGGGATGGTATGCTGTTTGAAGTACTGATGAATAATTCACCACAAAATAAAAATACTGTTCTGCAGTTTATGCCAATTCAAATAAAGAGTGTCTGCACCTGCACAGAAGGGGCACTTGAGAGCATCTGATAAAAACATTAATCGTTCAGCCATTTGACCTTTGAGCCTGAAGAAAGAATCCTTAAATATGAAACGATGTCCGTTTTGGCACAATTGTCACGGAATGTCCCAAAAGGATGTCCAGAATGCTTAAGCCTGTAGTGTTTTTTTTTTTCACAAAATATTAGATTTCAATTTCTTGGTGGTAGTAAACTCATACTTTTATACTATGTGAATAGATAAACAATGAATGACTGTTGATGATAAATTGTGAAGTTTGGCTAAACTTTGGGTTAATGGAAACATATATAAAGTATTAGAAGAAAAACAAATCTTACTGTATCTCAGTAACATATAAATTGTGGTTTATTCCCCCACAATTTTTGTAATTTTTCTTCTAAATTCATTGGCTCTCTACACATTCAAACACTCTTCCACTATGAATATTCAGATTAATTATTATATTCATTTTTTTTTTATATTTTAATATCACTACTATTATCTTGTTAGTCTGTTTTAATATGAATTGCCTATTCAATCATTATTCTTGCCTTTAAACAATATCCTATACTTGAATCTTTATTTTTTATATGCACACCTATATTTTCTTTATTATTAGATACTTCAATATTCTACTTACAACTTGATGTTTACCAAGAAATGACATCATACTGAGTGGTATCCGCTAATCTTGGGTGCATGCCAAGCTTGCAGACCACATGCTGCATTTGAAACCTTTCCATCATTTCTGAATTATCTTAGCAATTCAGTCTTGTCTTTACATTTGAAAGACACAACTATGTCATGTCCTCGTTATCTTTCCTTCATGCTTCATGACTTTACTACTAAACCACCATTTCACACAAATTGTATTGAGATATCACAAACGTTTAAAGTTTTTTCCACCTAACTTCTGAAATGCTGTAGATACTGTGATCACATAACTCTTCACCTACTTAAGCTACATTACATTGTCAGTTTTTATTTGAAATGTTTGCCTTCCAGCTATTCATAAGATCCACAAGAGGCGAAATTCACTTTGCACTTTCACACCCACGTCACCAAAATGACATATGATACTAATATTCCACAAATTTAAATTTACATTTATAGGTATTGTCACAGATTGCTGGGGCCCTTACCCAGCTGGGACGCCTGGAAGGACCGGAAGGTGGCATTGATAGCTTCCGGGCCACGAGGGGGCAACCACCCTGAACTAGGAGAGTACCACAGGAGAGGAGCAAAGAGGTTCTAACCTATTGGGACCTGTGGCAGTCACCAGGGGGCGCCTCAAGCCTCGTGGGACCCGGGAAACAGTTATTTCCACCACACCTGGCAAGATGGCGGATGAGACTTCCAGGGACGCCCGGAGTGCTTCCGGTGCAAAGGGCAGCACTTCCGCCACACCAGGAAGTGCTGCCGGAAGTACGTCATCAGACACCTGGAGCACATCCGGGCGGGAATAAAAGGGGGCGCCTTCCTACAGTCTGGGACCTTGAGTCGGGAGTGGGAGCAGGACGAAGCTCCCATAAGGAGAGGAAAGGCAGCCACGGACATTGATAAAGCCCGGAGAAGAGGTGATTGGTGCTGGGTGTACTGTGTACTGTGTTTGGGACTGTGTTTTGTGCTTTAATAAACGTGTGCATTTTTATAAAGATGTGGTTTCTGACTGGTGGTGTCCGGGCTAGTCTCACAGTACAAAATAATAACATAAAACCTAACAAACATTTGAGCTATACTTAAATTTACAAGATTACAATTTTCTCCTTAGGTCCACCATACTTTCCAGTATTAAGGATTCTAATCAACATCAGTGCAAAGAAATGCTTACATGTATTTAGCCTACATTGATACACTTCCAGCATCCAGTGTACAGAACAAATAGGATCTGGATCTGTGGCATCCCTTGGAATAGTCTGTTCTTATAGTGCCTGAAGAAAGGTATTCTTGCATAATTCAAGAAAGTAGGGACAATAATAATGTCCCCTGTACTCTGCTGTTCATTCAAAGCTATACTTCTGGTCCTTTGGGTTTTTAAAGATGGGGACCAGAGGAGGTGGGATCAGAGGCAAGACTCGAGTCAAGGTTATTGTTTGTCGACTGTATCACGTTTATCAGTGCTATGGGCTCTGTTGTGTCACATCCATATCCCCTTGTGCAGCATTTAAATTGGGCCCAATGTGAAACACTGTATAATCATGGATTCAACGTCATATAGTAAAGTGTAACACAATGTGCTTTCTACTGTATCTATTGGAATGGAGAAGCATTAATTCTTTGGCTCACACTAATTGACTTTCAATATAGTATATTTATTACTGTTTCCCTATTACCTCTTAACTAAAAATGACTACTGTACTGTTTGGTAGTGCACAAAATATACTATCTATAAGAGTTTATTACTTAATTTGATTCCTGAAGTGATACTATTTTACAAAATAAAGACGTTATGGTTATTATCTGGTTTAGTAACAGAGGTTAGAAGTGACAGGTGATATTTTGACAATTTTTCATAAATCATCCGAGTGGGGAGACTTGCAGTCATTTCTGAATAATTAACTCTAAATCACTAAAAATATAGGCCATTCTATTGCAATTTTTAGTGGTAATGTTAAATATTGAAATTAAAATAAGCATTTTTTAAGGTTAATTTTCAGATCCCCTGCCCCTTATTCCATATTCATGAATGATTTTATGAATTTGTGGATTTGCATTGATTTATATACTGATCAGCCACAACATTAAAACCACCTACCTAATATTGTATAGCTCAACTATGTGCCGCTAAAACAGCTCTGACGCATCATGGCATGGAGTCCACAAGACCTCTGAGGGCATCATGTGGTATCTGACACCAACATATTAGTAGGAGATCCTTTAAGTCAACACCTTGAACTCTCTGTCATATTCCTTAAACCGTACCTGAACTATTTTTGGAGATTGGTAGCGTGCATTATCCTGCTGAAAGAGACCACTGTCATCAGAGAATACCATTGCCATGAAGGGGTTGTTCAATAGAAAATTAGCAACATGTAAATGAAAATTGGCCATTCAGTCTAAAAAAGCACGCCAGTCCTATTCTAGTAATTCTTCCAAAGCAACTTCCAGTAATGTTATGAGACGTTGTGAGAAATTTACCCTTAAGTTTTTAACTGTGCCCCCGTGTTCTTATTGAAGTCATTTTAAAGTAACAGTATTGATCCACTGTACTAATTCCCATCATAATTTTAAACACTTTAATCATGTCACCTTTTAATCTCTTTTTGCTTATGTTGTGTTAATCTTTCTGCATAACTCATCCCCAGCAGTCCTGGAATCAGCCTAGTCAGTCGTCTCCTGACTTTTTCTATTAGTTCGTTGACTTTTTTTTTTTAGCCTGGAGACCAAAACTGTACACAGCACTTGTGAGCGGGACCCGGACACAGACAGGCAGACATGTTGTTATGCACCACCACACGTTTATTTACACTATATACAATAAAGTTCATTGCACACAAACCCCAAGTCCCCCAAAGTCCAGGCCTCTCTCACACACTGCCTTTCTCTGGGCCGCCTCCTCTCTCTCTCCTCCTGCTTCGTCCTGCTTCCCTGGCATCCCTGACACACTAAAGATGGGGTGTTTCCAGTGAGTTATAAAGCTTGAGCATAAGCTCCCTTGAATTGAACTTTTCACTTCATGCTGTATAACCTAACATTCTTTTAGACTTTTTAATAGCTTCAGAACGTTGTCTGAAATTTGATATTGATAAGTCCAGGTATCTTTCCTTAATGTTTTCCAAATAAATCTAGATGTCTTCACTAAGATATGGCTCATCCTCCAACTGAAGAAGACTTGCATTTATATTCTGTTTTGAATAAATGGCACTCCTCATTTCAAGTTCTATCTATCTTTCCTAAAAAATGTGTACCCCATCTATGTTCAGCCCCATCTTTGTGATTTACCCAGGCTTCTAATATTGCTATAATATCATAATTATGCTCAGCTACAAACAACTCCAATTCACTTGTTTTGTTTTTGATACTTTTAACATTAGAGTGGAAAAAAGCATTACAAATTCCAGCATAGCTCTTTAGCAGTAAACAAAAAAAACACAATTTTTCAGGAGCAAAATTTAATTCATAAGGATGACATCAGCACTTCAGTATGTCTCAGTCTCCAATCTATGTGGTCTGTAAAATTCTTTATGGAAGGTGGTATGTATCAAAGTAATATCTGCATTAATGCCATGATCCAATATATCCCAGCAGAACATTGCCCAGACCATCACACTGCCTTTGGCAACTTACCTTCTTCCCATAGTGCATCATGCTGCTATCTCTTCCTCTAGTATACAACATACATGCACCTGGCCATCCACATGATCTAAAAGTAAACTTGACTCATCGGACCAGACCATTTTCTTCCATTGCTCCCTGGTTTAGATCTGATATTCCTACACCCATTGTAGGCATTTTGAGCAGTGGATGGGGTAGGCATGGGCACTTTGACCAGTCTGCGGCTACACAGCCACTTTTGCAGCAAGCTACAATGTACTGTGTTTTCTTAAACCTTTCTCATATGGCCAACATTAAGGTTTTCAGCAACTTGTGCTATAGGAGCTCTTCTGTTAGATTGGACCAGACACGCTAGCCTAGCCCCATGCAGGTTTACTGGTTGTTCTTTCTTGGACTACTTTTGGTTGTTACAAACCACTGCATTCCAGGAACACCCCAAAAGAAATGCCGCTTTGGAGATGCTCTAACCCAGTCAAACAGTCATCACAATTTGGTCCTTGTCAAAGTTGCTCAGATCTTATTTTTTCTACTTCCAATTCTTCACCTTGAAGAACTGACTGTTCTCTTTCTGCTTAATATATCCCAAACTTTTAGAGGTGCCACTGTAATGTTATAATTATTGTTATTTACTTCACTTGTCTGGGGTTTTAATGTTGTTTCTGATCGGTGAATATATGTTTAAAATATGTAAATAATTTATCATTTTATAAATAATCCATTATTCTCTGAGGAGAGTTATGTAAACATAAACTGAAACTGAAAAAGAGCTCTATTGATGGTAATAATGATGTATATTACATATCCCTACAACGTTGTTCACTTGTGAGAAAAGATGTAAAAACCCGTGGCTTTCAAGTCCTGGGGGACTCTATTGGCAGTTTCACAATCAGCAAGCTATGCAACCTCTAATTGATCTCATTGTTTAATTATTTTGTCTTTTTTGCTCTTATTTTGCACTCACAACCATGCAGTAGTGTTTTACATTTATAAGTTGATCATTATATTATTTACAAGTGGCTATATTTATAATACATTGTAGTTCTCCCTCTCTCATGCAGTTGTGTGTGTTCTGCTCCATTTTGGTGCTGCCTTTGACCCTGGCACCATTTTGTCATCCAGGCACTTCTTCATAAATTGAACATACAGTACCTTGTAAATTCAATATGTCAAATTCTATTCAGATCCATGACCAATCCTCTTATTTTTTATAAATTAACAAATCCTGAAATTTTGTTCCCTTTGATATTTTCATTTCAAAAGCACTGGACCAAAAAAAATAAAATTGTGACATTGTCTTATTTTATAAAAACATCTTAAGGAGAAAAAAGAAAATGTGTTATTTCTATAAATATTCACACTGTGCACTGTGGAAATTCTGAGTTTACACAGGTGAAAAACAATTGCCTACTGAGGACACAACTGCCTTAGAATTGGTCTCCACCAATGAATCATTACAAAAATGACCACTTAAGGCATCATTATTTAAGCTGAAATGGTCAGACAGCAGTACAAATGAAAGCTAAGAAGTATTGCAAAAATTATATAAAACAATATTAAGTAGTTGGATGTATCAGTGGAGGGTTCAAAAGTGAAAGCTATAGCAAACTAGCCATGTGCTGCCTAGAAGAAGTCGTTCTTTCAAATCTCTGTGCAATCCAACTACTTAGAAGGAGATGTAGAGCTCATGGCACTGAACTTTTATGCATTTACAAATTACATGAAATTGCTTGTTCATCCACCATTAAACTATTAAAAAAATAGAACTTTCACCTGCCTTGGAATCTACCTTGATTATACATTAACTAGGCTGACCCGCCTTTTAAGGCGACCGACTTTTAAGTTGACCACTTCTTAAGGCAATTCAATATGTAGATCAATTTGATATTTTATACAAACTCATTAATTTGGTTATATTGCATTTGAGTGGTATTACTTTAATACTCGTAGTTTCTGTTATTTTTGTGATTAAATTTAAACTTTTTTTCTATATTGAGGTCGCCCTTTTGAACCCCCCTGATATTTACTACGCGGTGAGGCATTTGTACTCCATCAACATTAATTATTTCCAGAGACATAATTTTGTCTATTTTTCCAGCGCATCGCGCACAAAAGCAAGACAACGATGGGAGCACCAGAACTCTGCTCACATCATGTCGCTTCGTACCGCAAGCTGCAAGTAATAAGTCTATGATAAGCGGAATACCGCTACGCTTTCCACTCACGGGACGGAAGGACAATCCCGACCGCTTTTATATAGTAAGAAAGAAGAAGAAGATATCGCACAGTCTGGAGTAGAGAATCATCTTTTACCTGGAAAAACAAAACTACAAATCCCATCGTGCATTGCAAAATAGACGGGGCGTGTGTGAAACTCCGTGCTACTCGCACAGTCTGGAGTAGAAAATCATTTTTTACCTGGAAAAACGAAACTACAAATCCCATCGTGCATTGAAAAATGGACGGGGCGTGTGTGAAACTCAACGCCTGCGTAGCACTCACGGGACGGAAGGACAATCCGACCGCTTTTATATACAAGGATAGTTTATTACTAAAGTATTTTTTCTAGAACTTATACTTTTCTCATAGTTCAAACCTACTGCACCTTTCAGTACAGAAGTGCTTTGCTATACCTTTACTGCCAATCTTTTAAATTTCAGATATTTCATACTAGAAAAATATTAACAAGCTACTTTTAGAATAAAATGGCATTGGTTGATTCCAGAAATAGATTAGGTACTTTCATGTGCTAACTTAATAAACTTAATTTCTGATTTTGTTTTAAATTTTTATACACATCTAAAAAGTTGTGATGACTCAGAAGTTGTTTACACTATTCACAATTAATTTCACTGCACTTACTGGCAGTGAATAAACTCATTGTGAAAGCTGACTATTGTTATTCATGACCTACAAAACATAAATGCATTATAATTTTTTTAAGATCAATTGGTGAGTGAATGACTTTAAATACATTTAAATTAAATTTGCCCACAATCATAGCCATTTACTATACAATACAATTCATTTTTGTTTAGCACTCTTCACTGAGGGCAGACGCGGAGTGCTGTGAACAAATTCTCTGATAAAATACAAATATAGAGTATACTAATTACTAAATAAAGAATTAGTACATATAAAGTTACAGATTTGTTAAAGTAGAAACTGTTTAACATAAAAGGAAACCAACAATATCTGTCCATTAATTAATTGTTGAACTATGGGCAGTTGACAACGGAGGGATTGAAAATTGTTAAAGAGAAAGACAAAGTCAAACACATTTACAGTCCAAGAGACCTCTTCTAACCTACCCCACTCCTAGGTATTCTACAGTAGAGTCTGCGCTGGCTATCTAATCCGATGACATAATCCTTCCATCCGGTGAATTCAAAGCTCCTTTATTTCAGATGACTTTTCCATATGCAGAAAAGTACCTTGGCAGTGGAGCACTGGTACCAAGTGCCACATCAAGATACTGAGAAGAGAAACCGAATGCAGGAGTGTTAGGAATGATTTATAAATATTTTATTACTTACATTTCTGTACAAGCATGCAGTATGCACAGCTAATCAACAGCTGTGTGTCATGATGTTGGTCTAACTTTTATTTTGTCATCATCTTTTGTCTTTATACTAGTCTATGCAAATGGAGTCTACAGTAGTAAACTTATTTTTTGTAATTAAGTAGAGGTAAGCATTGCTTAAAATTAAAACTATGCAATTTGCTATGAAGCAATAGCTGTTATGGAAAGTTAACTCTTGAAAAACTCAGCAAGTAAACTGCTCAAAACTTCTCAATAGAATACAAAAAACAGTTTAAGTACATAAGACTGATCAATTCACCAACATGTGATTTTCATCAAACAAGTGTCAACACTAAGGTTCTACAAACTACAATAACCTCATCCTGCTAAATTATTTAAAAAAAAAGTTTAAGATGAAGAAAAAAAAAAGTAAATTATCACATCTGCCATTATTAAAGAGACACCAAACTTCTTGAGGCAATTCCTGCAGAGTGTTGTGTGTTTGTAAGTTATAACTGAAAAATTACAAGGGGTACATGAATGTGTTAAACTAGCTATTGGAAAGCCAGAGATTATACTAATAAATAATTTATATTGTGCTAGAGATGTGATGAGTACAATTCATTTCTAACTTTTAATAATTAAGATAAATACAGGCTCCAGTACTACAGAAACTAGCACATCCCTTCATTTCTCTTAAAGGACTCAGATCTGCCAACGTGCTTTTTAAGTAAGGAAGGTTTTCCCTTAAAACCTGATTTCAGAATGCAAAAAGAATAATATTACAATTAAGATAGGTATATATTCTGTTTACTGTTGTTAGTGCTCTGCCATACTATAATAAATTAAGCCACCTTTTTAATTTTGTTTTATGTCAAAAGCAAAAGTGCAATAAGTTCAGATCTGAATTCAGTGTTTCTCAGCTGTCCCATCTTTTCATTTTCCTTTGAAGGGAAATCCTTTGACTAATTCTTACAAAAAATATACATGCAGTACTTCTATAAGAATGTCAAGTTCTGGACAATGTACACATTTATTTTTAATAATAGTACAGCAAAACTATAAATTATTATACACTTATTGTGCACTTTGCAATCTTGTCAGGTATACTCTATTCATAACTAATTAAAGTTTTCCCAAGGAGTATGGTTTTGGCAGTAGTGCTTTAAAAGTACTTTCACTTTTTGACAGTAAGAAAGAAAAAATAACCATAAACCACATTTTAAGAGAGACTTTATTATCCATCAATCTATTTTTTGAAACACTTCAGGAAACTCTTGTGAACATGGGGAGAAAATTAAAGACTTAGAAGCATGCCATTTGGCAGTTAGACTTTAATGTGACTGCTTTCAGTTTTGAGAACTACTAACTTAATCATGCCACCCTTAAGAATTTAACCTTCTTCCAAAATAAAATTTGATAAACTAGTGGTGTTAAAAATGTCACTTCTGTTCAAGGTGCTAAAAAGTTACAAGTGCAATAAGCATGTGCACTATACACAAGGTGATAAGGAGTTATAAACTGTTGTGACAGATAGGGGGCGCTGTCATCCCCTTGAACCCTCAGACTAGACGCCAGGCACCAGGTAAAAGTCCACATATTATTTTTAGACAAATACATGCACAAAGCACCCTCCTCTCCACAATACTCATTAATCAATATACAATACTCAATAATCACAATCCTCCACTCCCAGACGCGTTGCTACCCTTCCACCCAACTCAGCTCGACATCTGGGATCTCCCACAGTCCTTTTATAGTCCGTGACCCGGAAGTGCTTCTGAACCCCTGTCCATCTGACTTCCTAGCACTTCGGGGTCAGATGAAAACTCCTTCTTCTTCTACCCGGAAGCATGTCATTCCCTTTGTCCATGTGACTACGATGTACTTCTGGGTCGTATGAGAAATACTCGTTGCTCCTTCCTGCAGCTCCATCTAGTGGCCCCTGTGGTATCCAGCAGGGCTGTGAATGAAATCTCCATTGTCCATAATTCCCTGCTGGTATTCGGGGCACCTCCATGCTACATGGAGGGCTCCACCTGGCGGCCTGGGGGTATTGGCCGGGATGACTGGCCGGCCATAGACCACACTGTATATAAAATATAAATATGGAATTTAATTCCTATGTAGGGTCCTAAAAACCTTTATCTCGATATACATAATATATTATATACATAACTTATTAAATATGCTATTGCACAGTTATTTTCTACTCTAGTTTAGTACTTATTGTTCTCTATTGTTGCATTACTGCACTGCTAATTGCACCATTGATTGTTAGTTGATAGTTGTATTCTGTATGGTAGACACTCAAACAAGAATTTCATTATGTATGTGCACTGTACTCTCTCTATATATATATGACAATAAAACTTGATTGAATGATTGTTCAATTAAAAGTTGAAATGAAATGAATCAGAATTTTGTAGTGCCCCACAGGTAGGTGGTAGATTTGTTTTTATGTAAGGACAGGGAGAAATGTTATGACAATAAAAATTCTGAGGTCAGAAATGAAAGTCAATCCTATCTTTCAAGCAAACAGGGAACACGTTAAAAAAATCAGAAGTAAGGACCAAGACTGAGAGATCAGGAAACGGGAAGACAAAATAAATTTGTGTAATCAAAACCAACGCATGATCAAAACTTCAAAGGCAAAAGCAACAGCCTTTCACACAGTGATTCAATGCTTTTCTGAAACTCAGATAAAACATGGCCACTCGAGCCAACCTTTAAACCCTTGACCTAATGAAGTTAGGGTCATGACCTCTGTAAACACAACCCCATCATGACAAAGGGATCCACAAAATGGTGGCACCATAGAGAAAAGACAAAATGGCATTGTAGGAAAAAGTAAATTAATTTTTAACTTTGTTAATATGCAAACAAAAGGGTAATGTTTTTAGATGGGTGTAGAATTGGCTCAGACACAAGAAGCAGAGGGTGATGGTGCGAGGAACTTCATCAGAATTGGCCGATGTTAAGAGTGGTGATCCTCAAGGGTCAGTGCTAGGGCCGCTGCAGTTTTTAATATATATAAATGATTTATATGGGCAGATTTGTGGCAGATGAAGTTTAATGTCAGAAAATGTAAAGTATTACACATAGGAAGTAAAAATGTTAGGTTTGAATACACAATGGGCGGTCGGAAAAATTGAGAGTACACCTTATGAGAAGGATTTAGGAGTCATAGTGGACTCTGAGCTAACGACTTCCCGACAATGCTCAGAAGCCATTAAGAAGGCAAACAGAATGTTAGGCTATGTAGCACGATGTGTGGTGTACAAGTCCAAGGAGGTTATGCTCAGCCTTTATAATGCACTGGTGAGGCCTCATCTTGAGTACTGTGTGCAGTTTTGGTCTCCAAGCGACAAAAAGGACATAGCAGCACTAAAAAAGGTCCAGACAAGAGCAGTTAGGCTGATTCCAGGTCTACAGGGGTTGAATTATGAGGAAAGATTAAAAGAGCCGAGCCTATACAATTTAAGCAAAAGAAGATTAAGAGGTGACATGATTGAAGTGTTTAAAATTATGAAGGGAATTAGTACTGTATAGTGGATTGAGACTTATTTTAAAATGAGTTCATCAAGAACATAGGGACACAGTTGGAAACTTGTTAAGGGTAAATTTCTCACAAACATTAGGAAGTTTTTCTTTACCACAAAGAACAATAGACACTTGGAATAAGCTACCAAGACAGTAAGACTTTAGGGAATTTCAAAACTCGACTTGATGTTTTTTTGGAAGAAATAAGGGGATAGGACTGGCGAGCTTTGTTGGGCTGAATGGTCTGTTCTCATCTAGATTGTTCTAATGTTCTTAAGAACAATTTCATCAAAAAACACAAAAAACAAAGTTTAGATTTGGAATCTCTGTGTTTCAGAACTGTATGATTAATATTTACAGTAATTAGCCAGAAAGTCTGCTAAAATTTTTGAAATAAATTTTGAAAATCAAAGATCATTGTAGGTTTATTATTGAACAGACACCAACCAAACACACTTCACAAATACACTAAAGAGTTTTATTACATTTGTGTTTTGACATATATTATTTACAAGTGGAAGGCAAAAGAAATTTCAAAAACTTGATTTAAAAATGACAAAAACCCAAACCCAAAAACCCAAATCAATAAAACTAATTCAGACCTAACCACTATCAAAACCTTTTTAATCCTCAACTAATTATTCTTTCTCTTTCCTTTGTTTTAAAAGGTTTTTGACATCTTGCCAAGAGCATTCCCATAACTATTAAGGAGCACAGTTGTTCTAAACAATAAGCACCCGTACAATTCAGACCTCAAAATAAGTATGTGCCCTGTCCTCTTAAAATAAAATTTAAGGTAGTGGGGCTGTACTGCTTGTTGACCTCCCTTTGCCTATATAAGTCCAGGCAGAGGCTCAGGCCCTCCTATTCTGCCGAAAGGCATGAAGATGACCAGCACATGAAATTCTTATCAACCAGAAACAAGTAAGTCTAAATCTAATGCACTAAAGCCTAATCATAAACCAGAAATCAAGGTCGGAAAGAAGAACTATAGAATTGCAAACCAGAAAGTCAAGAAGGATTACACATTCGCTTATTAGAGTGTTAATTCAAATCATGGAAACCAAAAGACACTTTGCGCCGGATTTAAAGGGTTATGCTAATGTTGCAAAGCTTGGTGTCATGCTACGCTATGTCCACGGCACCTGGGTAATGGAAATAATAATGTGGTAATGCCTGATTGTAAAAAAAACAATGTAACAATTTAATTAATCATTAAATTCAGGAAAAATATAACTCTAAGGAAACCACACAGAACAGTGCTAAAGGAAAAAGCAGCATGTAATAAAATAATATAATAAAAAAAAATATAATAAAATAATATTTTACTCATGTAAAATATTGTTCCAAAAATATTTTAAGAGATAAAAAAATCTTATAGTGCAAAATTCATAACACCTCCAGATCAGTATTGAATTGTGGAGAATTATCATTGTAAGTACTTTATTTTGTGATTTCTTTCTGGATTTTGCCTTTTCTTGCTCTGTTTTTTTTTTTTTTAATTTCTGGATGGTGGACTTGCTTTGTGTGCTTTTAGGTAGTCTTTTTTGTATATATCTTTAATAAACTTTCAAATTTTTCAATGAGCTTCATATGATTACTTTTCAAACTAGATGTTTTCCTGTCTATTCTTTGAACATTTCTTAAGGATTGTTTTGAGTTTGGACTTTAACCCAGCCATGGGGAATGCACAAACCATTCTGTTGAAACCATTCAGTTAGGGCATCCAGTGTAAAATTTTCACAGACCAATATGCAGACAACAATATAGATTTCCATACCGGATTGGTTGAGGCCTGGGTTAACAACAGCCACCCCCAGTACCGTAATCCAGCTGGGTGCTTACTGTTAGCCAAAGGAAAAGAAAAGGAGGAAGATGTGTCTGGAGACAGCAGGAGAGGGGAGAAGGTTAGGAGAGTGGAAGTGAGGGCAGGAATTTTGAATGTTGGTAGTATGAGAGGTAAAGGGAGAAAGTAATCCAATATGATGGAGAGAAGGAAAGTTGATATATTGGTCCTGCAAAAGACCAGATGATAGAGGAGTAAGACCAGGTATATCAGAGGTGGATTTAAATTGTTCTACAATGGTGTTAATGAAAGGATAAATGGGGTAGGGATTATCCTGAAGGAACAGTATGTCAAAAGTGTTTTGGAGGTGAAAAGAGTGTCGGACAGAGTGATGATTATGAAGCTGGAAATTGAAGGTGTGATGATGAATGTTGTTAGTGCATGTGTATTGCAGGTTGGGTGTGTGATGGATGAAAAAATGATTACTTGAGTGAGTTAGATGAAGTGGTGGAGAGTGTACCTGAGAGAGAGAGTGGTGATTGGAACAGATTTCAATGGATTTGTTGGAAAAGGGAAGATGAGGAGGTGATGGGTAGGTATGATGTCAAGTAGAAGAATGAAGAAGGTAAGATAGTAGTGGATTTTGTGAAAAGGATGGACATGGCTGTGGTGAATACATATTTTAAGAAAAGAGAGGAACACCGGGTGGAGGAAGATGCATATAGGTGGAATATATCCTATGCGGGAGGACCAGTCTGTAGGAGATTGGAGACTGAAAGTGGAGGCAAGGAAAATGTAATTAAAAAGCATAGGATAGTGGTCTGTAAGATGATGTTAAAATGGTGGAAGCTGAAAAAGGAGGACTGTAAGGTGGAGTTCAGGGCGGAGGTAGTAGTACAGGAGACAGCTAGAAGGATGCTTGGTGTGACATCTGGACAGAGGAAGGAGGACAAATAATTGTGGTGGTGGAATGGGGAAGTACAGTAGCATATACAGAGGAAGACATTGTCAAAGAAGAAACGGGATAGTCAAATAGCTGAAGAAAGTTGACAGGAATACAAAGAGTAATGGCATAAGGTGAAAAGAGATGGCTATGGCTGAAGAAAAGGTGTATGATGAGTTGTATAAGAGGTTGGACACTAAGGAGGGAGAAAAGGACCTGTACCGATTGGTTATGCAGAGGGGCCAAACTGGAAAAGAAATGCAGCAGGTTAGAGTGTGTCACAAAAGCAGACCACCGACCTCAAAAAGGTTTGCGGCAGCCACCTGTATATTGTGCCTTGGCTAAAAATGGGTTGAATTGGTTGTGATGTTCACAGGTTTGAGTCCAAAACAGAACTGATTATAAAATGAAAAGATGGTGGCTTTAAAGCCCGAGACAGGAAGTGATGTCATCGTTGGTGCCAGAACCAAAAGTGATGTCTTCGAGACCGGAAGTGACGTCACCCATAGTCATCACTGGTGCCAGTAAAGGAAGTGACATCATCATTGGTGCTGGGACCTAGCAAGACTTCCTGTGGATGGTCTGCAGAAGATTGAGAAAGAGAGTTAGTGCAGCTCGCCAACTCCGGTCTGGCATTCTTGAGGCCTTTCAGCTGTCTCCCAATCCCACTTGTGTGACAAGTGATAATGGATAATGATGCAAAAGTATTCTTAGGCGAGGAGAGTGTGTTGAGCAGATGGAAGGAGTACTTTGAGAGGTTTATGAATGCAGAGAATGTGACAGACAGAAGGTTGGATGATGAGGAGAAAGTGAACCAGAAAGTGCAATGGATTAGCAAGGAGAAAGTAAGGACAGCTATGAAGAGGATGAGGAATGGGAAGGTTGTTGGTCCAGATGACATAATTGTGGAAGCATGAAAGTGTTTAGGAGAGATGGCAGTTGAGTTTTTAATCAAGTTGTTTAATGCAATTTTGGAAAGTGAGAGGATGTCTGAGAAGTAGAGAAGGAGTGTACTACTACCAATTTTTATCATTGAGCGTGATCTGCAGAACTGTTGTAACTACAGAGGGATAAAACTGATCAGCTTCAGAATGAAGTTATGGGGAAGATAAGGAGTCAGGAATAGTGGAAGCTAGGTTAAGAAAGGAGGTGATGATTAGTGAGGAACAGTATGGTTTCATGCCGTGAAATAGCACAACAGATGCAATGTTTACTTTGAGGGTGTTGATGGAGAAGTATAGCCAGAAGGAGATGCATTGTGTTTTTGTGGACCTAGATAAAGCATATGACAGAAAGGAGTTGTAGTATTGTATGAGGAAGTCGGGAGTGGCAGAGAAGCTTTTAAGAGTGGTACAGGATAGGTACGAGGGAAGTGTGAGAGATGCGTTTAAGGTGGAGGTGGGATTACATCAGGGATCGGTTCTGAGCCTTTTCTTATTTGCAGTGGTGATGGACAGGTTGACAGAGGAGATTAGACAGGAGTTCTGGTGGACTATAATGTTTGTGTATGACACTGTGATCTATAAAGAGAGGAGGGAGCAGGTTCAAGAGACCCTGGAGAGGTGGAGATATGCTCTAGAGAGGAGAGAAATGAAGGTCAGTAGAACCAGGACAGAATACATGTGTTTGAATGAGAGGGAGGCCAGAGGAATGGTGTGGATGTAGGGTGTAGAGTGAAGGTGGATGAGTTTAAATACTTGTAAAACAGTACAGAGTAATGGTGAATGTCGAAAAGAGGTGAAGAAGAGAGTGCAGACAAGGTGAAGTGGGTGGAGAAGAATGTCATGAGTGATTTGCGACAGACAAATAAGAGCAAGAGTGAAAGGGATGGTGTACAAGACAGTAGTGATGCCAGCTGCGTTATATGGGTTGGAGACGGTGGCACTGACAAAAAGACAAGAGACCAAGCTGGTGGTAGCAGAGTTAAAGATGTAAAGATTTGCAATGGGTGTGACAAGGATGGACAGGATAAGGCAGAGGTGTCCAAAACCGGTCGTGGTGGGCCGTAGTAGTCATTCTAACCCTTTTCCTAATCAGCAAGCAGTTTTCACTGCTAATTAACTCATTTTCCATTCAGTCCTCTGAATTGAATAGTTTCTTCATTAAATGGAAGCCAAACAGAAATGATATTTGAAACGAGCCAACAGATGATCAGCTAAATTGGATGTCAAACTCCAGCCAATTTCACTCCAACCAGTTTCATAATGATAAGCCAATTCTTGCTGTTATTTAAAGCTATTATTGAATACCATGACTTTTGCTGCTCTCATTCTGCCATAGTAGACTGTTTTTTTAATACCACCGTCAAGATGTTTTGGTGACCTGAGCAGACAAACATGACCAAGACTGTCACCTTTCTTTATTTGCAGGTTAGCTGGTCATGTGGTGGCTTGTTTTGTGTCTCATTATTGTTTGGCTGTTCTTTAAGGAAAAAGAAACAACTAAGGGGTTTGAGTCACGTAAATTAAAACTAAGGCAAAACAAAGTAATCAGCAGCAAAAATGACTTAGAATGAATTGATGGTTAGAATGAAAACCTGCAGCCACTGTGGCCCACCAGGACTGGAGTTGGACACCCCTGGGATAAGGAATGAGTACATTACAGGGTCAGCTCCGGTTGGAGGTTTGGAGACTAAGCCAGCTGAGTGAGCCAAGATTGTGTTGGTTTGAACATGTGCTGTGGACAGATGCTGCCTTTATTGGGAGGAAGATGCTAAGGATAGAGCTGCCAGGCAAGGGGAAAAAAGGAAGGCCTAAGAGGAGGTTTATGGATGTGTTGAGAGAGGACATGCAGTCCTCTCCTGGGTGAGACAGAGCAAAATGCAGAGGACAGAAAAATATGGAAACAGATGATTCACTGTGGCGACCTATAACGGGAGCAGCCGAAAGAAGAAGTTTTGAGTTTGGACTTTCCCCTTTTTTGTGTCTGGTTTGTGTAAAAGCATACTTTGGGGATTAGGCCTGAGGGTAGATTTAGGAGGCATTTTGGCATTTTGAGTTTGAAGCATACAGGTAAAGAAGCCTAAGGTGGAAGCTTAAGTCTCATTTTTGAATTTTTTTTTTGTATTGCTATATTTTGAGCTGGAAGCTCACACATACTAGAGACCACAAAAGAAAATGGATATGAGATGATGTTGCAAAAAACACTATTAACTGAATAAGTCTGACCCAGATATATATCTAGCAGAGCCAGAAATGATCCTAACAAATTGCTAATAATTTGTTTTCATACAGATTTTTTTTAATAATTAAAATACAGAGAAGGTAACTAATTAATCCAGGACAGAAGGACAGAACAGCCTTGTAATGATTGGACCACTTGGAATTTGTAAAGAATTCACTTAATGATATTTGTTATTTTTTACAATTTAGAAATCCTAAAACATTTAAATACTCAGTTGATGATATCCACTTGCATTGATTTTGTATTTCACTGAAAGAGGCATATGCCTATTTAACCTCCAATAAATTTATGCATTACATTTCACTCATTAGTTCTTTTTCTGTCTCTTTAAGCATTTGCTCATCATCCACTGCCATTATTGTTTCTAGGTCAACAGAATAGGCAGGGAGAGTGGCATGTTGTACAGACGCTCAAATATGTAAATATACTATTATTTGAAAATGAACTCCTGTAAAAAATGGGAATAATGCTTGTAATAGTATTATGATACTGATTAAGAAATTAGTGTTTATATATCTACTCATTCAACTTATTTTAGTGGAAAATGCTAATTAAAAGTATTGATTTCTCTTTTAATTTCTTGAATATTACCCCTGTGGTGGGCTGGCGCCCTGCCTGGGATTTGTTTCCTGCCTTGCACCCTGTGACCCCGTGGTTAGGATATAGCAGGTTGGATAATGGATGAATATTACCCTACTGGTGCTATTACTAAGTTCTGCTTGCTTCCATGATGAATTTTGACACTAAAAACATTATAGTAATTTTAATCTAGTTACATCAATGAATTGTAAATCAAAACATGATAAATTATTTTAAACAAAGTTAAAAAAAATCTTGTTTGTTTTAATATTGTAAGGACAAGGGAAATAAAAAAACTTGACTGATTATTGTTGTAAGTATTCCTAAACATGAGTACTTTCAATTGTTTATTTTTAAAGATGAGCTCAGCTATGTTAATTATAAATCTCTGTCTGTCTGCTACATAGATTTACAAGATAACATGTAGATCTTAGTTTCATGATTTTAGAAGAAAATGTTTGAAATAACCTTTGAACTTTTGGAAATTTAGTGGAATGTATTTGTTTTGGTTTCTGTGTTTGTTTATGTGAATAAGATGGGACATATAATCATCCTGTTCATACCTTATTCTAAATTATTTGACAGATTAAAGTAAAAAATGCACAATAATTATTTTTGAACAATTAATGAGTGTTATTCAAAATCATTATTTACCTTAGCCCTTACTGGTTATACTTTTATGAAACAACATACACAACATAACACCTAAATGAAGCATTAATCTCTCTCTCTCTATATATATATATATATATATATATATATATATATATATATATATTTATATATAAAATCCATAGTCTGTCTGTATGACTGTCCACTTTTCATGAGAGAACTGAAGAAGAGAGTAACTGTAACTTTTTAAGTTGCACATGTCAACATGACATACAGTAGAACCTCGGTTCACGACCATAATTTGTTCCAAAACTCTGGTCGTAAATCGATTTGGTTGTGAACAGAAGCAATTTCCCCCATGGGATTGTATGTAAATACAATTAATCCGTTCCAGACCATGTGAACTGTATGTAAATATATATATTTTTTAAGCTTTTAAGCACAAATATAGTAGAATGCACAGCGTAATAGTAAACTAAATGTAAAAACATTGAATAACACTGAGAAAACCTTGAACAACAGAGAAAACTAACACTGCAATAGTTTGTGCTATAGCGCTACCATCCGCTGGCTAAAAGTACTTTTTTTAATGAGTTTTAAGCACAGGGAAAGAAATGAACATTTGAAAAAATCTGTAATTTAATAAACTACTAAGAAAGATAACATTGCAACAATGCATGCTACAAACGGATCGCTGGAAACAGAAGTGAAAACAAAATCAAGCCCAGTGCATTCTTTAACTGCCTTTCTACCTTAATGCGTCCAGCTCTCTCTCGCGCTGCCTGTGTGTGTGTGTCACGCTTTCTCGCTCTCTCTCTCTTGCTCACTGCACAGGAAATGCAAAGGGAGAGACTGAACATGTACAAATCGAAAGGGAAACTGGTTTGTTCGTATATCGAGTGTGTGGTCGTGAACCGAGGCAAAAGTTTGGCGAACTTTTTGGTCATAAACCGAGTTGTACGTGTACCGAGACGTTCGTGAACCGAGATTCCACTGTATTTTCATTATTTTAAGTCTATCAAATAATTTTAGACATAAAATGGAGTCAGACTACCTGATGTCCAAACTCTCCTTTTTGTTTTCTTGTCATCTTTTTAAAAATATACTATACCAGCCGACGCCTGCCGTAGCATACGGCGGTGTAAGAATAGGAACGGAAAATGGTGAGAAGGGAATTCAGAAATCAAGAACAAAGAAATACTTCTTGAAAGATGCAGATCTAACCCTAGAAAAAGCCACGTACAACAATAGTTTTGTTGCATGTATCTTGGACTTCCTGGAAATGTGGACAGTAATGTGATCATTTTGCCTACATGTACGTTATTATTTTCAGCCTTTGTTTGCAGTCAATCTGATAGTCCTTTGTATTGTTCCACTCGCAGATCTTGTTGATGTAATCTGAGATAGTTGAGACACGCACCCTCTGTTTTAACATACGCATCTACAACGTACTGTTGGAATAGTTTGCCGCTGGAGTGCAAAATACTAAATGTATTCCTCATTGATAATCTGTACGCGTAAAATTGGCATTGAGTAAGCCTGATTCGGGTGGCGGTTCTTTTATCGGGAACATGTTGTAAATCTTTGTGCCAGCCAATGTCTCTGTAAGGGAATAAAAATGGGTTAACCATAGGATCGCAATTCATATTGAGCGTGGAAATCTGTTTACAGGAGTTGCCTCTGGGATATATGCAAATGTCCCTTTCATCACAGGGTTTGCCGTCTTCTCCCACAAAAATCGCTGCAACATCAGTATGACATGTCGGGGTATTGTATTGTTGTAAATCCTGCCCAGGGTTTTCCTTGAAAACCATTCGTACAGATGCTGTTGGATTGGACTGACTGTTGGCTTGATGGTTCTGAGCATGGAATCTAGCAGGAGAAGTAAATTTTCGCTGCATGCAAAGTTTGCTTTATTTTGTAAACGTACTTCAGTAGCTTGCACTGTGTCAAAAACATACAACTATCCATATCCAGGAGAGGTAGAAGTGTTAGCATATAGTGGAGAGATTTGATGATAAATTTGCCCGTGTATTTTAAGACAGTATGGTCCGTGGCCAGGAGAGTGAGTTGTCTGTGCACCCATGGAAGCAAACGCTAGAGAAGAGTTGTATTCTAGAATGTGTTCATGATAATTTTTACCTTCTGATGTTTGCTGTGTAAGAAGCAAACATGTTGTAAAGACACAGGTGGCTCCCGCAAAGGTGGTAAAGCTATTTGAATCGAGAAATGCCGTGTCAGCTGCGTGTGGGCAGGATTGGTTTTGAAGAGGAGCCATAGGCAGCATGGGGAAGGGTTTGGAAGAGGATGAATCGGAATCAAGAAATGCCGTGTCAGCTGCATGAGGGCGGGACCGGTTTTGAAGTGGAAGCAGGACGAACCAGAAGAGAAATATATATACAAGAGATATAAGCTATTCATGCCTTGGAAACTAAGTCAGAGCTCCCCCAAAGGTTTCAAGCATGTCCTTCAAGCTTCAAAAGGAAATGGCAGTGAGAATCGCACAGATGATAAGTTGCATGTGTCCCATACAGGAACCTGTGATCAATCTTCTAGGCCATAACCTTGCCAATGAACCAAATAGTAAACATGAGCACCTCTACAATCTAAAATAGATTGGATTTTGTATTCCTTATCACCATCCACCTCAATAGGTGGTGGATGAGTAGCTTTAAACATAGAGTACTAGAATGAAGTGGCCTAAGGTGGGACTTGTATAATATAAGATTCACTTTAAAATTCCTTGAGGTACTGAATCAACTCTTTTTAGAATGATATACGGACCTTCTTTAGGAGAAGGAACCCTCAATAAGGTGTCTTTATTGGAAAACCATCTTCTGCAAAGTTTAAGATCGGGGCAATCTTATGCTTCCAGTTAGCAAAAAGTTTGCAGCAGATCCACCATCAGTAGATTATTCCAAACTAAAGTCAGTTTATTGTTTAAGCTCTTTAAATAATCAGAGAGGAATGGTTTCAAGATATCAAAGGATTCAAAAGAAAATGATCAAGGGTTAAACTCATTCAAATTCAAATACATTCAAATTAACTTATGTAGTTTTAAGCATGTCCAGGCAGTCCAGCAAGAAAATCCTTTAATAAAACTTTTTTAGATGCAGGGACTTTCTGAAAGGGAAGAAACTCTTTAAAAAGTAAATAATTAATATCAAAATTGTAGTACATCTTTTTGTAACTGTAAGATTTGTGTATAGAATCTGCAATAGTCTCTTTCCAAAGTCTATTGTGCTCCTTCCTTTCCAGAATCTACTTTGTTCCTTTTCTGATTTTTGTTTTATATTTGCTCTTATTTTTTCCTCTACAGTTCTTTCCAGAATCTTCATACTTTGTGTCAGAAATTTCTATAGGTCTATAGGTGTCAGTACATCTTTTGTTTCAGATGAATACTTAATGACTGTTTTTTTAGTCAATTTCTTTCTTTTTCTTTCTGCTAGCCTGGTTCCTAGTTTTAATGCAAGACTGATTACGTCTTTGAGAGTTTTGCTTAAATTATGAGTAACCATTTAATAATTTACTTCTTCAACATGTTGAGTGGTCACATGTTGACCCAGCAGCATGAGAATCATTAATAGCAACCAGTCACTATCACACCATGTTTCTTTGTGGCTTCATTTAGGAGCTGGACTATATAGCTCCTGGACTCCTCAAAAGGTCTCACCAGTAGCATTCCTCTGGATTTTCTTCACTAAATTAGTTTTCATCTCAGCAATAAATGAGTTTCCCTAGATGGGACGTTTATTCTTTACCATCTCTTTTGTGTTATATTTTTACAAAACCTTACTTAGTAATAATACATGCGGATGGATTTTGAAGGTTGCATATTATTAACTAGGCTTGATATTTCATTTTTCACTTGGTGCATTAGACAGAAATGTGCTTATTAGTAATTTGTCGAGTTTAGTGGCCAGCACTTGCAAAATTATAGTTACAATAATGAGGCAATCCTGAGTTTCTAAAGCATAAAAAAATATTGTGGTGAAAGAAAAGTGTTGTATCCAGCAGGGGGCATGTGCTTCCTGGGATTGTGTTCTTTAGTTAATGCAGAACAGTCTTGAGCCTTATATACATCCCTTTTAGTAACCATGGTGGAAATAATCAGATGAGAGAAATATGGTACAAAAGATATTTATTTATTTATTTAACTTGCTTTAAAATGTAGCTTCCACTCCCAAATTACAATATAGCATAACCATTTATACATTCATATCCAGCTGGAGGGAAGCCAATGGAATAGAATAATCATCATCCAAATTGTCAGAGGAGAATGCTTGATGAATGCACATCATCAAGTCCAGCAGAATTTAAGGAAGCACTGGGACAGCTTCTGGCTTCAGGATGGATCCTTATAAATACTCACAGATTTGCATATTCATTGATTTTTCTATGAACCTTGCCAGTTACGGGCAACTGCCATGGGAGCTTTGTTATTTATGGACTGTGCCCAAATAGCATGTTTCCCTGTTCTAATCACTCATGGCTTCTGCAGAATGTGACCCTGGCATTATATATCAGGACACATTAATACTTTAAAATAGCTTGCCTGTGTGTCCTTCACATTTTTCTGTCCATCTCTCTCTGGTAGTTTCCCTCTGTCAGCTAAATTGCATAGTTTCAGCTTTATGGCGTCATAACATAATGTGTTTTGGAATAAAACTTCACAGATCACAGTGGCACATTTCAAACCTATTACTGGCTTGTAAATTTAACCTGGCAATGCACATATTTAACTATTTCAATATGTAAAATGATATGCTTTATGCATTTCTAAGAAGACATGTTAAAAACAAATAGTAAAAAGAAAAGCATGAAAAACACAAGTCATGTTAGGTTATACATGAAAAGTAATAGTTCACATACTCAGTTCTGTTTTCTCTCTTTTTAAGTAGCTACAAAATGCAAATATATACAAAAAGTTTGAAAGGGCTGCTCACTACAGTCTAGAACACATGCCAAACAAGAGGGCCTGTGCTGTTGTGGTATTTTAAACATTTTGGGGAATTATAATGTCTGGCTGTGCTTGGTATGCACATATGCAAAGATTTTTTTTCTTTGTTTTACAAGTGACAAATAAATATTTGATGAAATGGTTTTTTTTCTGGATAATGTTTTAAATGTGGAAAAGAAAGGCATTAAGAATGATTTATGAGCAGCTATAATTAAGTGGTAAATCAGTGTAGTGGAAAAAGATAGAACAGAATGAGTTATAACGTAATGCAAAAAAATTTAGCATTTGATATTTGGATAGTCAACTGGATTATATTAATCACACTTTTCTTTATGACAAACAAATAATGTCAATTTTATCCTTGATAAAACTTGTATTTTTTGTTTTGTTATTACTGTCTAAATATACTTTAGTCTTTCTAAATTTACTTTTATCCTGAATTGTTTTAATTAAACAGGATTTTCAATCTTCTTTATTAAGACTACATCTATATTTAGAATTTTTTTTGTCTATTTAGGCATGGAAATTTTAATCATTTGTTGCAGAGGTTTCTGTTTAATTTTAACTTGAATCAGGAGTTAATATTGGCATGTGATTTCTTGGAATGGCATATTCTACAAGAAAACAACTCATTTCACTTAAAAGTTCAAATGGTGCTAATTTTTTTTTATAAATCAAAGATGTGTTGTTTACTGTGTGTTATTTTAAAAAATGATTGCATGTTCGTAATCTCAAATATGACAGCATTTTAGCTAACTGGTTTACTTATTCACAGTAATAACTTACATATTATCATACTCATTCTGGATAAAAAGTATAGCAGTTTTTCTTGGATTCTCACAAATTCTGGCTGTTAGGTTTGTTTTATTCTTGAATTTGCATGTTATCCCCTTATTTGATTTGGTGACTAATAACAGTTCAAGTACATGCCATTATGAGGTTAATTAGTGGAATTAAATTTCCTCATGTAGGTCTAATGGTAGTAATATGTACTGTGTGGTTGACTGGTGTGCCACTAATGGCAACCTCTTATCGTTGCTACAAAACCAAAAAGGCATCTTTCGACACTAGAATAAAGTAGATTCAATAAATTGAGTCAGTTTATAGGATACACAATTTAATAATTGATTTATATATTTTCACAGCTTGTGTTGTCCTCTTATGCTGAAATCTTGAATAGTACATGGAAGGCAATTGGTGAAGAAATTTAGAAATGTTGCCTCTTTTCTCTTGAATGAACCAAACACTTAGGCATTCCATTATGTTTAATCAGGATAAGTTTAGAAAAAGTACATTATCTGTTTAGACCTACATTGGGTATCATAAAAAAATTAAACAAATGAAAATGGTTATTTACTAGTGACACCAACAAGGAGAAGTCTATCTAAGAGTTTTTTTCAGGAGCCTCAAGTGGAGAACACAGTCAAAAAGGTAGGATAAACAAGAAAAACATAGAGTGTGAATGGGATTGTACAGTGTTCCCCTGGCATATTAGAGGGCAGAAGACCCAGCTGTTACCAAGGGTGACCTATCCTCTATTTAAAGAGAAACTAAGACCATGGGAGAAAAGCAGGAAGATAAATAAATTCCAAACCAGTAGGGAGACACCAAGTCCACAGTTTAAACTTGAGATACTTTGCTGGCTCTTTAACAGGGACATAGTTGCAGCCTAGAAAACTGACCCTGTTAAATACAACAGAAATCTCAGGGTTGCAGATATATTGGCTGGAAGATGTAACCTGGTTTTCCATGAGAAAAACAGGGCCACTTGTGACACCAGGAGTGGTTTCAAGGGTGAGCCAGAAGTGACACAAAAGCTGGGTTTAAAGTGTATATATGTGTTTGTGAGTGTATATAATATAATTAGAAGTAGCATTAGATACATGGAATACCATTCAGCAGAGAACAATTAAAAAACATGAATAAGTGAGGGCTCAACCAGAACTGCTTGTTTTCTGTAATTAAAAATTCTGCAAACTGTAGCAGGACAAGGAAAACAAGAAGAATTCAGGACTCAACAAAAATTCTTTATTTTCTATAATTAAAATATCTGCAAACTGCAGAGGCACAAGGAAAAAGCTACAAGAAAGAGAGTCAAGAAATGTGAGGAAAAGTAACCTTACAAGCATTAGTGTCATAGCAAAAAAAGGCCCTCTGTTTTTCACAGAGCTAAAATAATTATTGGTATGTTTTTAAAGCAATATTATACAAGTGATTCCTCTGATCAAATCTTTCTTTCTATTATGTGGAAAATTGACTATTGATGTAACAGTATGTGCAGTATGTACAGATATCTAAGATACAAGAGTTTGAGTTACATGTTTTTGTGTTATGCGAGGGATTTCATACTTTTGGGGTTAAGAGGTATCTTATTTGCAGTTATGAAAATCAATGTGGCTTTTATCGTGAGTGCTATACACAGCTGTACAAAAGAAACTTATGAGAAGCTCAGTTGACTAACATATTATCTGTATTTCATGCAGCTGATCCACCTGCTGCAGCAGTCATTCTGGCCACTGTCAAAGCTACAGGCCTCTGGGCAGTAGTCATAGATGATCCAGAAATGGAGTTCAAAGAACATGGTGCCCCTTCATCTTTTCCTTCTCTATCAGCCTCTCACTCACCACTACAATCACCAACCAGCCCAAAACAATGCTTCCACCCCAACACCGCCCCCAAAACTTCTATTGATTTTTAGTTTGCTAAGTGTGATATAGATGGATTTGGGATTTTTTGTCTCTACAGTTACTGTTTTGTTGTTGCCTCTCTAAATAAAGTTCAAATTACTGTTCACATAAATAATCAGTATCAATGACCGTACTAGCTCACATATTTTAAAATACTCTAACAAGTGAATCAAATCTGTGGCAAATTTGCATTGAGTATAATAAGCAAAGATATTTAAATCACTATGTACTAGCTAACAGACAGATGGTAGTAATTCCAAGAACTCAAATAGAATTAAGTTTAAAGTTTTTGTCATTAAGCCATTCCATTACCAAGTTAAAATGTGAAACAGAATATTCACATAATACTGTATATTCTCAGTAGTTTTTTATATTTATTTTTTAAAATTAATATTCAATAAAGTCTAAATTAAATCTTACCCAACTAAATTCATCTGAAGATAAAAAACTCATTTTTTATAAATATATTTTTATTTGTAACTTTTAAAAACTTTTATTTTTAGTTGAACAAGAAACAATTGCATAAGTTATTGTTACTTTTCATTAAAAACTTCCATGTCTGAATTTTGCAAATAACACTCTCTTGCAGTAAAATTAGGTCCAAATAGCACTAACTTTGTTAATGTCACACATTAACTTATTTTGACTTCTCTTTTGTTTCAAAAGTCTCTGAAATTAAATTGGCAATGCAGAACTGAATGGAAAATTGTTTGTCGTTACTGAACATGTAGGACCCAAAGATGGTGGTTGCCACTTAAATCTTCTGCATCTCAGTTTTATCTTCACCTGTTTACTCAATTAGTTTAGGGGCTACCTTGTGATATTAGGTGGCAGAGCTATAATGGGCAATTAGAGTGATCCAAATTCAGGTTCAAATGTAGCTAGATTTGCTGCAATGTCTGGAAAGAGGTGATTCAATCACTCAATCACCATGTTTATTTTCCTTAGCCTATCACAATCAAACTTTCTTACTGAAATGAGTACTAAATGGATTATAAGATGCACTGTTTATTTCAACATCTCTTTTGTATTCAACAGTTAGCTGACCAGCTGTAGTCTTTCACTGTGCATTACTGCTGATATATTACTGTGTACTTTCCTTATTAACAGTTCCTTTCTGATGACAACATTATCATTGACAAAGTTTTTATTGAGTGTTGACCCCACCATATACAGTATAAATACCCCAGCAGCATTGCTGTTCATAACAAATTTTATTGGCAGCCTGTCTAATACCCACTACCATACAGCTAGCAAAGACATTTAATATATTAGTCATGCCCCCTCTCCTTCCTAATCACAAAATACAAATGAATCACTGATATTTCCCTATCAGCTGCAAATTACACTATTTGCAAATATGATGCAAATATGATGCAATCACTGATTAGTTAATTAATAATATGTAAAATCAGGTTTACCTCATAAAGTGTCTTTTTGAACATAGTATTCCAGTTTTAATCTTAAGTCACTACGTACATTAACTTAATATATTTCTTACAGGGGCAATGTTTTTCAGGTTAAGGTATAAAGTGTTTTAAGGGGATTATAGTCACAAAATGTGTAATTTCAAGATTCTAAACACAGCTTTATTATTAAAAAATTAGACAATCTTGAAAAGAACTGGCCATTGAGCCCAACAAAACACAAAACCCTATCCACTTAATTCTTCTGAAATAACCTCAACTCTAGTTTTGAAAGTCTGCCTACTGTCTACCATACTACTTGGTAGCTCATTTCATTTGTCTGTGGTTTTCGATGTAAAGAAATACTTCCTAACGTTCATGCAAAATTTATCCTTATCAAGTCTCCAACTGTGTCCCCATGTTCTTGATATACTCATTTTAACATAGTCTCGATTCACTGTAATAATTCCATCCATAATTTTAAACACATCAGTAATGTTACCTCTTAGTCTTCTTTTTCTTAAACTTAAAAGGCTCAGATCTTTTAACCTTTCCTCGAAATTCAACCCCTATAGGCCTGGAATCAGACTTGTCGCTCTACTCTGGACTTCTTCTAACATAGCTATCTCCTTTTTATAACCTGGAGAGCAAAACTTACACAGTACTCCAGGTGAGGTCTAGCCAGTGTGTTAAAAAGATTGAAATTAATCTTCATGGATTTGTACTTCATATATTGTGCTATATAACCTAGCATTCTTTTAGCCTTCTTAATGGCTTCTGAACATTGTCTGGTAGTTGATAGTGTTGAGCCCAGTATGATCCATAAGTCCTTCTCATAAGGTGTACTTTCAGTTTTCAGACCTCTCATTGTGTATTCAAACCTAACATTTTACTTCACACATGTAATTCTTTACATTTACTTAAATTAAATTTTATCTGCCACAAATCTGCCCAAGTATGTATACTGTCCAAGTCCCTCTGTAATGATTCAATGGATTCTAGATTATCTGCCAATCCACCAAGCTTGGTATCATCTACAAACTTAACCATTTTATTACTTATAAAATATCCAAATCATTTATATATATTAAATCATTTATATTTATATTATTTATAACAAGCATACGATGGACATCAAATGCAGGGATGTTTATCTAACCATTTATAGTTAAACATAGTGGTTGTAGTGGCAACGGTACACAGAAACAGTGGGGGCTGACAGAGAAAGAGATCAGCTAATCTCCCTAGGAAGCAATTCACTTCCAGGGTTCAGAGATGGCCATTGTTTGGCTGACTAATGGAGTTTCCCCTATGAAATCACGTTGCTTCTGACCCAGATGTTGTGGGTTCACAGCTGATCAATCTCAGTGCGCTACAGTGCAAATCTTCAAACTGAGATGCTCTAGTTCTAGCTGGAAGGATTTAGAAAGTGCTTCCTTTGGTAATATCACAAGACCAAACTGGATTTATTAAAGGTAGACACTTAGCTTCCAATCTTCAACACCTTTTTAATATAATATATTCACGCACAAAGTCTAACACCAGGAGGGATATTATTATCGTTGGATGCAGAAAAAGCATTTTAATATGGTTGAATGGGATTACCTTTTCACTACAGTGGAGAAATTTGGTTTTGTCCAGAAAATATGTGCATGGATCTAATTACTGTATACCAGTCCATTAGCTTCAGTTTGTATTAACAACATTATATCAGACTACTTCAAACTAGAATGTGGTACTAGACAAGGATGCCCCCTGTCAACACTGTTTTTTGCAATTGCCATTGAGCCACTGGCAGTTCACTTTAGAAATGCTTATGAGATAAAGGGGATTATCAGAGAAGGACTTGAACAGAAAATATATGCAGATGATACAGTACTACATACAGTATACTGCTCAAAAAAAGTAAAGGAACACTTTTTAATCAGAGTATAACATCAAGTCAGTGAAACTTCTGGGATACTGTCCTGGTCAGTTAAGTAGTAGAGGAGGTTGTTTAAGTTGCTTTGCTGTTAATGAAATTAACAACACATGCACTAGAGGGGCAACAATTCGACAACCCCCAAAACAGGAATGCTTTAACAGGTGGAAGCCACTGACATTTTTCCCTCCACATCTTTTCTGTTTTTTCAGGAGTTTTGAATTTGGCTACAGTTCATGTCATTGCTGGTTGCATGAGGCAATACCTGGACCCTACAGAAGTTGCAGAGGCAGTCCAACTTCTCCAGAATGGCAACTCAATGTGTGCCATTGCCAGAAGGTTTGCTGTGTCTCCCAGCACAGTCTCAAGGACATGAAGGAGATTCCAGGAGACAGGCAGTTACTCTAGGAAAGCTGGACAGGGCTGTAGAAGGTCCTTAACCAATCAGCAGGACCGGTATCTGCTCCTTTGGGCAAGGAGGAAAAGGATGAGCACTGCCAGAGTCCTAAAAAATGACCTCCAGCAGGCCACTGGTGTGAATGTCTCTGACCAAACAATCAGAAACAGACTTCATGAGGGTGGCCTGAAGGCCCGACATCTTCTAGTGGGCCCTGTGCTCACTGCCCGGCACCGTGGAGTTTGATTGGTATTTGCCATAAAATACCAGAATTGGCATGTCCACCACTGGTGCTCTGTGCCTTTCACAGCTGAGAGCAGGTTCACCCTGAGCACATGTGACAGACATGAAAGGGTCTGGAGAAGCTGTGGAGTAACGTTATGTTGCCTGTAGCCTCATTTAGCATGACCGGTTTGGTGGTGGGTCAGTGATGGTCTGGGGAGACATATCCATGGAGGGACATAGAGACCTCTACAGGCTAGACAACGGAATCTTAACTGACATTAGGTATCGGGATGAAATCCTTGGACCTATTGTCAGACCAAATGCTGGTGCAGTGGGTCCTGGGTTCCTCCTATTGCACGACAATGCCCGGTCTCATGTGGCGAGAGTATGCAGGCAGTTCCTGGAGGATGAAGGAATTGATACCATTGACTGGCACCCATACTCACCTGACCTAAATCCAATAGAACAACTCTGGGACATTATGTTTCAGTCCATCCGACGCCACCAGGTTGCATATCAAACTGTCCAGGAACTCAGTGATGCCCTGGTCCAGATCTGGGAGGAGATCCCTTAGGACACCATCCGTCATCTCATTAAGAGCATGCCCTGACGTTGTCAGGCATGCATACAAGCACGTGGGGCCATACAAACTACTGAGTACGATTCTGAGTTGCTGCAATGAAATTTCGGCAAAATGAACTAGCCTGCCACATCATTTTTTCACTTTAATTTCAGCCCTCTGTAGGTTGATAATTTTCAGTGCTCTGTTCGCAGGGTTCAGAGAAAATCTCCATGCAGCTGACTAATAGAACTTTCCCTATTAGATCATGTTGCAAGAAGAACACTTCTTAGGTTAATGTTGTGGGTTTATGGCTGACCACTGTGTTCAAACTTCAAACTGAGATACTTCATGGTGTAATTCCATGGCAATTCAGTAGTTAGCGCTGTTCACAGTTATAGAATTGCTAATAACTAACTGACAAATATCAAGGTTGTAGCTGAAAGAGATTGAACAAAGTTAATTGAAATAAAAGATGAAGAGGAGAAGAAATAAAAAATGTATACGTTGATGCCCTTTTAAGGTTAAATGATAGCTGAAATAAATAAATGGCTTTCTAAACATGGGTTATAAATTCGAGTTTGATGAAATCATGAAAAGGTTTGGGAATTTTGCAGAACTTCAGTGAAATGCATTGAAGTCAGATGGGAAGTAGAAACTGCGCTAGTTTTGAGTGGATTATAATCGTGCAATAGTATTTTAAGTGTCCCTGAAGGCTAGAGGAGTGTCTGCCATCTATGCTGGAGTGATTATGGTGGCAAATGTGACCAGAGTTGTGAGGCAACAGTGCCGCTCTGAGATTAAATTAATGGCATTAAAGGAATACTCCACCCAAAAATGATTTTTTAATTATGTTACTTACTCCATGTAGTTTGTAGTGATGGCCAAAAAAATGTATTCCCGTATTTTCATCGAGAACAGAGAGAAAAAGTTTGATATAATAGAAGCCAGTTGCGACCTGTGCTGTACTAGTGCTGTATCATGGCAAATATGAAATCTCATGTTACTCTTGTTGCATACCAAGTCATATGCTCAAATATTGCATCGTCTGCAATTGTTAAATAGCTACTTGCGTATTTCCATTATGCTACTCTTTTGAACTGGACTCTTGACCAGTGAATGAGGGGGAGAGGCAAATCTTTCAATTCAGAAGCTCAGTAGAGTACTATGGGAATGTATTTCCTGTTTATGATGTGATTTTCTGGGAGTATGTATTTAACAATATTTTAGCAAGGTATTCACATGTTTTGCAGGCTTTCAGCTTACTACTGAATAACAGACAGGTGTCAGGAAGATGGCATGGGGGTCTAGGCCTCAACCAACTTGCTGATACAGCCAGAACGCAGGTGGCGCATCCACAATTGGCTGCTACGCCACTGTGATGTCATGCTGGACTTGGTGAACAAGAATGCATGCGAACCCAGCAAATTTGCTCTGAAAAACTCTTTGGCAAATTTCACTGGTCAACACTAGTTAAGATGCAGGTAATTTAGCATAGTGGATAAAAACCTGCACTCTAAACAACAAAGTTGCCATTGAAATTCCGTCTCTGGTCGATTATGTGAACCTGACCAAGTCAACATTACTTGTGTTACAACTGTAAAATACACATACATTAACAATATACATATATATTAACAGCTGTGTCTGTACTTTGGAATATCATGTACTATGGCTATATAAAATAAAGGGTGTTTGTTTTCTTTGTTTCATTGCAGAGAAGAAAACTAACTAACTTTACAAATACTCATTACATTGACTTGTTTCAAGTTTAACACAATGTTTAAAAAAAGAGATTCTGCTATGCATCATTAATATAGTGGGCTTTTTAATTATCTAGTGTTCTGTGAAGTTTCAAGGCAATATGTTTATATTTGTTTTAGTTTCATGTCTGGACTGTATTTTTTCACTTCCTCATGGTCATTGCTAGCAGCTGAAAAAATATCTATATTAGCAGCACATCCCAGCTTACCAAATACGATTGGATCATGCTCACTATTGTTTAAACACTCAAAATGCTTTGAATAAAACTTAGAACAGAAAAATTATTGACATGTTTGTTTCAATTTCCTTGACAGACAATGAAATGCAGTACAGGATATGCACATATCTGTTTTGTTGTAAATGCTGCCTGTTGCTTACAATATGTGAGCATCAATTGCTTTGGGCAGTTTTAAAATCAGCTGTATCAACATTTAATCAAAGGTTTGTACATTTACTTGTATATTTTTATAAAGGCTGAATGGAAACCTTATGGATAACTATAGTAATTGAGTTTTATGAAGGCAACAGTAGACATGGTTCATGACTATTAAATATGTGTTGTCATTGCAAAACTTTGTATTTTTAGATTAACTAGTCAAATGGGAAATCAAGGGACAAAAATGGCAAAGGCATTTTATGATACTAAAAAATTATAAGATTACTGTTGTAATATAATCATTATATTACTACCTCTGTCTTGCTTAGACATAACACGTTCTAGAGACTTTAGTTTGAATTCTGGCCTATGAAAACACAAGTGGACTGTCTGAATCTTGTCCATTGAGAGGCTGGTGCTTGGAAACATTAAACAGAATATTCCAGATAATCATGATCACCTCTGGTTTACATATCATTTGAACTGGTCCACAGAGAATGCCAGATTTATACCATCCTGACATATCTGGATAATAAAAACTGTTTTGCCAGAGTCCTGATAGACTACAGTGCAGCATTTAACAATGTTATGTCTGCAAAGCTGACCACCAAACTCCTCAATTGAGGACTTGGCACCAACATCTGCAACTGTATTTTTGACTTTGTAACCAAATAAATAGAATAATTCATCAGGTAATGTGGTAGAGAGTACGACTTTAGGGACATTCAAAACTTGACTTGATGTTATTTTGGAGGAATTAGGATTTGTTAGCTTTTTTGGGATGAATGGCCTCTTCTTGTCAAAAACTTTCTAATGTTCTAATATTTTAACAGACCTTAGCATGTAAGGATTGGTGCATCACATCCTCCATGTTGACCCTCAACACAGGCACTCCAAAGAGTAGTGTGCTTTGCCCCCTTCTTCACTCGAAATGCTTGAGCCATCAAATACTTGTACTGTATAGTTATTTATTCGGTGTTGTACAGGAACCATGGTAAGATGTAAACATTTAGTACAAGTGGGTTTTTATGTTACCTAAGCCATTCTCAATGCACTATATAATCTTTTTATGCTAATAGTGAAGTACTTTAGTACGAGAACTTTCCATCCTGAAGATTTACATTTGAGAAACCCCATCATAAACCTTGATAAAGCATTCAGCTTGAAACACAAAGGCTTACGGCCATGTCACATTATGTGACTTTCCAGTGATTTTCAGTTGTAGCTTTCATTTACATAATCTTAGTGAGTCAGAGGCAGTCTATAGCATGATTCCATAAAGCCAATTGTATGTCACAGTAACATAACATACTGTGCCAGCAACTCACTCCAACTAGTCGGCAGCTTGCTCTGTTTGATTTTTGTCTTTAATCAGAGAGATGGGCTCTGTGTGCATTAGAGTTGACAACCAATGAATGCTTATCCAGAAGTGCAATAATGCAGTGATGAGGAATAAGTACCATGGTTGTTTTACGTGCTTTACATATCACGATAGAATGGATAAAGAAACAAATGGGCTGAGATTGCAGCTGAACTTGCTGTACCTCTGAACCCTTTATACAGCATTGGCTCCATCAGGATGCACAATATTGGCTGTCACAAAAAAGGGTGGGTGCAGCTGTGCTGGAAGATCAGCACTCAGTTTGTAAAACAGGCATGCCCGGCAATTCTTAGCTCTTTAAACTGACATTGACCAGTGATAACATCAGCAACTGCATTTGATAAGTCTGACATACCCCACAGCTAGAAGTTACATAATTAATCATCAGCTTTACTTGAAAAATCAACCTCTTAAACAAAACCAGCTTTCTGGAATTTCTGCTGATTTCACCGAATCCTATACCCTGTTAAGTAATGACCATTATGTTCTTCCTAGAATCATGCACTAATGCTTAGGGAACATCTTCAAGGCTCCAAAAAGGTAAACAACACCACACCAAGTTGAAAGGGGACACTCTTGCTAGCATCATCATCCTTTTCACTCACAGTTCAGAGGGACACCCGATGGAGGCCAACTGACTTCACTTTTTTCTCCACCAATGCCCCATATAGAAGATGCCTGGATCACAGACAGACACCAGGACACACAGACTCAGAAGCCCCAAAAGCACACACATTTATTATTCTCTTTCTTTTAGCACACAGCACAATTTACCAGTCCACTGACTCAGTCCTTTTCCCTTTCTTCTCCTTTTCTTTTGCCTCTTCCACTCCTCTCCTGCAAGTTTTGTCCTCTTCCTTCCAACTCTGAGTGGAAGTGCTCCAGGTGCACCCCGATCAACTTCTGACAGCACTTCCGGGTGTGGCGGAAGTTCTGCATGCCAAGACTCTGGAGCTGTCCAGGTGTCCCCTGTTGGCCCTGATGCAACCCAGGGGGGCTGCCCTCTCGTGTCCTGGGGGAGGTACTGCTGTTGACATGTTCTCTCACCCGGTCCTCTCCTCAAAAGGGTGTCCCAACCGGAGAAGACGTCTGGCTGGCTGCCACACCCACTACTAAAACAACTAAGAGGCCAATGGAAACAGAGGCTCATTCCAGGACTCACATCTCTAGAGATCAAAACTCTGAGAAGCACCTTTAAGTCTTTACAACCTTTATTTTCTTACTTTGGCTTATGTCAATAGCTTGCACCCTTGTGTGACTTTTTATTTGAACCATTTATAATCTATTAAATGGGTTGCCTGGTTGATACCCCAACTTTTTGGGCTGACAATGCTTGTTTGTCTTACACTGAATACAGATGGACTATTATCTATGAATTAATTGAAATAAAAGACGAGTTACTTGTATGTACAAATATATATTCTTCTTATATTAATTTTCACATTATTTTCTTACATCTGGTCATTTTTTTATTTGTATGTTTTCTTTTTGCATGTGTGTTTTTTAATATTGATATGTTCTGAATTGGTAAAATACACTGGAACTTACGTTTTCTTTTTGTATATTCAGTTAGTAGTATTATTGTAGATATGATTGAATGACAGTACATAATACCTACTGTTTCTTCTTCAATACAACTGTAATTTATACAGTATGCAGTATGTTGAATGCTATGTATATTTATCTATTTTTATGCATTCCATTATGGTATGATCAACTGATCTGAGGAGACATGCAAGTAAGAATTTTCCCACACTACAGTATGTACACATAACAATAAATGAGTGACTTGGCCTTGTCACTGCTTGTGTGAAATTTACATCTTTTCAGAAAAGCTAATGTTAGTTTTTGTTGAATATCCTGGTTTTCTCATATCCTGACAACATGCAAATAAGGTTAATTGTCATCACTAAACTGAATGAGTAAATATCCCCTTACTGTCCCTTCCTGAATAGATTCCTGCTTTTTTCATAGTGTTTTACTGGGATATTCTATCATCACTATCGTGCATTGCAAAAGCAAGCTCAGAAGATGGATGGAGGAATATTAGTAAGAAGTAAAATCAACTGCATTGCATCTGATAAAGGATGTGTAAATATTATAGGTTAAAAAATATGAAATTCAGAAACACAGTTGTTCCATCAGTTATACCTGAAAAAAGTATGACCTACTGGTAATAAAAAGCAAGCTGTATGCATACAGAGTGACTAATAATAGTAATAATAATAGATTTTATTTATATAGCACCTTTTCCATGCTTCAAGTGCTTTATTCAAGAGGCCTTTTAGTATATTTTGCTCAGTCTTTTAAGTCCAGTTCATACAGATTTTAGATTAATCCTATTTGTGCCAAAAGGCACATAAGGCACTGACAATTTTCTTCCATCAGGTCCATTCTTGAGTTACGTGTACTTCTTCACCCCATGTTAGGTCCATCTCCTTCAGCTCATTTATCACAGTTCACCACCACGTTGTTTTAGGTCAGCCTTGTTTGCGCTTCCTAGGTGGTGTCAATCTCAGAGCAGCCTTAGGTATACGATTCTGGTCCATTCTAAGGATGTGGCCAAGCCATCTTAAGTATCGGTGCTTGATCTCCATCAGCAGACTCTGGCTCTTAGTTTTCTTGTAAAGGTCTTCGTTAGAGATCTTCTCGGGCCAGAAGATATGACAGATCTTCCAAAGACATCTATTGTGGAAGGTGTTGATCTTATTCTTGTCTCCCTTTATAACACACCAGTATTCAGAGCTATACAAAGAACAGGTTTGAAATTGCTGTTACAAAATCTGACCTTTCTTCTTAGGCTGTACTGTTTGAACTTTCAGATGGGATGAAGTCTTGAAAATACACTGTGTGCTTTCCCAAGTCTTGCTCTGATGACTTTTTGTGCTGCATTGACCTTAATAATAAGACTGCCAAGATAAGTAAGTTGCCCAACATATTTGAGTGGAGCATCATTTACTGTGATAGGTGCACTAGGATTGGCATTTTTGCATGTCACTGGCACTGATGTTGAGGCCTGTTTTGTTGGTAAATGTGTTCAGACTGCCAGCCTTCTCCTGGAAATGGTATAATTTTGAGTAATGAGATCTTGAACTAAAGATCTTCAAGCTGGGATAGTGGGGTCCACTGGATACCTCTAGGTTTATCAGCTGTTGTCCTCCGTTCAACCTAATCAGGCAGGTTTCAGGATAGAGGCCAGACAAAATTCAGCACCTGGTCCTCCAGGTTTGGGGTTGGGCATGGGGCCAATGACCCTACTACATAAAATTTCCATTAAGTTATGGAAATAGTGACAAATGTTACAGTTATGGACCTGGAGTGAACTTGAGCCCAATAGCTGGCAGTAGGACTACTTCTGATAAAAGCCCCCAGCAGTAAATCAGATCATACATAAAGAGTTTACATTCTATCAGCATTCTAACAATTACTCCAAGCAGTAATTAAATTAATGTGGACAATCACAATCAACATGGATGTAAGTAATATATTGGTGAAAGCATGAACCACGTGTGGACATGGTGCCTGTTTATTGTGTGGTGTACGCAATCATATAACCATACCAGGCCAACTAAAAACACCCAATCAAGCTAACCTACTCATCTTTGTGATGTTCAAGGAAATAAGAATATCTTAAGAAAATGCACATGGACACAGAGAAAAGGTGCAGTCTTTTGAACAGAACTGATGATTTTGTATTACTACTCTATATGCTAGTCATTTTCTCAAAATAAAAGCATGTCAAGCATTGTGAACTGATATTGGTCATTCATTGTTATTTTATTCTTCATGATTTCTTACTGTGTAACCTGCTAGCACAGTTATATTGCGATGTTGCTACTCCTGTCCACAGAAATTGACGCTATAAATATTGGGAGCCTTGGGATTTAAACAGAACTGTGCATTACATTAAACTGTCTAGTGCATAGTTAGGATATTGTAAAATGTCCAGGAGGAAGATAGTGGCCAATTGTCTTAGTTTATCAGAATTGTGAAATCTCTAACCCTGACTGTGACTTTGCCTGTCATTGTCAACCATGCACCCCTCAGAAGTTTACTTTCTTCATTAATACTGTGCACTGGGATTTTTGGTTTCCTCTACTCTGTACTCAACTGGCTATATCTCAAATATAATATACTGTAAATTAGCTTCACATATGGATAATTGTTTTTCTTAATGATCGAGATCTATTCAGCTTTAGCATGGGTTTATGTATCAATGCATTTAAATGTTACAATTTTGAATACTTGTCAAGAAATTACAGACCTAAAGAAAAAACAATGAGAGATAAATATCTTGGGTTTTTAATTTGAACAACTTTGGCAATATGCATGCGGAAGGATTCATGGTTTCTGCCTCTTGTGACAAACACTTTTGCTGAATGTCTATTTGACCTTATACTGCAACAACTTCTTAGAGCATCTGATTGGTCAAGCAAGGGTTAGGCTCTTGTCAACTAGTCCATACAGTAGCAGTAGTCCTTTTAGAAGAACAATGATTTCCTTTAATTTTTGGACCGTTGTTTCTTCTTTGAATATGGTTGTCAATGATAAGAAAACCCAATGTGGTTCAGGACTGGGGCTTTCTCCCTTGTGGTGTCAGAAGTGAATTGACGGGCTTTGCAGTGTTTTAGTCTCTGGGAGAATGGTAGAAGATGGCTTAAGAATAAATAAAGATCAGGAAGAAACCAAGTCTTTGGGGCACTATGGGGACAGTTTAAACAGGAAAAGGCAGTGTGAAATCAAGACATCAGACCTAAAGAATCAAGCCAAATCTTGTCAGAAAAATATTGGGTGATTGAGGTGGTTGATTATCTCTAACAATTATTTTTTTTCTTATGGAATTCAATACTCAGATGCTGGTAGCTATATAGCACCAACTTTATTAGCCTGGGCCTAATGATGCAATATGTCCAGTCAAACTGAAAATAATCCAGGTAGTGCAGAGTCCTCTATCACAACACTGAGCAGAGATCTGTTATATGGTGCAGCATAAGTCACCTGCCTGGAGGTGGCAGTCCGTATTCTTCCAGTGAACATCGTCCTGGGCAGCTCCCTTGACAGTAATGGGTCACATCGCTCCATTTTTAGTGACCAATGTAACATTTTCTTTCTAAGTTTATATGAGGAAAATTCATGTGAATACAGAGAGCATCCTATCTGGGAAAAAGGCCCAAACAGTATAAGGTAAGAACACAGTTATATTCTGCAGTTTGATTGCTGTTTAGGAAAGCCATAATCTGCATAAGAACTGCCTAATTTTTACATATGTATTAAATATTCTGTTAAAATTGGCCTCTGTTAGATTATTTTGTTGCATTTTATTAAATTGCTATTTTTGCTTTTTGAAGTATGGCAGGAAACATTGCATTACAGAATGTTTTGTGTGGAAGCCTCAGTTTTTCTTCATGTTGATTTCTGTGGAATGTCTTTGGCTCATCAAATGACAACAGGCCTGTGGTTTCACATCTGTTTGTGCTTTATTTGACTCCTTTTTGAAATGTCAGTCTGAGTAGGTGTTAATGGTTCCTTCGTGCCTCGATGTTTATGGTTTTGCACTGAAGACGTTCTCATTTGGCTAATGTAAGGTCTAAAAAATCTCTTTTATGATGTATTCACAATTGAGTACCTTCAGTTTATTATGCTATATGTAAGTTAACCTTAGTGTATTACATAAGTTTAAGCTTCTGTCTTATTTTTCAAGGAGAGTAATCTTTCTCTCCTGTAAAAATGCTATCTTAAAAAGAGTATATATGAACTATAAAGTGGTAACCTTTAAGAAAAAGGGTTCATACTAGGGAAGCTAGTACTGAACACACAGCAATAAATCTACACTGTGGATTACCACTTCTTGGAGAACAGACTTGGCAGTAACTGCTTTATTGAAAAAAGCAGATGAGCTTCAATATCATCAGAGGAAAATATGTCACTTTAAACATCCATCCACTTTTTAACGTGCCTAACCTCATTCAGGATTTCACAAACTCAGGGACTATTCCAGCACTACTATGCCCTAAGTGAAAGACCAAAGTAAATGTGGTGCTTACACAATCATTCATATCTAGTCAGTTTAAAGATGCCAGTTAGCCTAATTTGCACATCTTTGAGATATTGGAAGAATGCCACAATAGTGGAGAAGAACCAATGTAGACATGGGAAGATCATGTTAATTAATGTTTATACTAATCTAATTTGTTTTTCCTTGTAAGTTTATCTTTAAAATATTGTACAGCACTTTGAGCTTCATTCTTTGTATGAAAATGTGCTATATAAATAAATGTTGTCATACAGTATGTATAGAGTACAGTGAACTTCTTACTTGCATGTCTAACCAATATGTAATCCATGCAAACATTATTGATACACTATTACTTGTTATTTCTTGCTTTAGCTAACCTTTATTTCAAATCTGAGCTGCACATTATAACATGTGTTTTATGATGCTTCATTTAATATATTGGTTAAGATGGCTGCTCCCTAAGGTAAGGGGTGTGAATTATATATGTGTATCTTAGGTTATTTGGTCACGCTAAGTTGACTCAGTTGTCAATAATTTTAAATACGTGTTCTCCATGACAGTCTGGCCACCCATCCAGAATTAGCCACCCACTTGTGCTCAATGATGCCAGTATGGGCTTCAGAAACAAATAAACGTGTAATGAAATAAATGGGGTGGAAAGGGATGGATGGATTTTTTGATAGATGGATGTAAAAAAAATAAACCATGCAGAACATAGGAACAGTTGATAGTCTTCCAGCAACAAAGAAGTAGGAATCTAGATTCAGATTCCAGGCCATTTACAATCAGAGTGGAATGTGCGCATTCTGTGACGTGTGGTCTGTGGCACTGCACTGATATTAAATAAATAATCGTGCTCCGTGTAGATGCAGGCTCCAAACAGGTGCTAGGTGTCACACACGTGCACGTGGGAGGCAGCTAAAGGGCTTGAGTGAAGGCAGTTCTGAGGCATGCCGGGATGTGGCAGAGTGCACTGACTCTTTTTCTCCCTTTCCCGTAGACCATTCCCGGGAGATTCCACCTGGCTCTCTTGACGTCACTTCCGGGACCGAACCAATGGAATTAGACCTTACCAGCTTCGGCCCCTGTGATGTCATGTCCGGGCTTGATCCAATGATTGAAGAACACGTGCCCGGTCCTTATGACCTCACTTCCTGTCTTCCCCTTTAAAAGCCTGCCCTTTTTCCCTTTTCCCTCAGTCTTGTTTTGGACTCAATTGAATGCACATCAGTGCTGTTTATTGTGAGAATTAACGACTTTTGCAGCCAGGATACCAAAATATACGGGTGGCTGCCTCAAACCTTCATCTGAGTATGTCTCATCTTTGTGACATAGGGTATGTTAAGTGTATTTCACTCTGTGTTTAGTGGAGGCATACACATGCAGAGACACACAGGTCAGTCAAGTGCCTCAATGACGCCACAGTGGAAGCGGTTCCTCGCACCTGCATGCATTTAGGGAGCAGATTGAAAAAGAGTCTGTGAGGGTCAGGAGGGGAGAAACAAAAAAAAGTGGAGGATAAATGAAGGAAAGAGAAAAACAGATTGAGAAAAAATGAAAAGGAAGGAAAAGAAAAACAGGCTGATCGGAAAAGGTTGAAAAAGGCAGATCGGAGGATCGAGAGGAAAACAGACTGGCCAGTGTCCAAGAGAGGTAGACTCAAGAAACACAAAGGAGGTTAAAAGGAAAAGGAAGACACAGAGGCAGAGATGGAGAGCAAAAGTGCCCAAGCTGCATGGAGTGAGGCAGGTGGTCAGGAGTGAACCTCAGGGCTGGGAAAGGGGAGCTCCTACTAAGTGCTTTCTTGGGAGTAGGAGCAGACTAATTGATGGCATATCCCTGCAAGCGCCAAAGGTGAGCAGTGAGGCGTGTGGGGCTCGATGGGTTGCCCTGTATATGCTGAAGGAAGGGTGGCAGGGAACAGAGCCCCAATGTGAAGATTGACTTCACCTGTCAGGGGGTGTCTCCTCCTTCTGCAAGGTCCAGATATGATAAGGGAAGAATACCCATGGTTTAAAGGGAATCATTGGGGCTCACTGTTTTTATAGACTGTCTCTGGTATTTACCCTCATCATTTTTAATGGATTATTTTTTAAACTGTTTTTAATCTCCACTGGCACCTTTTATTTCTTGGATTATTTACTTATTGAACATTGCACTGCAATGGTTTGAACACTGTTCTGAATTGAGGATTGTTTTAATAAAAGCACTTCTGCACCTTTCCACCTACTCCTTGCAATGCATGAGTGTTCTCATTTGCTCAGCTTATTCCTCGGAAACGTTATAGGCAGTGGTTGGTTCAAGAGGCTCCCAGAGGGGACCGGTAGCGTGGAACTAACCCACACCATCACACATTCGCCCTATGTCCGGAAGGAATTTCTCTGGATTTCCTGACATGCCCGAATGATATTCCTGCTAGGTTAATTAGTGTTTTGAAAAGTCACAGTGAATAACTATACCCTGTGACAGATTGGCACCACACTCCCCATCCAAGCTTAGTTTCAGAATTTTACCTGATGCTGAACCTATATAGGCTCAGAATATTTCTTAAGATTAGAAATGTTACAGAAGGTATTTTGTAATTAGCCATTATTTCAGTTGGTACACTCTTGATAGCTGTATGAATGCTATGACCTATGCAGGGAGCCATGAAGCATTCAATAACAATCCAAATATCCGTACTATTCTCTCAATGCTCCCATATTCTTTATAAGATTTATGGCAAAATTTGTTTTACAGACTTCAAGAAAGGGAAGACAGAGAGGCAGGTATTGACAACCTAACTACTTTTCTACATCGACAGGCTAAGATGTTGATGCATCCCATGTATGCAGTTGTTTCACATGGTAGTGCAGAGAAAAAAGAAAAGACCAATAAGGGTAAGCCTTCCGTGAAGATCCCAGAGAACAGGAAGTATTTTCACTACATGTATTACCAACGATGCTGAAAAGGGGATTCAAGAAACCTCGGTCAAAAAGACTGCAACTGCTGTTTGTGCATTTAAAAGGCCTTATGTATTTTGCAGTGACAAACATATTCTCACAGAATGTTGTAAAATCAAAGAATAAAGAAATAATTGACTTTTTAAAAACTAAAGATTTATGCTTTCATTGTCTCTAACAGGGGCACCTTGGTAAGAATTGTAAAGAAAGAATGAAATGTCAGATATGTTCTTTGCAGCATCCAGACATCTTGCACATTAAAAAAGAGGACTGAGCAACATCCAGTAATGCTACGTCTAGTAAGGACACTGAAGAAAAATCTGAGAAAGGAGTTTGTGCTCTTACTGGTGAAGAATATGCACTGTATGTGGTCTCCGTTAAGGTAAACTCTAAGAAGAGCGAAAAGTATGTACAAACATATGCCCTTATAAACACTGGTAGTATATTAACATTTTGTACTGAAAAGCTTCAGAGAAGGTTAAACCTTCATTGGTATTCCCGAAAACTATTAATAATTATAATAATGATTCAAAAATGCCAACCAAATGCTCTATCTTATCAGATTTGCAAGTTTTTGGTCTCAATGATAATGAACATATTGATTTGCCAAGGGTCTATACGCAGGTCTCTATTCCAGTGGGAAGAGAAAACATTCCACAACAAGAAGACATTTTGAGAAGTGGACATATCTTGAGGAGTTATGTCTACCATTCATAGATTCTGAAGTTGAGCTTTTAATAGGTTTCAGCATCCCCAACGTCCCGTTACAAATCATACCTAGCAAAGAAGGTGGACCTCACACTGTGAAGACTGCACTTGGATCGATGATCGGTGGGCCATGCAAAGAAATAGATGACTTCACAAAGCACAATGGTAAGCTGCCAAATCAATTGTGTGTCAATAACAGAAATAGAAGAATTGTTGCATCAACAGTACAATTCAGACTTTCCCAGGAAGACATCAAGTTCATGCGCATAGTCTCAGAATCTACAAGTGGACGTTATTGCTTAAATTTGCCTTTGAAAGATGAAACACTTAAAATGCCAAACAATCACTGTATTGCAGAACAGTGTGCCAATGGACTTAAAAAAAATAGCAAAAATTCAGGTTTCCATGAAGACTATAAAGCCTTCATAAGAGACATTACTGAGAAGAGTTACGCTGTCAAAGTACCCAAATAAAGCCTGAATTGCAATGAAGGCAGAGTGTGGTACATTCCACATCATGGTGTGTATCATCCAAATCAAAATAAGATTTGAGTGGTCTTTGATTGTACAGCCACCTACAAGGGGACTTCACTTAATGAACAACTGTTAAAAAGTCCCAACTTAACTAACACACTCAATGGCATCAGTGGAAGTAATTAAGTCAATGTTCTACCAAGTAAAGGTTCCAGAAAAAGGCACAGACCTTTTACACTTTTTGTGGTGGCCTGAAGGTAACCTAAGTAAAGACTTGGAGGAGTTTAAAATGACCAGTTCATCTTTTTGGTAATACTTCTTCACTCAGTTGTGCTTCTTATGCTTTGCATAGCACAGCCGAAGATTCCAAAGATAGATTTTCTGAGGAAGCTGTTAACACCGTACTCCATAACTTCTACATAGATAACTGCTTAAAGTCAGTTGCAACTGAAGAACAAGCAATAAAGCTGGCAAAGGACCTTCAAGCTCTATGACTCAGAGGGGAATTCCATCTGACCAAGTGTGTGAGTAACAGCAGAGCAGTTTTATTGTCTATTCCTGAAGAAGACAGAGCTCTTGAACAAAAAAATTTTAGACTTGAGTCACAGTCTGCTATCAAAAGAACGTGCCCTGGGCATCCAGTAGTGCACAGAAACAGACAGTTTCAAATTTCAGATAAAGTTATACAAAACAGGCCTGCTACAAGACATGGCATTCTATCTGTTGTTAGCTCAATTTATGACCTCTTCGGATTTCTAAACACCCGCTATACTGCCAGCAAAGCTTATTTTGAGGGACTTGTCTAAAGATAAGCGTAGGTGGGATGAGGAAGTGGAAGTCAAGCACATTCAGAAATGGAAAAATGGATGGATGACTTACAGTTACTAGGTGACTACAATGTGAACAGATGCATCAAACCTTTACAGTTTGGAACCATAAGGTCAGCACGAATGCACCATTTTTAAAATGCCATTGAAGATGGATATGACACTGTTGACATATCTTCTCTTATCCAATGAAAGAAGTGAAAAACACTGTTCATTCATCTTGGGGAAATCAAAGAGTTGTACCATTAAAACATTTCACGATTGGAGCTGACAGCAGCTGTCGAGGCAGTCAAAATGGACAAGATGCTAAAAGGTGAACTCCAAATAACCCTACAAGAATCTACATTTTGCACTAACAGCACCTCTGTGTTAAAATACATTTTGAATGAAAACACTCAATACAAGACAAATGTTGCCAATAGAATCTCAGTGATCAGAGATTATTCACAACCTTCACAATGGAAGTACGTCACGTCTGCCCTAAATCCAGCTGATCAAGGATCCAGAGGGATATGCATAGAAAGCTTTCTCAAAAGCACCACACGGTCACAAGGTCCAAGTTTCCTATTGAAGCCAGAACATGAGTGGCCAAAAAGACCAGATCAACTGAATGATTCACTTTCTGAAGATGATCCAGAAATTAAAATCTGTGGCGTCGACATGACAAGTGTGGAAGAGATTACTGAACCTGTAAATAAACTCATCAATATTTTTAGAATGGCTACACTTAAAGAAAGCTGTGGCATGGTTCTTCAAGTTTAAAGACATACTGCTGCACTTAAAAAAAATGACAGTTAGCCAAGTCAGCCAATCTAAAGCTAATCCAGAAGAACAAAAAACACTCATCGCAGAGCACATGAAAAAGTTCAAACTGACTTTAAAATTAAGCCCGGTTTCTCCAGAAGACTTGGCTGAAGCTGAAACAGAGCTTATCCACTTTACTCAACTACAAGAATTTGCAGAAGAATTAAAGGCTTTAAAGAAAAATACTTGCATAAAAAAGAACAGTCAGATTTTCAAACTTGACCCAGTCATACAAGATAGAATACAGAGAGCTGGAAGAAGACTCCAAAGCTGCAATGTCAGAAGAAGCTAAATATCCTGCAATTCTCCACAAACATTCACACAATACATCTCTTATATTGCAGTAAATACACAAAGAAATTGGACATTGTGGACACAATTATATGCTTGCACAGCTACACCAGAAATATTGGATGCCTCAAGTAAACTCAATTATCAGAAAAATCATTTCAAAGTGTGCAATATGCAGAAGATTACAATGTGAAAGCAGGGGAGCAAAAAATGGCAGGTTTGCCAGAATATTGCTTGTTACCTGACCAACCACCTTTCTACAATGTTGGAGCTGATAATTTTGGTTCCTTTCAAGTCAAAAGATGACAAAGTTTGGTCAATAGGTACGGCATAATTTTCACTTGTCTAACAATCAGAGCTGTGCACATAGAGACTGCACACAGCTTGGACACTGACCCTTGCATCAATGCCATACGCAATTCATTTACAGAAGAGGATAAGTTAAAATCATGGGCTGAGATAATGGAACAAACTTTGTTGGAGCTGAACGAGAGCTATGTGAAGTAATTAAAAATCTTGACCAAGGAAAAATCAGCAGCGCTATGATGAAGAAAGAAATCAAATGGATCTTCAATCCACCATCAGCCTCTCATGAAGGTGCAGCATGGGAAAGACAAATTAGAAGCATAAGAAATATTCTAAACTCAATACTTACCTCAATGATGAAAACCTCCAAAGAGTAATGTGTGAAGTGGATTCAATCATCATTGAGAGACCCCTTACAAAGATATCTAATGACCCAAATGATTTGGAGGCACTGAAACTCAATCACTTGCTGTTACTACAGACACAGCCTAGCATACCTCCTGGACTCTTTCCTAAAAAACAACCAGTACAATCGAAGACGTTGGAAGCAAGTTCAATAAATGGCCGATTTGTCTTGGAAAAGATGGTCTAAAGAGTATTTGCCAACACTTTCAAGAATGTCAAAAATGGCCAGTGTTGCAACAAAATTTTGAACCAGGAGACATTGCTCTAATTGTAGATGATTCTGCACCCTGCAATTCTTGGGTAATGGGTCGAGTCATCAAGAGAATACCAAATGCCCACTGGTAGCATACTGGACAGACCTGTGAATAAACTGTGCCTGCTTAAAGAAATAATACATTTTTAGACGTTTGTTTGCAGTTAAATTATCAGTTATTTAAAGTATAGGAATAATTTATGGCTCTTATTGAAGTAAAATATAGTAATCCTGCATAAACAGTTAGGGGCCAGAAGTGTAAGAGCCAGTCTTAGAAAGTTAATGCCTTAAGTTAAACTCATATTAGTGCTTGATTAATTTGAATAGAATATAATTTTCTTTCATAGCTATAGATTACGATAAAGCCTTTACTGCCCCTGTGGTTAACGTGAAATAGAACCTTTCTGGCTATATCTGTTATACAGTGTGTTAATTGAGTCAGTCTGGAGTTAGTCTCATTGCTAGCATGGACTGATAGACCAATTTGCAGTTTGTAAATGGGTTGGCATACAGTTTTCTAATCATTTAGAAATGGTTCGACTGTATGAGAAAACTAACATAAATAGAATTTTTCTTTAAACAAGGACTTTCCTTTACTTTACCTCTATTTTTGTGTGAACAGTTTTAATTTGAATTTTTACTAAAGCTTTTAAAAACGAAGATATTATGTCTGTGGAGTCATTTCAATGTGTCACACTTTTGCCAGATTCCCATGAAGCAACCTAAAGCTGCAGAACTTTGGTAATTTGGGTAAATAGAGCTACAATCTGCATGTCACTAGTTTATAAAATAGGCATAAACAGATTTTGAACTGAAATAGTTAGAAGACCATTCAAGCAGACACCACATAGGAAACATACGGAGCATACAGTTTGAAACTTAGCTTTGAAACTTGGTTTTAAAATGAGCCAATAAAGCAAAACCAAAGAACAGGGGAATATTGCTATTCATTTACAAAGAAAACTCTATTTGTCCAAGCACTTAACATGTTCAAATGTTTGGCACAGTCTTTCCTAAATGTCCAGCTATTGCATTATGATGGATCAGTTTTCATAGTTTCATAGTTTATGGCTTTTTGAGCATCTCATGGGCAATATTGGACTTGGCAGATAGTTGCATGTAAGGCCAATAAGAGCATCTTTCAATATGAATTTAGTCTGAACAAAAGTGACAAGAATTGGCAATGAACTCATAGAGCAAGCAAATTTAGTGACCTCACTCTGAAGACAGCAATGTATGATCAATCACAGTATTTCATGAACAAAAAGTGTTTATTCCCTGATGATGAAAACAAATTGATTACTCAGACTGTTTACACTCAACGGGAACATTACATGAAGTATTGAACATATTTTATGACATTTTTGGAAGGAATTCTTTTTGTAAATTAAGTTTAATAATGACATAGAAGATCATGTGACAACAACAATAACAATAGCTTATTGTCTTTAGTTGTTTTAACTGCCAGATTGCTGCAAATTACTATAATCAATGGATATGGAAGCATAAATTTCAGCCAAAAATAATCCCACCTAACAGCAAAAAATTTAATTGCTTCTGTCTATCTATCTGTTATGAAAATAATGAAAAGGAGAGATCATAAAGGGTTGTAGTCCTGTGGGATGTCCCATTTAACATCTAAAGAAAATTAAAAAAAGAAAATTTTCAGCCCAAAGTTTAGCTCCCATTTAGAGGTTCAATCTACTTGGCAACTGGTTCTGGAATGAACATGCTCTTCGAATAGGGTAGGAGGCTGGGGTATTGATGATCCTTCGGAATTGATTTCAGAGTTCTTCCTGTGAGAGTTCTTCCATTCTGAGACAGGAAGTGGAAGAGAGGTTAGTGCTAGTGTCACCTTATTAATCTCCCTCCTTTGTTTCCAATGACAATAACCTATGAGACAATCCCCATGCACACATGTGTGAAACTATCTATTTATCAGGCTGCCCAGTCTTGGTGATTGTGGATGCCTTTCTGAATTGTTTTAGTATTCAAATGTTTGTTATCATTTGCAAATACAATAGTTGTGCTATTTATAATAACTTGTTAATGCAAATGGGGACACAACAGCACTTGTTATTCAAATCTCCAATGAGCTACAGTGATAACTACACCAGGAAACACATTATTCTCCTTAGAACAGACAAATGTTGACAAGAACAAGCAATTCAGCCCAATCAAACTTTATCCTATTCATCAAATTTTTCAAAATAACATCAAGTTGAGTTCTAAGGGTCATTAAAGTTCTACTAATGTGTGTAAGGTTATCTGTGAGAAGAAGAACTTTCCAGTGTTTGTTTAAAATTACAAGTTTTAAATTTTGCCCCTGTGTTCTTTAAGCACTAATTTGAAAGAAAAAAGCCTGAATCCACTGTAGAATTTATTTTCATAATTTTAAAAACAGTCATGTCACCCCTTGTCTGCACTTTTTGTCTCCTGCCCATTAATCATCTCTCAGTCCAGTTTTCAAGTTATCACTGATGTCAGTGGCTTCATGCTTTAAGTTTAGTCTTCTGTGCAGAACTGTATCAAAGGCTTTTTGAAGGTCTAAAAAAACTATATAATTAGCTTCTGAAAATAGATTTTATTATTCCATGTGGAGAAGAGTACAGTACTGTATTAAGATAATTATTAAGATTCATTTGCCACAATTTTCATTAATAAATCACATTTGTTTTTTTGTATTCAAAAGTTAAGTTTGCCTTTGTAATGTTATTGCTGGAATAGGTTTACTAACAATTTATGTAACATATTTTATTTTAGCCTGTGGTTTGCCATCAGGGCCAACAGTTTTGCTTGTGTTTAATGCATTTGAATCTTGAAACACATTTGGTTGTAACTGAAACATATGTGACTCGTCTATTTCAAAATTGTTTGTCTTTACTTCTGTCTAAGAAAATGTAACTATTTTTTCTTTTGTAAAAACTGTTGAAAATATTTATTTAGTTCATTTGTGGCCCATATTTCATTTTTTACACTTGTTTCATTGTTTATTATTTGAGCAGTGGTGAAATGTATTTCTTTGTACTTCTTTCAAATACTTTTAGCTATCTAGCTACAGTTCCCTTTGTCTGTTTATTTCTCTTATTTTCCCTTACTTTTTAAAACTTTCTTTTAAGCATTGTTCTATTCATTTGATTCACTGACATGTTTAGTAATCCCTTTACATTGTTCCTCTTTTACCTTATTGATTTTTTTTATAATATTTTGTTGTGCAGGGCACTACAGTGGTGTGATGCCTCACAGATCCTTGGTTTTGGACATTTTTGGAAAGGTGGCAAACTAGTGTCAACCTTGGAGACAAAAATCAATACTTTGCTGTTCTTGGTGTATTTTTACCGAAAGTGTAGAATTAATAAAGTGTTTCTTTTGGATATCTGTATACTGAGTTACTATTTAATTGATATAAGACACTTCTTGAAATGGCTATGGTAAATATTTCTATTGAGTTCTTTGTGCAAGTTCAGGATTTTTACTGGATACTTACTTACTTTGGTAATAGTTTTTCTATCCATCTATTTGCTTATCCACTTGTCCAGAACAAGGTTACAGAACACCAGTGTGAGTAGCCTGTGCCTAAAATTGCATAAATATGAACCAAGCCAGCTATTCTAGAATTAGTATATCTTCTTATTATTTACTGACATGCACAGAAATACACACAACCTAAAATCGCTTCAACAGCTGTTAAAGTAATTTAAGTCCTCAAAACGCCATTTATTGTCTGTAAGGTGCACAGCATTTATTATACAAGCACTCCAATGACACATGTGTTTTTAGATGTTCCACTAGTAAATGGGTTAAAGGACTGTTGACCTCTTAGACACACCAAATCATTACCTTTATGTGTGCTAAGGAAACATCAGGGTCTTACTACTCTCATATGTATAAAAGAAATGCAGCTGAGTGATTCTTATTTTGTTTCTAGAGAATAAATAACCTGCAGCTACAAAAATTTGTTTTGAAAACTTGCATTTCCCTAGTAAAGTCAGTGAACACACACTAATTCTTCTACAGTAAAGGAGTCATCAGAACACAGTTTCTGTATTGCATTAAAACAACATGAAAGCCATTATTACAAGGAGATAAAAAAAATGCAGCAGGACATTTATGAATGTTGAACTTAATTTTACTCAAACATAAAGCACACTCATTTGATACAGATCACTTGAAGCAGAGTATTGCTTTAATGTCACTTCAGAACAATTTCCACTTTCTTACAGGGTTTTCTGCCTCCAGAAACTACTGTGACAATGCTGGACACAAGTCAGGAGCCAAGCTGAGATGAGATGATGGTCTGTCATGGTGCACACCATAGCAAATACCACCAAAGTTACTTTGGATCAATTTAGAGTCACCTGCTACCTTAATATACAGGTTCTGATCCCATAAACTGCCAGGAAGCCAGGAGGATGGAAGAACGCTGGGAGACAACCTTACAAAATTATGGGCTCCCCAACATGATAGATGGCAGCATTACTGGGTGATGTTAAAAGTGCAGCTGCCAGCAATGCACACTGGGAACTGGAGTCTGATACAGCAGCCTCATCATGTTCCCATGGGTGCAACCAGAGGGTGCTGCTGGGATATGTGATCTCTATTCTTCTGAACTGGAAGTACAGTGAACCCTCGTTTATCACGGTTAATCCGTTCCAGACTCTACCGTGATAAATGAATTTTCACGAAGTAGGATTCTTTATTTATAAATCGAATATTTTTGCAGTTAGAGTATAGAAAACCTGTTTACGACCTTCTAAATACGTTTTTAACATTATTAGAGCCCTCTAGACATGAAATAACACACTTTAGTCACCATTACACTCGTATTACCCAATATATTAGACAAAATAAGAGAAAATAAGACATATTAGACGTTACAAATATATTATTACTAGGCTCACCCGCCTTTTAAGGCGACCGACTTTTATCCTTAATTTGTGTGCACTCCATGTGTAGATCAGGCATGTAAGTGTAGGGAATGAGAACATTAAAGTGCCCATTCATAACATCTCCCGAAAACCTAAGTTTTTTTATCCCCTCGAGTGCCTGTCCAAAGTCGTACAATGTCAGCCCGAATCTGTACCGCTAAAGACGGAGTTTCATGCACTAAATAAGCTATAGATGAGAATAATCAAGCACCATCTCCCCTGATATTTACTACGCGGTGAGGCATTTGTACTCCATCAACATTAATTATTTCCAGAGACATATTTTTGTCTATTTTTCCAGCGCATCGCGCACAAAAGCAAGGGGACGATGGGAGCAGCAGAACTCTGCTCACATCGCGTCGCTTCGTACCGCAAGCCGCAAGTAGTAAGTCTGTGATAAGCAGAATACCGCTACGCTTTGCACTCACGGGACAGAAGGACAATCCCGACTGCTTTTATATAGTAGATTATTGTACTGTACATTTAATTACACCCACACAGTTCTTACACACAACCACTAACCTATGAAGGCACAACATCAGTAGGAGAGTCTTCAGGTGGTGCAGTATATTCAGCAGGTGCATCGTTGTCTTCTTCCGCTGAAGGAGTACTAGGAGTAGGCAGTGGGTATCTGGGTGCGCGGCTGAAGAACATCTTGATAGGCAGTTGCTGGCGCTGTCTTTTCATATGCGTGAGGAGGCTTTTGTAGGGTATTGCCATCTTTGATCATATCCAAGAGTTTCACCTTCTCCTGGATAGCAAGCACCTTCCTCCGGCACTTAGTTTTATTGTCAGAAGGCTTAGAAAAAGCAGCACGTTTAGGAGCCATCATGGGGCTTAGATAAAAGTTCTCAGAAAGCGCATGCGTAGTGACGTAAGCGTGTATGAGAAAAAATCGCGATAGAGTGAAGCCGCGAAAGTCGAAGCGTGATATAGCGAGGGATCACTGTACTTCCAATCGACTATGCCCTGGCCTCAGAAGAATTCCCAGGTAGAAGATAAAAGGAACTAACCTGCCATATGCGAAACAGTTGGAGTCGGAAGGAAGGAACATAAAACTTGCCTGAAGGTGTGGAGGAGAGGAAGGAAAAGAAAGAAGAGGTACTGTGCATATTGGAGACCAATAATGAAGAATTTATTATTAATAAATCATTTATTTGAACCTGTGACCAGTGTGGGGCACCGCAGCCTTCCAAAAAAATTATTTGAACCCAGGACTAACCTCTGCTAACCCCTTGAGCTGATATGTGGTCTTCATCCTGTCTTTTCCATTTCAGGTTTGCTGGGAGGAAGAATCCATCTCAGCTTCATGGAGTGCAAGGTAGGAACTAAGCCAGGATGAGACACCAATGCATTGCAGTGCTCACACACATACTGCACTTTAGATTCACCAATTTGTGTTCTGCCAATTGATCCCTCACCTACATGCTTTATTTTTAAAAAAAAATATTGAATCCTCTGTATCTTACTTATTGTTCCAATTGTGGAAAGACGCCTTATAAGGCATTTAACATGGTATTTTTCTGTTCACCATTGTGGCTCTCCTTTCCTAAAGTAAATCTACACAAATGTTTGGATGCCATTCAGACTTGCCATAGTGACTGGAACTGGAGGTCAACACAGAACTGAAAGGCAGCAGCACTAACCACTGTACTGCTGTGTGGCTCAAATTTGGATTCTGTATTAAAAATTATACTTTATAAATAAATACTGTATATATATTTACAATAATGTTAGTCTTATGATTTTATTTTTAATCTTGGTAAATACTGTGTAAACTTGAAAAATATATAAAAGATAAAGAAATTAAATATGCTCTCAATAATATTAGTCTTATGGTTTTGGTAAATACAGTGTAATCTTCCATGTTAGAGAGCAATCTCAATGCAGCCTCATATATATATATATATATATATATATATATATATATATATATATATATATATATATATATATATATATATATATATAAACACTTTCAGGTATGTTACTATTGAAATAACTAAGTGCAGATATCTAGAAATCATGTTATTGTGGCCTGTTTGTGTTTGGTGAAATTCTTCATATCATATTTTTAGTTATTTATTACAGTCTGCAGAACCATTTGCTTACTGTGCTAGTTGATGATACCCTTTCTCAATTCAGCTCAATGTAAAAATCATCCATCCATCAATTTTCTGATTATTGGTTTCCACTACAGTATCATGACAAGATGGAATTTTTCCAAGCATTAGACAACATGCACACACCCACACCTGGACAATCTAACAGATTTACCTTAACAGTATGTCATGGGGTAGAAACAGGAATGCCAGAAAAATCCCACGCCATCATGGGGAGAACATGCAAACTCAAACCAGTGAACAGACTGAGTGAAAGAAGTCATGAGGCACCAAAGCATGTCCATCAAAGTAATATCAAGGTTTCTTTCTTGATTTTCTCTCTTCATTCAGCATTGTTAACTCCCATACAACTTTTCAAACTAACACATTGACAAATGGCAGCCAGAGAAAAGTCGAAGTTGATTTTTCAGGGATGGTTGAAGACAAGTGAATGGCACATGCCTTGGATGTCTTAATAATACTTTTCAAAAGATAAAACAAGCAGGATGGAAAGTGTCTTTGAAACTGGTACCTTAAGCAATACTGAGGCCTCAGGAGTGCAGTGACACCAGGAGGTTCCTGGAATGAAACTGTAGTCCTATGTTGTCAGACAAGGCCATTTGTGGATCTTCAGAGGGAGTAATCTAGACAGGGGAACAAAATGAACTTCTTGCCAGAGATATACCTGGTAGTTGGACCTGGAGGCGAGTGAGTAAAATCTCACTGACCAAAGGTGAAGAAGGTAAGGGTTATAAGCATTGGGCACACATGGTCAAGTTAATGTAATTGTTGGCTTTATTTAGCAAGAGGCATTCAAAGATAAGGCTCACTATACTGGTCCCTGCCCAGCTCAACCAACAGTTTTCTTCAGGGGGCCAATTCTACAGTGGATCCTGAAAAGTTAAAAGGGCAGTTGTATCAATGCTGTCCCAGATTGGGAATATGCGTTGATCTCTGTCAGGTTGCAGCTCTTTTGACCATCTTCCCACTGTCCATGTCCTCTTTCCTCTTCTTCTCTTTTTCTATAGGAGGGTCAAGTGTTTCTGAGAACTGCTAAGTCACCTGCCCTCAAACGTCCTGGGGAGGTCATTAACTGCTGGGCCTTACCTCAGCCTTATTAACTGTCTGTTATCCTTTTTTTCTATTACAATAAATATAAATCAAGTGTGTCATACAGTAAAAGAACATGTGAACATTCAAAATAACTGCTGCTCCATATGTGTACTTTGTGTTATAACACCCGTAAAATACATGAAAGAAGAAAAGAAAAAAGCTTTACTAGTTTCAAAGAAAAAACTGTAAGAGTTGATGACAAGCATATCACCTGTCCGGTGAGTTAAACGAAAACCAAATGTTTAGTCTCTACCGAAAATGATTCAGTGCATCTACTCATTTTTCGAAGAAATCTCCACAGGCTGAAAAACATTTGCATTAAAAATCTTTGTCATTGTTTTGCTTTGATTCTGCCTTTCCTTAATTTCATCTCATTCATTATGATGTCATAATTAGTACCTAGAAAACAAAACTTTGACATCTTATCTTATTGTCAAAAGATTATTTAAAATTTAAATTTTATGTATTTTTTCACAATAGTTTAAAAAATGTTGTCCTTACATTCAAAGCAAGAACAGCTCCATTACCAAACAATATTATTTTTATAATGATGTTTCTCCTCTTCTTCACTACTGCTTTTATAAGGTGATATTTTTTTAAAAAACAGTCTTTTTAATTTAAATTGGGTAACATGTGGTCTCATTTGAGCCAAGGAGAATTTGTCACTTCTGTAATGTCCCAAAATACACTTAGCAGCAAAATGTTGCATTTTTATACTGTTATCTCAATCAACTACGTGACTACTATTTATTAATGTTCAAAGAACATACTACCAGTACATACACCATTAGTTACATTCCTTATGATAAAAGGTTTCTGCTAAATATGAGATGATAATAATCAAAAATTGTTGTAGATATTTCCACAAACTTCCCGCTTCATCATTTTCTTATTGGTGTCCCACCACGTCTATTGCTTCATACACATAAGGTCAGAATAACTGAGAAACTCCCTTGGTAACTCAAATGAATGTTACAGTGTTCTTGGGTTAATAAAGACAAGTCTTCGACTGGGAAACCTTAATGTGAATACCCTTTAAAGTGCTATCTTCTAGCTGGAGAGATTAATTGTTTTGCTTACTGTTTTGCTTTGATGTCACCCTAAATATACAAGCCCCATATATCCCACAACTCGTGAAAGAAGTGTTTGTCCAGTAAAATCAGGTATCGTGTTTGATAGTTAGGATGTAGTATTCAGCTAGTGGCAACAATGCTAGATTTTTCAGCAGTAAAGTTCATACTTTGTGTTTTGGTATGAACATAATTACAGTAAACAGTTTAATTTTAACTAATGACAATATTCACTGATATAAGGCCCCCACATGGTGACAAAATCTTTGCTTCAGCAGATTCACTTTCCCAAAGACCTAGGAGAACTCCTGAGCCAGTCACCATCTGATGAAAGCTTCTATATTCTAGCTTTATCTGTAAGATTTTTGTTATAATTGCCTTTTTTTTTTAAATTTCGGAGTCTTTTTTTATGCATCTTTTATGGCAGATTTGCGTATTATGTGTGGTTTTTAATATCATGCAACCCAAATCTATGTTTAATTTTACCTTCTGTGTGTTTTTCTTCAAGTTATATTTAACATTTTACAGCAATGCCATTATTGTTTCCTACAGGCATCACAGTTTTGTGGAAATTTTGTCCACAGTTCAGATAACAAAAACCAAAAAATAGTGCTAGAATAACAAAAATAAATAAAAAAAGAAAAAATCCATAAAAGTATTTACAGATGCTTTCACTATAAAACTCAGTGCTGATCTGGAAGACCTGACCCTGTATGTTATGGTGGCCCCATAACAGGGGCAGAGCATATAAATAGTCATCATTAACATCATTAACTCAACAAAAAACAAATAAACAATATTCAACACATAAAGACAAAAAATGAATAAAAACATAATGTACAAACTATGTAACAAAACATAAAAATAACATATAACATAAAAACTTGCATGAACCAGGAATAAAATCTTGGCTAAACCACAACTCTACAATATTTTGCAGGTGTGATTTTGATTTATCATTTCTGATAAAGATTGTTTTGTTACTAAATTCTTACTATGAATTTTGTTTTTTGTGCTTGATGAATGATAAGATTGATCATCTTTTTACAAACGTGGCTAGGCTCTGCCTTGTTTTTCATCTTTCTGGTCCCTTTTAGTTTCACGCTCGCTCTTGTTTCACCTTGGTAGCTCAAGTTTTCTTTGGAGACACCAGTTTCCTCTCTTGTTGTACAGATATGCACATTAGGAAATCTGGTGCCTCTAAATGGATTGGTGTGAGTACAAGTGGGTGTCTAGTGGGGATGGAATGATATCAAATGTTGCCCTGGACATTTGTCCAGAATAGCCAGCCATGATCACTTGAAAACCAACCTCACTACAAGTAAATGCACTTATAAAATTTTATACAGATTTGTAAGTTAAGTAGAATGGTATAGTGGTTCTCAGTGGTTTTCTCATCCCAATCAAGTTGTTATTTTAATTAGACACCTATCTTAATTAACCAAGTTATTTCCAATTTTTTTGTAGTAGTCCAGAAACCACAAACTGATTATGCAAAAAAGTTTATTCAATAAACAGTGGTGGAGCTAGGTTTTTCAACTAGAAGTGGCAATTTCATTAGTGGGCTTCCCTTTTAAGTTTCCTCCTACCATATAAAATTTTTGCTGTGGTCACTTGTAGAAGGTTGTTTCCTTTGTGTTTTGGTTATGGAGTATGGTTTCCAGGGTGGGGGTGAGTTATGGTGTTTCAGGTATGGAGTATGGTTTCCTGGAGGTAGAAGAGTGGAGGAGTTTCGGAAGTTTGGTGGGGCTATCCATTAGCAGAGGACGGAGGTAATAAATGATGAGTGTGGCACTCATTTTGTTCGACCAAACTGGCATTGCCACTGTCAACAAAGCAAGAATTGTGTTAGATACTTAAGAATTCATTCTTTTTGCTTTTGAATTTTTTTAAATGTTGTGGTTATGTAAGCTAATGTATATTAATATGCATATAATTATTCTAACATTGATATAGTTGCCATTTCTTTATACACTGCCATTTATGTTGGTGTCTGCTCTGCTTGTCTTTATTTGCTAGAAGTCTGAGACAGTTAAGAGAGCAAACTCCACAAAAAGATAAATTGAAAAGAATACCACAGAGTTTAATATTACAGATATGGCAAACACAAATATACAGTATATTATGCAAAGTTGACTGATTCATTCACTCATTAACAAAAACAATATGTCCTGTTTAGATAAAAAGCTGAATTTTGCCAGGATGGCACCTCTAGGGCAATAGGTATCCACTAAGAAAGAACATTTCCATATATCAATATTTAGGGGTAAATTCCCCCATAGAAATAATAAATACACCAAAATATCAAAAATGTGATTGAATCTTGGTGATGTAGAAAAAGAAAACTAGCTGAAGTGTTTTTTTCTTATTTGTGAATATTTTTCATTAATAATACTCAAGTGCAGAACATCCATTGTTGCTGCAAGTGTTGGTTCCAGCCATCTTCTGTTTTATTAAGGCTCCTAGCCTAATTAAATTAGCTATTTTTCCCAGTCGGTGTGTTTTGGGGTCAATGTATAATTTACAAATGTATGTTTGTAGTTAGAAGTCAAGCAAAATGACACTTTTTATTGGCTAACTAAAAAGATTACAATATGCAAGCTTTCGAGGCAACTCAGGCCCCTTCTTCAGGCAAGATGTAATACACAAACTGGAGTTCCCTCTGTTTATATACACACTAGGACAAGAAACAACATTGGAAAACCTTTAAGTGAGACATCTTAAATGTAAAAAATTAAATTTTTACTGAAATGTTCTAAGCAGTTATATGGGTATAATTTAATATATTTTTTGCTTTTTAACAATATTTTCATCTTGAGTTTCATTCTACTTTTCCACGTATTCTCATTATTTAATCTATTATTTACTAATTAGTGGGTCTGACGCTGAAGTAATTGTAGCCTTTCATCATTCAGTGTCATCATTTTTTTTCTTTTTTTACTTCCGGTTGAGTGAACGCTGGCATGACTACTCGCTGCTGCTCTCTAACTTTTTAACTTTTTTTTCTTTTTTTTTTTTTTTTTTATGATTAACTTACAATCTAATGGACTAAGCAGTTGTTTTCATTTTCATTTCAGGCAGATTTATTTGTTCAGTTTTATTTTTCAATCATTTAAAGTTAGACTGATTTCCAGCTTGACTACTGATTTGGCTGTGTATGGACTATTTTTCGGCCTATCCCTGCCTTAAGACTTACCTGGCTTTGTTCTCCGGACATCCGAGTTGTCTACATCCTCGCCTAACCTGTGGACCGGTAGGATATTTATTTGGTTCGTGTTTGTTTGGTCCCTCCTGTCGCTCGCTATCCAACCTGCGATGGGCCTGCTCTAGTACTCAGCTGCCGAACTACTCTGACTCTGCTTTCACCTGTCCGAGCCTCTGATGACCGATCTATATCTCCACCCAGACATCGTATTCCTCCTGCATCAGAGATACATCCACTGCTGGTCCCGCCGGAGTATCAAAGCTGACAGATCGAAAATAATAAACTCCATCTGGTCCAGTTCTCGATGTCCTTGACGTAAATTAGGCAGAGTTGCTGACCACAGTGTGTTAGCCAGCTTATCCTGGTCAGCTAACACCGTTGCTAAATGCGATAACGCCATTGTTAACTTCAGTCTGATGAACATCCGCTCACTCACAAGGGGCCTCTCATCCACAACCTCCTCACTGATCGTAAGTTTGACTTTTTCTGTCTAACTGAGACATGGCAACAACCCCATGACTTTTCCCAACTTAACGAATCCACTCCCCCGGGGTTTGTTTATATCTCTCAACCCCGTGGCTCTGGCCGCAGTGGAGGTCTTGCGTTAATGTATCATGAGAATTGGAAAGTCTTGCCGTTATCTATTCCTGCCTTCAGTTCTTTTGAATCTCTTGTATGTCAATTAAATGGACCTATTCCTACTATCATTGCAACTGTTTACCGGCCCCCTAAAACAAATAATGACTTTCTGAACGACTTTGCTGTTTTCCTTACACACTTATCTACTGTTTCATCAAACATAATACTTCTGGGGGATTTCGGTATACATATGGATAACATCAATGTCCCTATTACTAGAGACTTTACATCCTGCCTTAAGAGTTTTGGATTCCAGAAGCACACTGGTTTTCCCACTCATTCCAAAGGATATATCTTGGACTTGATTTGCTGTTCTGGAGTTACCCTGTTTGATTGTACTGCAGATGAACTCCCCATAACTGATCACTTTCTTATTTCATTCAATGTTAAACTTGCACTTTCCAACACTAAGCTTTCCCGTCTCGTGTCTTTCCGTAATAGTAAGAATATTAACTTAGACTCTCTTTCCTCTAGTATTGATTCCCTTATGGACATTGATAATTTATCCACTCCTGAAGAACTGGTCTCACACTATAACACTGGACTTAATGGTATTCTTAACTATGTCACTCCATTAAAAACTAGATCTGTTTCATTCTCCTTTTCTGCTCCCTGGTTCACGCCTGAACTTCAGCTTTTGAAAGCCAAAGGCCGGCAACTTGAATGGTTATATAAAAAAAACTGGACTCTTTATTACAAGGACTGTATTGCCCAAACTAAATCTAACTATTATACTCTCATTATTTCTTCCATTGAAGGAAACACCAAGTCATTGTTTTCACTACTTAACAATATCACACAACCCCTGGATTTTTTACCTTTTCACCTTTACTCAAATGAATTTTGCAATTCCCTTATGTCCTTTTTTAATGAAGAAATCCAGAAGATTAATCAGTCTCTCTGTACGGATTCCTCCAGTACTGCATTTGAATTTCACCCACCAACTCACTCATTTTCAGCTTCGTACCTTCTCAGCAATCTCAGATCTTGTCTGTAAGTCTAAGCCATCCACCTGTCAACTGGACCCCCTCCCTATAGTTCTGGTCAAAGCCTACCTCCCCTCTCTGGTCCCTCTTATTTCTGCTATAATCCACTCATTACTCACTACTGGTACTGTTCATTCATCTTTTAAAACTGCTGCAATAACCCCAATACTGAAAAAACCTGGTGCCGATCCGACTAATTTCAGTAATTTTCATCCTGTTTCTAATCTACCCTTCATTTCCAAAATTCTTGAAAAAATAGTGGCTATTCATCTTCATTCTCATCTATCTCGAAATAATCTGTATGAACAGTTCCAGTTTGTTTTTTGTCCCCTCCATAGTACAGAAACTGCACTTATAAAAATTACAACTGACCTCATTATGGCAGCTGATTCTGGTTTAATTACTATTCTCATCCTTCTTGATCTGAGTGCAGCCTTTGACACTATTTGTCACACTACTTTTCTCAATAGATTATCTTCGATTGGCATTACCCACACACCACTAGATTGGTTCAGACCCTACCTCTCAGGCCGCACTCAGTTTGTTCAGCTTAAAACTTTCACATCCCAAGCTACCGCTGTTACTTCAGGTGTGCCCTAGGGCTCTGTCCTGGGGCCCCTCCTTTTCATTTTTTACCTCCTTCCCCTTGGCAATATCTTTCGTAAATATAACATTAGATTCCTCTGTTATACTAATGACACCCAGCTCTGTCTCACTAGCAAACCTACTGCTTCCTTTCCACCCTCCTCCCTTACTGATTGCATAGCAGAAATCAAATCCTGGTTTTCTTCAAACTTTCTTAAATTAAATAGTGACAAAACTGAGGTTCTCCTCATTGGTACAAAATCAACATTATCCAAAACTGATCATTTGTTATTGATAATTCCTCTGTCTCCCCTTCCCAAAAGGTTAAGAGTCTGGGTGTCATCCTTGACAGTACTTTATCCTTTCAGTCCCACATCAATAACATCTCCTGTTCTGCATATTTCCACCTGCGTAACATTAATTGCATTCGCCCCTCCCTCACTCCCCACACCACTGCTATCCTCATTCATAGCTTTGTCACTTCTCGTCTGGATTATTGCAAGTTCCTTTTATTTGGGCTTTCTTGCAAATCTCTCTATAAGCTTCAGCTGGTCCAGAATTCAGCTGCCCGCATCATTACTAGAACCACCATATCACTCCAGTTTTGCAGCAGCTTCATTGACTTCCAGTTCAGTTCCGAATTCAATTCAAAATTCTCCTACTAACTTTTAAGGCTATCCACAACCTTGCCCCTCCATATCTGTATGACCTCCTCCATGTTGCCATTCCCTCCTGTACCCTTAGATCCTCTTCCTCCATCCACTTGACCGTCCTCTTCGTCCGTCTTACCACTATGGGGAGCAGAGCATTCAGTTGCTCTGCTCCCCAGCTCTGGAACTCACTACCATCAGAGCTTAGAAATATTGAATCATTTTCACTTTTCAAATCTAAACTTAAAACTCATTTGTTTAAGACTGCTTTTTCTCTTTGATTACAATTGCTCTGTCAGATTTTAACTTTTGTATTTTACTTTTGTTTATAATCTGCGTTTTGTCTATTGTTTGGTGTCCTTGAGTGTTTAGAAAGGCGCCTACAAATAAATAAAATGTATTATTATTATTATTATTATTATTATTATTATTATTATTATTATTATTATTATCTGCCCAGGTGCCTGCTCTGGTGTTTTTTAATTGTTGTTATTAAGATGCAATGAAGGGAAATTACACAGTAAAAGGGTTAAATAATAGGAAAACAGCAAGAGAGAGTTAAGTATTTAAAGCTATAGCAAAAAACAAATACTTTAAATGTTTTATAATTGTAAATGCAAAATAACAGAAAAAAACACCAGCTAGTTACACAATATTAATTATTATTATATAATCACTGATTATGAATCTGGCTAGAATAAAAACCTGCAGCCACAGTGGGTCCTTGGGACTGAGTTTGGGAACCACTGCTCTAGGGAGTTGGACATTCTAATGCACCACATCCCTTTATAGCCCCAGTGCTGACACAAAGAAATGGGGTGTGCCAGTTTATCCAAATGGAGGCTCCACTCCAACACTCCAAGGACTGTATGTAGCATGTTCATCAGTAAACAGTTAAAGTGAACTAATAATATTATCCCCAATAAATAAAATACAAATATTGTATACAGGAAAGTACTTAGTGACATAATACTTCTTATGTATCCAATTAACTAACAACACTATAACTGAGGACTATTGACTTAGAAAATTTACCAGGTGAAGCTGGTAACACAGCTAGTTTCTTATAAATGTAAATCTCACACTACTGCACTTTTCAGAACACAAAACAAGAAAAGGAAAAAGATTAGGTTATTAAAAAAGAGACAAATTGAATGTAAAAAACACTTTTATCCTCCTACCTCTCACCATCCATGCTGTGCTGTTCTGCAGACGCTGAACTCCACTGAACTGTGATAAAAAATAAATAATGTGTGAGAGCCTAATACATGCACAAAGTTATATTTTTAGAAATAACTAAACTTGTGTTCACTGCTTGCTATCTAATGTTAACTCTGCTCCACATGTTTTTCAAAATTGTAAAATGAAGCATGAAATACTTTAGAACACTGGTGGCATTAAGGAAACAAAATCAAAAGGAAGTCTAACTGTGACATCATCTTGCTTACCAGCAGAGCTCAACTTCTTCTTCCTAAACTTTCAACTTATCCTTCACCACTGTAGTTTAAAACTTCTTTACATTTTGAGTGTTCTAGTGAAATGTCTTTATAATGTCTTGTGCGCCTCAGTCAGCAGTCACAGTAAACAGGCTGTTCAGCTGACCACTTGTGAGTGCAGACCCTGCTGCAGGCCCTCGATCTAAAGAAACCTGAATAAATGTCTATTTTCTTAGGTTTTGCTGCCTCTTATTTGAACATTTTAATTGTTTTGCTTATTTTTTTCTTGCCACACTACCATTTTTTAAACACAATTTGTTCTTTCCACTCATTTGTGTCTTGTGCCTCCCTCATCTTAGTTTTGCTTAGACAATTAAGTTGGGAGGATTGAGATCGCCTGGGGGTTGGTGGTCCCATGTATTTGGAGAGAAGCACTACACATTGTGGGCAGTATCTCCCCCTCTATCACTCTTTTTCTTTCTCTCTCTTTTTCTCTTTCCCTTTCTTATTTGTTCATTCTCTCTATCTCACAGTTTGTAGTCCACCAACATGGTGCACACAGAAAATGGTGCACAGAGAATTGTCCTGGTAGTCCTATGGCCAGTACGTCAGTGGTGTCTGGCTACTGTCTAAGATTGCTTCTTTCCTATTTATTAACATAAATCTATGAAATTAGAAAGACAAAATTAAACAAAAACAACAAAGAATTAGAGAATAATAAAGAAAAAATTGCTAAATTAAAACTGAAAAGCACAAACTTTATAGAGATACTAACAGTAAAACCATACACAAAAAGACAAATCGAGCTTGCAAAAACTATTCAATTATAACAAAAATCTGAAAACTGAAAACTACCAATAATCCAGTTCTTAAAACCACAAAATGAAACCTGGTCACTCATCCAAATGTTATAAATCAATCTAGAAAGGGGTGTAATTAAAAATCATTTAGAATCTTGAGGAGAGCCACTGGCACAGTGAGAGCATGAAATGCCTCAGGAGCAGCATAAGAATACGCCTGAAACTTTATTAACCCTCAGGATCCTGCCATAGTTAGCACCACACATAAGTAATTGATAATAACTAGACACATTAGTCCATGAGGCTGATATCTTAAGAGGAGGAGGAGAAAACATTTAACAGCCTTAAAGGATGTAAACCAAACAGGGAAACTGGACAGGGTTAGGGGTGCAACTCCAACTGTTGTAGAAAAACATTTATCTGTCTTCAAAAAAGGCAGTTATGGAGTCCAGATGAGAATGGATAACAATTCTTTACCTGCACAGAGTTATGCACAAATGTCTCAGTCTATGGAGTGAGCCCTGACGTAAACAATTCATCTCCTTTTAAGGTTTTTTACTAATTACATCATGTCATCTGACTCTTAATATGCAGAACTTTATCATCTCCTCCAACCAACTAAAGACACCAGTAATTTAATTTAACTCTTATAGATTCCTCCGCTATACTGAAAACCACTTCATTAAGAGGGGTGTTTAGTGGATTCTCATTGCATCCACTACACACTAATGTCTGAACCACTCCAGGACATGTCAGAGGTCAAAGATAAAAGAAGCAAAAAAGGCAGTTTTGTCCACAAACAATAGAAATGCAACAGTAGGCCTAATAGTGTGTTATACCTTCATATCTAATATGATAATAAGGAACAGAAAGCAAGACAAGATACTGTATATGCTTGGATACATTCTCATCATGGAAAATCTTAAAACCAAAAACACAGAAACAACTATCACAATTTAAAGGCAGGGCCAGGTGACAAGCAAAAGTAGCCACAGGAGTCCATCTGTTTGTATCACTTCTGCTAAGATTTTCTGGAGTACATAGCAATAACCTTTTTGTATGTTTACAATATATATATATATACTGTGGATATCAATTGCAAAGCATTCTTCTTTAACTTGATAGTTTACCTCAGCATTTAGACTGCATATCTCTGACACCTCTCCAGTGTGGAAAAACGTTTTCCTGAGGTGTGAATTCATCTTAGTAGTTATGTACTCCAGGGGTATTCTTAGTACACATTTGGGCCTTCTTGTTTTTTTTCATCAGACCTCAACATCACTTTTTTTTTTAATTCTGTGCTCAACGCGGGTATATGAACTACATGGGCATATAGGTCCTAGTTGACGGAACTGGCTGAATTGATGGAACTTTGTCCCACATGCACAAGCTTGATTGCTTAGAAAAACTGTTGAGTCTGAAAGGGCAGATTTTATGCCTATTTTCAGTTGTGCCACTGCATGCTTCTTTACTGTTCTATTTTTTGGATGATTGCACTAAATGGAGTGATCCTGGTTGGCACTGAAAATTTTCTTTGGCTCTCCTGGTTTTTTCTTATTGCCTCCATCCTCCACATCTGGCATAGTCAGCAGGATTTGCTGGGGTAAAATGACTGAATCCACAGACCTCATGGAGATTGTCCAACAGCTGGCAGATCAGGTCACCCAGCTGCAGTTACAGATGGTTGACAGTGAAGCCCGGTACAATGCTGTTGAAGCACAATTCCCTGTACAGTGGCAAGGCACCATGCAACTATTGCTCCCCATATGTCCGAGAAATGACATCGAGACCTACCTGCTGATTTTCAAGAGAACTGCACTGGCTGCAATGGAAATGGGCACATCTTCTGGCATTGTTGCATGAGGCACAATATGCCCACTATGATAGGGAGGAGCATGTTAATGCTGATTACCCAACTTTAAAAAGAGAGATTCTGGCACATAATGGGCTTACCTCGATCTCTCAGGCCCATATCTGTTGGGAATGGTGGTTTGATAGTGAACATCCAGCCTGAGCCCAGGCATTTGATTTGTGGGACATGCTGGCCTTCTGGCTGCCCCCCGGCAAGAAGACAGTGGAGCAAGTGGTTGAAATGGTCACAGCTGATTACCTCGTCCACGCTCTCCCAAAGTGCTTGGTATGCCCTGTCCAAAGACAATCCTGGACAGCCATGGAGGAACTGGATAACATAGTGGAGCAATACTACACAGCCCTGCTGCGTTAAAAGCCCAAAGAGAAAAAGTGCATCCAACTGCCCGGGTTTCAATGGCGGAGCCCGGTGCAGAGACACCTCCTCAAAGATGGAACAGTTCCCTGGTACGGATCCAATGCTACCTCTGTGGGGAGCCTGGGCACCTAACATCCAATTGCCTGAAGACAGAAGATATGATGAACTGCAGCAGGGCTCTCTGAGAAAGGTATGAATACACGGCTGCGGCTGACTCCCAAATGCCACTTCTTGATGCAAAATAATCTGTTGTATCAGGTGGCCGAGTCCAATGTGAAACACAAACCCAGTTGTTAGTCCCCTGCTGTAGAATAGCGGGTCCGCAGCTTAGTAAATGAGAGCCATTTTAATAAAAAAAGAATTAAATGGCCAGCTCGTTCTCTGTGGGTGTGTGCGCTCATGCAGTTGTGGGAGGTTGGTGGAGTAATGGGGGTGAGATTCACTTGCATGTGAGGGTGCGGTCTGTCTCAATTGCTTCATTAGCCTCCTCTGGAATGTTGAGGAATGTGGTGTGTGCAGCTGGGAGATACTAGGACCAGCTCCTGCCTCTGGTCTCTTTTTGTTTTTCAGGATGTGTCCCAAGCCTCAACAGGAATACTCTCTTTGAACTCTTGTACAGAAGACGTCCAAGCAGGCTGTTAGATCTGATATGGGAAGGCTGGGAGGATGAAGCATTGCCCCTCTCCCACAACATTCTTGACTACGTTGTGTCCTTACATGACTGGCTTGGTTCTCAATCACTTAGAACTAGCATTCAGACCTGTGAGAACTCAGGTCCAAGAATTCCTAGGATTAGCAGAATATTATCAGAGATTTGTGCCCCGCTTCTCCAAGAGGGCAGTACCTTTAATGGATGTCATAAAGGAGAGGGCACCCATCATGATGGTATGAGAACCTGAAGAAGAAGCAACATTTCCTTACTTGAAAGCAAATCTCATGTCGGCTCTTGTATTATTTACGCCTGATTTCTCTTTTCCTTTTCTTCTCCAGACTAACACCATGCTGAGCCAAGTCATCGATGGAGCTAAATGCCCAATCATGTATTTCTGCTGAAAACTGTTAGACCAGTAGTTTAAGAAAAAAGCAATAGCAATTAAATGGGTGCTGAGACGCTTTCGTTACTATCTACTGGGGCGGAAGTTCAATCTGGTGATGGACCATGATTTCATTCAGTGGTTAACCTCCCATCGGGACTCCAATCCCCATATCATCAGGTGGCTCCTGAGCCTCCAGCTGTGCATGTTTTGAAACCCTGGTGCCTGTGGGTGTTTTAATCTGACCTTGTCCAAGGGTTTGAGTGTTATAGCTCAGGATGTTGAAATAGTTTTTTTTTTGTCATTAAATAATAACTTTCTTTGTCTCATTATATATTTATAAGCCAGGAACAGGTGCATAGCTGCATCCAAGTATGTGAATATTTAAAAGTGAGTTATTTAGTCTCTTCTGGCTTCTGTATATTAGCAATTCATTTTTGACTTAGATTCTGGTTAGTGTTCTGGATATGGTGTTAATTTATTTTGAATTCCCGGTAAATAACTTTGCTTTGGTATTTTGATAATAATCAATCACTTGACCCTTTTTTGCCATTTTATTTTTTGTTTTTGTGGCAGGGAATTTAAGACTTTACCTATGCTGCAGTCCGACTGAACAGCTCTTCTATCTGGCATTAGTACTTCAAAAGTGATTTATGGACTGCACCTTTTTATTTGAATAAGCATGCAGACTGTATGAGAAGTCACACTCCTCTCTCTTCCTGAATCTGTCACCTAGACCAACAGGAAGTAGTTATGGAGGTGGAAATCCTGATTTGGAGTGTATATAGAAGTATTTGGTGCAAGTGAACGCAAAGTGTATTGGGCAGTGAAAGATCACTGACCCATTTTTAAGGGATGGAAAGTTTAGAAACAGTTCTCATATTTTTGGATGAAACATCACATGAGTTGAGTTTTGGATTGAACCTTGCTAAGGCCAGCATAAGGTAATCCTACTACATGCCACCATAGAACCTTGAAGGTTGCAAGGTCCTTCAGTATCTCAAAGTCATGATATTAAAGTCAAACACATAAACGTCAAGTTAATTAAAACTAATTTAACATATTTAAAGTCTTAAAATGTAAATTCACAGATTAACAGTATTTTGGTGATATTTTTGCAATAAAATGTAGAGCTAAATGAGTTGTTAAGAGGTAAAAAAACATTAACACAGAAGTCAAGAAGGACTAGGGTGCCATCCTTAATGCAGATACGTAAAAAGGAAAAGTCAACAAATAAATGTGATGGGTAGTGTCAATGGATTGGCTTGTCTTTAAATATATATATTTATAGCCTTACTTCAATTTTTTGCAAATAATTATGATGCACTTCCCTTTTTTTGGTCTCATTCATTGCTTTTCTTTATGTTTGAATTTTGTGTCATCTGGGGCCTCATGTATAAACGGTGTGTACACACAAAAATGTTACGTAAGAACGTTTCCACATTCAAATTGCTTTATATAAAACCTAAACTTGGCGTAATGCCACGCACATTTCCACGGTAGCTCATACCCTGTCGTATGCAAGTTCTGCGCTTGGTTTTGCAGACTGGCGGCACCCAGCGTCAAAGCAGTGCTACTATTCCTGTGTGGTTACCCTTTCTTTTTTAGATCCACATCCCTGACGCGGCTTTATAAATACACTGAATTTAACCGCATATTGTTTATTAGTTTAATGCATCTGATTGTAATTAACCTGTAACAATATAATGGTCCACGGAATGGTCAAACTATTCCAAATACCATAAGTGCTTTAGCGTTGTTACTCTCACTGCACCTTCTTCTTCGTTCAGCTGCTCCCGTTAGGGGTTGCCACATCGGATCATCTCTTTCCATATTACTCTCACTGCACCACTCGGGGTATTTATATCACTGTATCTGAGTGTGAATCACAGCTGTACAGCAGCTGATTGGAAAGAGAATTATTGGTATACAGCATCAAGCACATGCTGCCTCAGCCATGCTGTCTATTGAACTGCTCTCATACGGCAAACACTTCAGAGCCTTTCCTTGTGGTTCAGAAACAGTTTCATCCCAAGAACTCTAAATGCACTCAATCAGTCCATCAAGTGCTCCTTGTGGAAATGTTTGTACTTATAAGTACAATTACTTCACTGTAAACTTGCGATACAGTTATAATATTGCACAACCTGAGCCACTTTATAAAGAACGTATTTAAATATGATGACGATATCATTTTTAAGATGAAATGCAGCAAAATATGTTTATCTATACTAATAAAAGACAAAGCCCTCACTGACTGACTGACTCACTCACTGACTCACTGACTCACTCACTCATCACTAATTCTCCAACTTCCCGTGTAGGTAGAAGGCTGAAATTTGGCAGGCTTATTCCGTACAGCTTACTTACAAAAGTTAAGCAGGTTTCATTTCGAAATTCTACGCGTAACGGTCATAACGGTCAACAACGTCTGCCATGTTGAACTTTCTTATTTACGGCCCCATCTTCACGAAATTTGGTAGGTGGCTTCCCTGAGCTAACTGAAACCAATGTACGTACTTATTTCGGTGGTATGACGCCACTGTCAGCCTCCATATTGAACTTTCCAACGTCACTAATTCTCCAACTTCCCATGTAGGTAGAAGGCTATAATTTGACAGGCTAATTCCATACAGCTTACTTACAAAAGTTAAGCAGGTTTCATTTCGGAATTCTACGCGTAACGGTCATAACGGTCAACAACGTCTGCCATGTTGAACTTTATTTATGGCCCCATCTTCTCGAAATTTGGTAGGCGGCTTCCCTGCACTAACCGAAACCAATGTACGTACTTATTTCGGTGGTATGATGCCACTGTCGGCCGCCATATTGAACTTTTCAACAGTCTTTGTTACTTATGGGCCCATCTTCAAGAAATTTGGTACACGGGTTCCCAACGCTAACTGAATCCTACTTACGTACTTATATACGTCCATAGCCTGCAGCTTGGTCACCGTGTGAGGTGGCCTCACTCTTGATATCCGGAGGAACAGTGTGTCTTATGTATTGAATGACTGGGACAGGTTCAAGGTGTGGACTGATGACGGTACAGGAGATAATTATACTACACAGGAGCACTATAAGAGTGAAATGCTTAAGCCCTTCACCTATGGTTCTGCATGTGAGTTGATGGCTGCCGCTGAATTGAATATTTTACACCTTTCGACAACCGCCAATGCCTTTTAAACATCTTAGATTCACAGGTGACGATTTCAGTAGTGGACACTTTGATGTTTATGAATGTTTAAACTCTCAAAAGCTGGATGTGATTTTATCGATGAAACCGGTTGTGTGCTTACAACGCTTGACAGATGCCGAATGTCACTTCAACACAACAAATCCTGCAAATACTGTCGTAATTGAAACAAACCATGAAACTCAAACCGATTATGACATCTGCAATCCAAGCTGTCAGATTTGAGACAAGATTACTGCTCACATAGCCAACTGTAAGTTGCATGCTCAAGAGTAAGCTCAGCGCACAGCTTGGTCATATTACAACCGGAGGGCCGAACTGACAACATGGTATACAATCCTTAACAAATAATTATTGGCATATTTTCCCTCAGTTTAAAAAGGTTTAATTTTCTTCTTAATAAAAATTTTAATGCAGTACTTCGCTGCTGCGAAGCGCGGGTATTTTGCTAGTTATATTATACAGATAAAACTTTAACTTAATTTAAATAATCTGTATTGATAATAATTAAACATGTGAGACACGGTGCCGCAGTGCCAGAGAGCCGCTGGTGCACCATTCACAGATTGTTCCTGCCTTGCGCTGTATTCTTGCTGGTGCTGACACGACACTGGAAGGAGAGATGGATAGAATAATTAAACACGTACTACGAAGATATTTCAATGTTCCTTAAAAGTTTTGAAGAATCGGTGTTCTAAGCTTACAGATGGCTTAATGTCTATTACAGAGCTGATTGTGTGGCAATTGGGTATTTGGAGAAAGAAATGTAAGGACAGGAACTGGAGGTTAGTACATTTGAAAGAGACAGTACTGCTACAATAAAGTATTTCATCGAAGGTCGCGCATGGCGCAGCAAGCATCTTGCGTTAGACATGAACAATCTCTGTGCCACCGTGTTCCCATGTTTAATAACATGCTTTAACTCCTATCATCATGAAAATGATATCACGTATATATCTCAGTATTTTAATTATTCAGAGAGCTGTAATATCACAAATGTAATGGATTCTGTGTCCTGTCGGAGGAAGAGAAAGCCCGGAAGCACGTAGTGATTCACACACACAGAGCACATAGAAGATCAAATACAAAACAAAGCATTTAACGTGCTACTTTAGTTACGATGGGATTTGAGAAACAAGTAAATTAAACGATTTTAAGATGAAGTTTATGATGTTCTACTTTAATGACAAAATAAATTATATGATTAAAGTGAAAATTTAGAGATTAAAGTTGACATTTCATGCTTTTTTCCCACTGTGTGACTTTTCTTTTTCTCTGTACCCTAATAAGCTTTCATATGACAGTCAGATGGTGGGCTACGACTCACCTTTTCACGGCAACTTTGATATGCGACAACTTCTTTTTTATTTTGGGCACTGTGCGACTTTGTGAACTTGAGCTTTCGAGTTTCTCAGACATGCTATGCCACTCGATCAACTTCCTTTTGTTGTTTATATCAATGTACTGTATGTGTTTTCCTTGCCTCCACTTGGTATTCACTGAAATTCTTCTATTTTCCCTTGTGCTTTTGCCATTGTCTTTTCACAGAAGGCTGAGCATAAGGGCTATTTATATTGATTTGCATATTCAAAGAAGCATAATTCTGGGAGGAGCTGGGGCAGGACAGCAGGCGTGTGCACATGTGTTACTTTTCACGCTGACCGGGATTTATGGAGCGGAAGAATGTGGAAGTTGGCGTTCACACATATTTATGGATCTGGGTTTTTTTTGTGCATAAGCACATTTCCGCTTTTGTCTGCACGCCATGTTATAGTGTGAATTCTACGCACGGTGTTATGCATGAGGCCCCTGGACTGTGTTTTAAATTCAAAGGAATGACACTATTTTTTAACTTGTTTTTGGCACTTTATCAATAAAGAACAGGTGTTTTGCACCATCTGCTACTTCTTCTGTCTGTGTTTCTCAACATCACAATGGTTTGTTTCAGGTCATGAACTACTAGATGTCCAGAGACTTGTGCTTGTAGCCCCTATTTGCTCCAGCAATAAACCATGATAAAGTTTCAAATTCTAGTTCTCATAAAAATATCCCACTTTTTAAAAAATGTCTTTTTTGTATGTGTTTCTCACTGTCATTACACATCATAAAGCAATTTCATTGATAGTTTGTTGGGGACTGATATACTTTCTCCACCCTAATAAATAATTAATTACTTTTACTAGAGGATGAAGTCCAATTTAGCATTTGCCAAAACATTTCAAACAATGTTTTTTCATTCTTAAAGTTGAGTTAAACTTTCCAAGATTCAGTAGAATTCATGTTTTGTGCCATACAGGTACTAGCGAAAAATCGGTGGAAAAACAGCATCATTAAAGGATCCAATCATCAATTGATTTTGTTAAAGTAGCATTCTTTCAATAGTTTTCTTTTTTTTTTAGACTGTAAGGGTAGCTAGTTCATTAAACTAACTTATTTTATTTGCACTTAAGATAATTCTTAGATGTACAGTATATATAATATTTAATTAAAGTACACTGTCATTTTCGTTTAATAGTTTTCTGACATAAATGATATCAATCACTAGTGAAACTACGTAGTATATTAATTTATGCTAGAGGCTACAATCAGATGCAAATAAAAAACATGAAACATTAGTGATTTAACTTAACTTTCTGTGCCAACTGGCTCCTTGTAATGTCTTTGTAAGAAGCTGGGGCAAAGTTCAGCCTTCTTTGTGCTGCAGCAGTATTTTGCAATTTCTTCAGTTATTTTTTTACATACACCATAAATTATTTGACTTGTAAATTCAGCAAAATGTTCCAACTTTGTAATGAATTGACTTCTTGAGACTGTTAACAACAACAAAAAAAATTACTATGCTATTTTATTTCAAAGGCTATTATTTATTATACAGTTGTTTCATATTACAAATAACCAAGAAGTCATGCTTTGTAAAAAAAATCCTCATACCAGGAAACCACCATACATTATTTGAATGTCCATTTCAATGGTTTATAAACTGACAATTTAATTTGGAACCAACACACAATTTTCTTGTTGGACTGATCTCACAATCAGTTTCCATTTTTAAGTCATAATAAACAGGAGTTCATTTGCTAACTACCATTCCCAGTAAGCCACTCTACCACTAGCTATATCTGCCAACTTGAAATAAAGAAACTGCTATAAGATTCAACCTCAAATCAAGCTGGACAGTGTAAAAACATAACACTTCAGACTTCTGAGTAGAAGACCAGATGCGGAATGAATTTGCTTATTATTTTAATAACACCATGTGTTATACACTGCAGTAATTGGATGGTTCCATGTACTTTGTTTAAGGAAGAATGTAGACTGTGAAGTGTCTGCCCTTGTCCCATTTACAAAAAAATGTGCTAGTGAGACATCAGAAGAAAAAAGCATTACTTTGATCAACAAAGCTGTCCCAGAGGCAACTTTTTGTATATATAATTCATCGGTGTTTGGTGTAGCCATACTAAAGCTTGCTGCTTTTACTCTAGGTACTCTAGACGCTAGTAATCAGGGTCATCAGAATGAATTGATCTGGGGCCTAACTCTCACAGAGCAAATGTGATTTAGATCAAACTAGACCAATTTAGGCACCCAATCCCCTCTCAAACACAAACACCACACACACTTTTGCTGACATTCACTCCTGAACAGTATTTACTGTCCCACTCATTCATTTCACACTCACGTTAGCTCAGTTCAAACCTGTCAGATTTATACTATGCAAGATAATGTAGCATCAGGCATATGTTGCTCAGAATTCATTCATTATTATATTTCAAACAGGCAAGCTTAATCAACTGAATATACATTTTCCTCATAGAAATTCACTGTGATTTCACCTAGTCATATAGCTTTTATTGATCAGGCACGATGTAACATTCAAAATTCATTCTAACAAAACAAGTCTGATAGCAGAACTGACTCAAAAGATGAAAATCAATACTGTGAATCATCATTTTAATGACGAATGGACCAAAAAGAATTGTATGTTTTTATAATTCCATCTCATCGCAATGAAATAAAACAAGTCGCTGTTATGAAAGAGTCCAGTGCAAGACCATCTTCATCAGTATGGCACTTTCAATTAATCTTTTCCACCGCAATTTTGAGGACAGGCTCTGGGAAATTGAGGCCTTGAGAGCAAACAACGATCACAGCAGAAAAATACACTGTAACTGCCTCAAAAAGACCAAGCAACAAGTCCTTCTTTCGAAAATTACGTAAATCATGGCAAAGCTTTCACTGATTCTGGAGTATTAAAAGAGTGCAATACAGACATTTTATTTGCTAGTGATAAATCGATAGATAATTACTGAATGTATGGAACAGGTACCTCTGTCATCTGTAACTGTTACATATTGTGTTCACGTTTTGTCAGTGAATATCTGAAGGTTGGCAATTGATGGTGTCAGTCAGGCTTATCATATGTCCCTAGGCATTGATGAATCGACAGACAGAACACATGTGGTGAAACAAGGTGTTCATATCCAATACTTTGATAAATCAGCCTTCAGACAGAAACAGCAGGCATGTGCTATGGTCTAAGGGTGTCTCAGCATATGCATCTTTTACTCTAAATGCTACATTTGAGTCCCCTGGGCCATTTGCTTTTGAAGAGACACCCTTCCACTCACCCACCACCTTCTAGGCACTGACTTTATAACTGAACGAGCATATGCAGATTGAAAATTTATTTACTTCACAAATACAAAAATAGACGCTTTTAGTGCGGAGGAACTTGATAAACCTCTGGTGTTATCAGAATTACTAGATGCTATAAAGTCACTACAAGGCGGGAAAGCAGCAGGCCCTGATGACTACCCTGCAGAATTTTACAAGAAATTCTCCGCTCAGCTAGCTCCCCTCCTATTAGCAACATTCACAGAAGCCAGAGATAATCAATCTCTTCCACAAACATTTCGCCAAGCACTAATCACTGTCTTTCCAAAACAAAATAAGGACTTATTACTATGTGCATCATACAGACCAATTTCACTTCTGAATAACGACGTTAAAATACTCTCTAAAATCTTAGCCAGAAGGATGGAGAAAGTGCTCCCCTCGGTAATATCACAAGACCAAACTGGATTTATTAGGGGCCGGCACTTATCTTCAAATCTTCGACGCCTGTTTAATGTAATATACTCACCAAGTAAATCAAACACCCCAGAAATATTATTATCATTGGATGCAGAAAAAGCATTCGACATGATTGAATGGAAATACCTTTTTACTACATTGGAGAAGTTTGGGTTTGGCCCAAACATTTGTGCATGGATTAAATTACTTTATACTAACCCAGAAGCTTCAGTTTGCATCAACAACATTTGCTCAGACTACTTTAAACTAGAACGTGGCACTAGACAAGGATACCCCTTGTCACCGCTTCTGTTTGCAATTGCCTTTGAACCACTGGCAATACATTGTCGAAATACTGATCAGATAAAGGGGATTAGCAGAGAAGGACTGGAACAGAAAATCTCATTATATGCAGATGACATGGATCAGACCCAGAAAATTCTGTGCCTGCAGTCTTAGCAGCACTCACAGAATTTCAAAAGATCTCTGGTCTCAGAATTAATCTGAATAAAAGTGTACTCTTTCCAGTGAATTCTCAAGCATATAATATTAGTTTAGATACCCTACCTTTTATTATTGCAGAACAGTTTAAATACCTCGGGGTAAACATCACAAGTAAACATAAAGCTCTTTATCAACAAAATTTCGCCGTCTGCATGGAAAAAATTAAACAAGACTTGCATAGATGGTCAACCCTTCATCTCACACTAGCTGGAAGAATTAACACTGTTAAGATGAATATTCTTCCTAAACTCCTTTTTTTATTTCAAAACATCCCAATATACATTAATAAATCATTCTTTAGGCAATTAGATTCGACAATAACCTCATTTATTTGGAATTCAAAACATCCACGCATCAAAAGAGCGACCTTACAAAGACAAAAGGAAGAAGGCGGCATGGCTCTACCTAACTTCCAGTTTTATTACTGGGCAGCAAATATACAGGCGATAAGAACCTGGACATACTGTAAATAAAAGAACATACACAGGCTTGGACCGCAATAGAAGTATAATCCTGCAGTACTTCTTTGTATTCCTTGCTCTGTGCTCCAATAAACACACGCTATCGGCAATATACAAATAACTCAATTGTGCTCCACTCACTTAGAATCTGGAACCAAGGTAGAAAGCATTCTAAGACGGAGAAGCTTCTATCTGTGGCACCTCTGCAGGAGAACCACCTCTTTCAACCTTCACAAACATATGCAGTTTTTAATATCTGGAAAAAATTTGGAATTAATTTGCTTAGAGATCTTTATATAGACAACGTCTTTGCTTCCTATGAACAATTACATTCCAAATTTAACATTCCAGCTACACATTTCTTTCACTATCTTCAAATCAGGAACTTTCCAGATTTTCCTCATCTTCCACCCTCATCCATGCTGGAAAAAATATTGCTCAATCTCAAGGACTTAGACTCCATCTCTACAATATATAAAATCATTTTACAATCCCTCCCTTTCAAAGGTTCAAGAGGACACTGGGATATAATATATATCAATCAATATATCAGAAAAGGAGTGGAAAGTAGCAATGCAGAGAATTCACTCGAGCTCCATATGCGCAAAGCATACAATTATACAGCTCAAAATTATATATCGAGCACATCTGTCTCGACTAAAACTCTCCAAAATGTTTCCAGGGCATGATCCAACCTGTGAACGTTGCAACCAAGTCCCAGCCTCACTGGGTCACATGCTCTGGGCCTGCACCAAATTAACATCATTCTGGACAAAAATTTTTAATTACCTTTCAGATAGCCTTGTACTCACAATCCCTCCTAACCCATTAACAGCTGTGTTTGGGGTTCTTCCAGAGGGGCTTAAAGTGGAGAAAGACAAACAAATTGTGATTGCATTCACTACACTTTTGGCACGCAGACTTATTCTGATAAACTGGAAGAACCCAAACTCTCCTCTTTTAAGTCAGTGGGAAACCGATGTGTTATATTATTTGAAATTGGAAAAAATCAAATACTCAGAGGATCCGTACAGACTTTTTTCAAAACATGGCAGGATCTAATCAGTAATATTTTAAAAATAAGTTCATGAAGCACAGATAATTTATTAATTTAGGTATGTTTAAAAGTTGTAAAATGTTTATGCCGTTTGGCTTGCTCTCTCTCTCTCAAGGGTGGGGATGGATCTGTTCTTGACTCTATTTTTCTCTTTGTAAAAACTTGATTGCTTTGTATGGAGTGCAATAAAATTAATAAAAAAAAAAAAAAAGAAAAGAAAATTTATTTACTTCACTGTGAATTGTAAGGCATGCACTGTGAAATCAAAACAGCAAAGGTAGAGTGATTTCTAATTTTAATTTCATTATGAATTCTTTTCCATATCTTGTAGGACTTGTTAACATGAATTCAGTAGCTGCACTTTTCAATCATTCGTCATGTACACGATTTTATAGATACCTTATGTTTATAGATTCTATGTAATTTTAATATAACTGAAAAAATTGCTATAGGGCAGCATTGGGTAGGGCGCTCACCAGGAAAAACATCTGTACAGGGGCTTCTGAAATTCTGAGTGGGCTATTGAAACAGGGTTGCTGCAACCACCCAAGTTTCATTTTACTTTCACTTTCAGTCCCAATAAAAACTGCAGTAATGAAGAATACCAAGTACTAAAACTAAGTACTTTAAAATCTCATGAATCTTATAAATTCTTTATTTAATTCATTCCATATTTCAAACAAAACATAATAAGATCACATCTTTCATTTTTTCCACATTTTCTTTAAAGATTTAATGTATTTGAAAAACCTGAAATATGGTGGAGGAAGGCTTGACACACAGACCACAAGTAAAGGTTAAAAGCCTTTGGAAGCACCATTTATTAACTCTTATCTGATGGGGACAGAGAGAGAAAAAATCTTAATCTAAAATTCCTTTTGATTCCTGGTTCACTGTGTTGATAGAATATGCAGGTTCTCAGGATTATAGCTAGTGTATAAGAAATGTATTTATCAGCCACTTCTGAAGCATACCAAGCAAGATATGTGTTCTTGCCCTTTAATCACAGAGGTGATAACAACTGATAGTAAGGACAAAGCTTTCATTGATATACAATTTACAAGAGCATCTTTAGCATATAGCTGATAGCCTGCAAATTATATGGAAGAATACTTACTGTGATAAAAGGCGCTATATAGCGCCCAACCTCATACAGACTCACTCGGAGGCACATGTAAAAAAGTCTTTTATTTTTCTTCAGCTGGAGGGCACATCTTCCCGGTGAACCCTCCAGCCACAACACAGTCCCAAAGCACTTTCAGCAAACCACAATAACACTCCCATTTCAAACCATCACTCCTCCATGGCAACCTCATCTTCTTCCTCCTGATTCTGGCTCTGAGTGGTGGTTGCCGGCCATTTTTACAGCCCACCCGGAAGTGCTCCAGGTGCTTGATCACCTGCTTCTGATTGCACTTCCAGGGGGGCTGTAGAGTTGTCCAGGCCAGCTCAGGGACCCATGCAGCACCCCCTGGCAGATCCCAACAGGAGAACTCCATCTCCCATGGAGCCCTGTGGGAAACTGAGGCACCATCCTCAGCCAGGGAGGCTGCCACCAAGCATCCTGGGGGAGGTATTGAGCAGTCCATAATTGCTCCCCCAGAACATGTGTATAAGGGGCGTCCCGGCCGGGCATAGGACCCGGCCACCCGCCACATTACTTAAAAAGGTAAAAGAGGATGAGCTAAACATGAATAATTGAATATATTATTGTTGCTGAGACCCAAGGTTAAGGGCTACTCCCTACAGACGTGTCTTAATAAAGTAGATAGACAAAGGTTAACATGAAGTACCTTCATTATATTGGTAATCTTATGGCATTCTTTCAAGGATAGACTGAAGAGCTGTATCTCTTAAAACAATGCTTGCTTATTTACACTGATAGAAACCTTATGAGCCTAAGAATCTAACATGCTAAAGGGTTATTAAAAGATTTTCTGCATCAGAACCCAGAAACCTAGTGACAAACCTAAACTTTTCAAGTGAATTGCCATCTTTGTGATCTTTCCTCATTGTGCAAACTGTCTTCTTATTCTTTTCCAGTATTCACCTCAGCTACTTCAGCACACGACTCTATTCCCCTGCAGATCACCCACTGATCTCTTCATAGATCAGAATCACAACAATATTTATAAATGGTAATGCAAAATAAACTCATTATATGTGGAATATCCACAACTATTGTGAAATAAAGCCTAATTTAAAATACAGACTCAGAATGAAAAAAAACTAACCAGTAAGCACTGAAACACATATATTGAGAAACAACTGCAAAAGATTGCTGCTTTTAGTCCTTTTTGTAGCAATGACCAAAGTCAAGGTTAATTAAATAGATGAGCTCTTGTCAAGTAAGTGAATGTGTTAAAAAATTATCTTGTCTGAAACTATGGGGGCAGCACAGTTCAGTTGGAGTCAATGACCTATTTTGCCTCCACCATGGCATCAAGCCTGTTTTGGGGCAAGCGAAGACTTGCGCATGTGCTAAGCTTGGTCTATGGGCCCAGCTATATAACAAAGTCAATTTATACACAGTCAGTAATGTTTCTGCAATATAACTGTTTTCAGATTGAAATGCAAGTTATATAGTTAATAAATGTATTTCTTACTAATTAAATTTATATACACAAAGGTGTGTTTGGAGACTTAGTTAACTGTTTTGACAATTAAAGCATTTTTAATGTTTCCAGGGACGTCAAAAGATTTAGTTGTCATGTTTTGTTTTATTAAGTATTTCTATAACAACAAGTCATGTTTAAAACTAACTGAGACAATAGAATTTGATTATATTTGTCAATAGGGTACATCAAATACGTGCTTTTAAAGAGCACTTTACAATATCATGTAGTTGTAATTGGAGCTAAAATAAACTATGAGAGGCTTAAATAGCTTTGCAGTGTACAACTCAAGTGACAAAAAGCTGCATTGATTGATGTACTTTTGTTAGATGTTGTTTATTAAGGATCTGCAATTAACTGGAGTTTAATTGTTTTAAACACAACACTTCTGAAAAAAGGATCAGATAAATATTGAAAATCTCTGTTAAAATCTCATGGTAAAATCATTGACTGCAGCGGCCATGATAGAAAGCAGGTCATTGTGATATTTTGATGATAAATGATTGTGACTGAGAAATATTGAATCATTATGATCTGCTGATAATGCAGCCATGAGGTTGTTTTTATTGTCAATTTATGCATAATGTGTCATTGAGAAACAGCTAAAGAGCTTGTTACCTCTTTTGTTCGTTCTTTCGTAAGTCGCTTATGTACTTTTACACATAAGTCATGAACATCATGCAACTTACCCACTACAAATTCAAGGAGCAAGAGGAGTGAACTGCTTGGACAGACATTCACACAATCTGCTGTAATGTTCACAATTCAAAAAGTGTTTCCCTGTTTGCCATTAGAAATAGCCATTGAACAAGTAAAATATGAAAATCTACAGAAATATACAAGTTGAAATAGCCTATCTCAAGATAAGTTTGAAATGGTAAAATAATCTGAAATGGAACTTGTTCAGAATGTTACTCCGTTTTAATACCAAAGAGTTTTAAAATTTGCTAATGCTTTCTACTAGAAGTTTTTGAAATTTCACAAATGTGTACAGGGCTCTCTATTTGATATATTTTAGTGAAAATTAAAGCTTTCATGACAAATGCTCTTCAAGAATAAGTGTGCCAAATTGAGCAAAATCAGTCCGCTGGGAACCAAGTTGTTTTTGAAGACAGACAGACATGGCAATGTATCCAAAAATATTTTTCTTACAAGATTATGATTGAAATCTTATTCTGCTTCTGTACTAACCAAAGTAATAAATAATAACAGGATATACAGTAAAAGAGCCACTAACTTTCCAGCATAAATATAAAACATCAAAGTAAATACATCTTCACCAAACATGCAGCCCAGTCATCAATAAGCTAGAAGACAATGGGACCACAGTCCATCCCTGTGGGAGGGAAATCGTGACATGTTTAGAAGAGATGTTATATTGAATTGAAAAAGATTTTTGACTTTCACCCTCGGTTTAACCCATGCCATTTTTTTACCCTGTCATTCTTTGTCCAACTTTATTGGAATGCAGGACAGCCAAATGGGTATGTGCCAAGAAAAAACAAAACACGTGTATGAAAAGAGGTTACTTTCTGCTACCCATGCACTCCACTCACTCCTGACAGATGAACTACTTGCTTGTTGATTACAGAGCACAACTACAAAAAACATTAAAAACAAGGTGATAAAAGTAACACTGATCAGGTACAAAATTGAGTACATGAGTGTGTCTACACACAAATAACCTAAAATAAAAGTTTTTATTAATATGACTTTTTCTGTGTTGGCTATTGGTGAAAGGGTTTGATGATCATTGATGGCTTAGAAGTTATGAATAGTCTGCTACTGTGATTTTTGGTATGAAAATCAAATAAAATGAAAGAGATAAAAGGATGGGAATTTGACTTCAAACATGGCCATCTAAAATGATTAAATGAATAGTTAGATTTTCAGTCTTGGAGTGATAACTAGAACCAACTTTGACAATGAGTTTAATGGGTTTTTTTATGTTGTTTGGACAGAACTTAAATGCTGAATTATTAATGTGCCTATGACCAAGAGAAAAAAATGTGTCACAGTGGCTAGATGTGTATGATAACTCCAATGTGTTCTCAGGAACAACCTGACTATGGCACCTATGGTTGATTGTCTATATGATTCACAAGTAGAAATATGTTTTATTATTGTCAATATAATAACACTCATAATTTAATCCAATCAAGTGAGTATCAGTCAACTTGAATGCATTGTTTACTAACACAAAAACACCTCAATGACAAAAGAAAGGATTTTAAGAAATTATCCTTTTTAACACAGAAAATAACTACCCTCAAGCCAGAAGATGTGCAGGTGTCTCGTTTCTTTGTTTTTTTTAATTATTATTACAGTTAGTTCACTATTTCCTTTATTTCTTATTAAATTGTTGGTTATCTAATGCATGCTTTTGTGCTGTTTTTGTGACATGTTTAACCTCTTTCTATCATCTCACCTATTTTCTACATCTGAGGTCTCTCGCCTTCTCCTTCATCCCAGATTGGCCAAATAATCTTTGGATTCTATGGTCACTCATGTTCTCAATTCCTGTACTATTGATGTTACTGTCTTCATCATGGAATTGACAAACTTGTCGCTTTATTCTGGATCTGTTCCTGCTGCACTGAAGCTTACATAAACTGTTCAGATTTTCCTAATGTAGCTAATTTCCACCCAATGATAAAAATCGTCTTATTCTCCCCAAAACTTTGTAGTGTATGTTCTGTGCTCAGTTGCTGACAGGCATATACAGTAAATGAATCTTTCCAGATGGAGCTTCCACACCAACAAAGTACTGAGGCTGATCTTTTGTACACTTTGTGATTGATCTCTTCCTTACTGTTGACACCTTTTCTGTCTGCACTACTTTTTTCTTTAGTGACGGCTTTTTTTAAATGTATTGACCATTACTTCCTACAACACTGCCATAACAACTATCTACTGGTGCACTGACTGCACAGGACAGCAGACAAAGAGATGGAATCAGAAGATGGATCTTAAATAAAATTGATCAATACTGGTAAGCCAAGATTTAGTAAATAACACTATTTAGCTTGAAAACACAAATGTAGAAACCAGAAAGTGCACAACAACTAAGTTTATACTGTTGGAGTAATGGCATTACATGTTGTACACTCCTGGTTATCCCACCTGGCACCCTTAAAGCAATGAAGCAAATATAAGTCACAAAATGGCAGCAAAGCCAAGATTGTGACCCGGGTGAATGTAATTCATCTTTAACCCTATCAAAATATGTCTAATTCACAAACAACTTGACAACCAGATTCCTTGAGCTCTAAAACAAAGTTTCATTTTTTTAGAGGCTAAGGAGAAACTATAAAATATTAAAAATAAATAACAGATTATGACAGCTGGTGCATTCAACTCTTAGATGTGCTCCTACATCTTTGGATGCATGAAGACTGCTGTGGTTAGTTATTAAACATAGTATTTGACTTCTCTACTATAGTGCTCAAGGTTCAGGCATACCGATTTCTTTTTACAACCTTAAGCTATATGATTTGCCATTCCATAAGCCTCCAGTTCCATTCAAATGCTGACAATACAAAATTATATATAATGGTTTCTCCTGAGGAGCTGACGTTGCTATAGTGTGAATTAATATTTCCTCAGTTTCCAGCTCCTGTGCTGAGTTTAAAATCAAAATGTGAGATTGTAAGCAAAGACAAGTGTTTTGAGCATCACATCACCATCTTTTGCAGGATGTTATGAATATCTGCTAATTTTCAACTGATTACTTAAAAAAAGCTGATTGTTGTAGGATTAACTGAAGAAGCTTTAGTACTTCCAGTTAAATACTGGTGCCAGCAATCCCACAACATTGTGCACAATCACTACCCTTGTTATTGTTTAACAATACTCTGAGTCCTGAAAACAAATCTGTGATATTTGTTTCTAACATTTACAAAACATTGCCAGATTTCCTCCTCTGATACAGATATACGCTGTTCTGCCTGTATTATCTTTTGACCGAACTGCTGTAATTTGCTTTTCTAAGTCAACGTATAGCTGATAAGAAATTCAAGTTGAGGCTGATAGAGTTTCCTATATACTACTTTAATGTCCTGTAAGGTTAAACCTCTCCCACTGCCATACAAAGCTGTTGATTTCAAAAGCCAACCCAGAAAAACTGAAGGTGGCAGCAGGCAGCAACCTGCACTGCATAGCTGATGATTCAATGGTATATAAATGAGAAAACGTAAATAAAGAAAAAAAAAGAGAAGGTGGTGTGTTAGAGAAAAGAGGAGTTGTCTTTAACATTGGATGTCAACGACCTTAAAACTGAAGGAGAAGGTAAATTCATCAACAAAGGTGTGGGAAAGAGGAAAAGGATTCAAAAGAGACATGAAGATAGATAAGAGGTGATGAGCATTCCAGTCTTATGATTCAATGGCAAATTAAAACAATATTTGCTGTGTTTAGTCAAAAGAGATAAGAAGAATGAAGAAAAACATAGTGGTCAAACAGTGGATTTATGTATACTCAGCAAAAAAAGAAACGTCCCTTTTTCAGGACTGTGTATTTCAACAATAATGTTTTAAAAATCCAAATAACTTTACAGATCTTCATTGTAAATTGTTTAAACAATGTTTTCCATGCATGTTCAATTAACCATAATCAATTAATTAACATGCACCTGTGGAATGGTCGTTAAGACCTTAACAGCTTACAGAAAGTAGGCATTTAAGGTCACAGTTCTAAAAACGCAGGACACTAAAGAGACTTGTCTACCGACTGTGAAAAACACCCAAAGAAAGATGCCCAGGGTCCCTGCTCATCTGCGTGAACGTGCATTAGGCATGCTGCAGGGAGGCATGAGGACTGCTGATGTGGCTAGGGCAATAAATTGCCATGTCCACACTGTGAGACGCCTAAGACAGCGCTACAGGGAGACAGGAAGGACAGCTGATCATCCTCGCAGTGGAAGACCACGTTTAACAACACCTGCACAGGATCGGTACATCCGAATATCACACCTGCGTGACAGGTACAGGATGGCCACAACAACTGCCCGAGTCACACCAGGAACACACAATCCCTCCATCAGTGCTCAGACTGTCCGCAATAGGCTGAGAGAGGCTGGACTGAGGGCTTGCAGGCCTGTTGTAAGACAGGTCCTTACCAGACATCACCAGCAACAACGCCGCCTATGGGCACAAACCCACCTTCACTGGACCAGACAGGAGTGGCAAAAAGTGCGTGAGTTTCTGCATGACAGCAATGTCAGTGTTCTGTCATGGCCAGCGAAGAGCCCAGATCTCAATCCCATTGAGCACGTCTGGGACCTGTTGGATCGCAGGGTGAGGGCTAGGGCCATTCCCCCCAGAAATGTCCAGGAACTTGCAGGTGCATTGGTAGAAGAGTGGGGTAACATCTCACAGCAAAAACTGACAAATCTGGTCCAGTCCATGAGGAGGAGATGCACTGCAGTACTTCAAGCAGCTGGTGGCCACACCAGATACTGAGTGGTACTTTTGATTTTGAGCCTCCCTTCATTCAGGGACACATTGTGAAACATTTTTAGTTTATGTCTTATGGTGTTGACTCTTTTAGTGTTCATACAAATATTTACACATTAAGTCTACTGAAAGTAAAAACAGTTGAAAGTCAGCGGACGTTTCTTTTTTTGCTGAGTATATTTATTTATTTTTTTTCTCCAGACAACTTCAGTTGTTCCAGGTTTTCTGGTGGCAGAATGACGAGAAATGGTTAGCACATGATGTGATTGAAAGGTGTGAGCTGAATGAGGGAAAAGAAAACAGTGCATACAATACCAAGAGGGAAAGAATGATGAAAAAATAACTTGTTGAAGAATTTAAGTCAGTGGTTCTCAACCTGTGGTGCGGGCCACCCTAGGGGGGTGCGAAGTAACAAAAAGTAAAAAAAATGTTAGGGGGGGCGCGATTAAAACTGTTATGAAAACTCAGGTTGCAAATACTTAAAGGTTGAGAAACGCTGATTTAAGTGGTTTAGTAGATTCACCAGTAAGCAAATAACTCTTTTTTATCTTTCCAAATGTTTAATGTAAAAAGAAGTTTGTAAGATATCTGTAAATTCTAACATCTTGCCTGAAGAAGGGTCCTGAGTTGCCTCGAAAGCTTGCATATTGTAATCTTTTTAGTTAGTCAATAAAAGGTGTCATTTTGCTTGACTTTTCACTGTAAATTCTAAATAAATTCTAAATTCTAAACTTGTTCAGATTCTGTTTTCATAATTACCAATAGTTTATTAGAATACACTACATATATTTGTCTTCAGTTTGTGAAAAACATGCTGTAATTTAAATGAAAATTGAACACCAAAGACATCTCACTAGATAAAAATGATATAAAATGTTTAAGGGCTTGGACTCTTAATTTTGAACAATGCCAGATATCTTTGGACTCACATCAGTATACGTTTTGGGACTGTCCAAAATTAAAACCCTTTAGAAAAAGATTTTTTCTTATCTATCAATTAATATATTATGCACGATCATCAAAATCTTCTTACAGTAGTCTTTTGATGTGTCCAAACTATCTACTGATAAAATGGCCATTATTTCCTACACTATGTTTTTAGCGTGCTGATTAATTCCACTCAGTTGAAAGAGTCCTAATGCACCCTATAAAACTTAATGGAAAATTATATTTTATATTATTTAAAACTAGCAAAAAAAATATTTTACTTGCAATGCAATAAAAATAAATAAATCTTGATTTTAAAAAACCTACTTCAAAATGTCCATTCACACATTCAATCTAATTTGCGTTGGTGGAGATCAGATCTTCTAAAGGTATGCTGTAACCTAACCTGGATGGGGTGCGACTTCATCACAGAGTATGTTAATGCACAAACTATCACAAAACCCATAATGGGCAAATTTAAAGCCACTAATCAACTTAATTTGTACATGTATCAAATATGTCATGTATCAAATATGGTAGCAGACATACCTGTCAGGCTTTCTATTAGGAAGAATATCAATTATATGCAAACTGCAAATCACTTTATAACAGGTATAAACAAGCCATGCTTCAATCATTGCCCAAATTGCAGCCTTTTTGGAGCTATATTGGATGACTTTTCCAAAAATCTTGGTTCACATTTGTGGTTGTGCTCATCATTTACTCTTGTTTTAAAACATTGTGCGAAATCTTCATTTTTACTTCCCTTTTTAGCTAAAAGCCTAATTTAAGCAGGCTCCCCCATTGTAACATGTTCAGAGGAGAGATTGTGGTGTGATTACTGCATCTGGAAAATATTAAAATCCACTACGCACAAGTGCTCTTTTTATATGGTAGCCCTATTTCTGTATAAATTAAATGTCCAGTTGTTTCCCTAAGTCCTTAGTAGTTTTCTATTTTCTGTATATTGCCTATTGGTTTTTAAACAGTCTTTTCCACTTTCTGTTCTCTTTTTTGTCTCCATTTTTGTTTATTTTTTCATAGATGTGCACACAGTATGGTTTCTACATTTTTATTTATGTCTTGTCCATGTTTTAATCATATGTTATTTGATTTGACAGGGCTGGAGTTTAACAGGTTTTAACAAATAAAAATAATATGTAGTAAGCAAGATAGGAAAATGGATGCATGGGGCTAAATGCATTGTTACAACTTAAAGCTTACTAAGATTTTTGTTGCATTCTATTAGGCAAGGAGGAGCCCATCAGTATGCTTACAATAACACTGTCACCATCTTCTTACCGCCACTCATTCAGCTAATGTGTTTGTGCTTCTTTAGTTAGTGAGCTGTCGTCTTTATGCAAACCATCTAGCTATTCCCGAGTCCCTCCTCATATATATATACAACTCACAATTATGATGGTAATTGTTCATTATTTTATACTTTATACAGCACATGTTTTTCTGGTTGGTCACTGAGAAGCTGGCATCATAAAGAGAAAGAGAGGATAAAGATGGATCCATGTATTGCCCAAAAAAGTGAAGAAAATCACACTGACTAACCTGAGGTAAATTGACCTGTTGGAATGGAAGAAAGGAGACCTGCAAATAAGATGATCTCAGTAGGAAAACAGAAAGAGAATATTAATGGAGGATGTCACTTGACTAATAAGAGGCTGCGTTAACTTACAAAATTGGGATCATGTTACCTTTTTAATGACAAGGATGTGAAAGACGTTCATCAGGCTAGTCATTGTTCTTTAGATTGTCAGGTGACTGCATATGTTCCCAGACTTGGAAGAGTAGTCCAGTGTTTCCTATTTGAAGTATGGGAGACTAGAGGTTGCCTGAGACAACTTACCTTTAAGGGTTACATAAATGTAAAATGTGCTGGTAAACCAGCAAACACTAAGATCAACTCATAACTGTGAAAGGGGGTTTTAAAGATAGGTCAAGGAAAAACCAAGATGAGTTCAGATTCTGGAGAAGAACAGTTGTAAATATAAGAGAGGCAGTGGGTAAAAAAAACACGGAGGGATAAAAAGAGAGTACTTACACAGACACAGTTAACCCTAAACTGGTCAGAGATCTGACAGGGAGTGAAGGGACCCACCCATAGTAACATGGCAATAGCCAGAGAATGGATTACAGGTATTTGATGTAAAGTGAACGCATTTGCACATGATAATAATGGAACCAAGAAGCAAACAGTAAACCAGACATAAATTATAAAATCAAAAGTGCTAAACTATGACAACATAGATTAAAATGATCTTAGATGACCAAAGGTCTAGGCACCATATACCTGAATAAATATAACAATGATTTGTGAAACCATTTTGATAAATGATTGGCGGTATGTGAATTGGTAATGAGAAGCAAGTTCATGTTTGTTTAAGTGAAGATTGTTATGATGAAATCAATCTGAGATTGAATATGGAAGAATAATTGGTCTTGTTAGATTTTCTTCCAAATCTCCACCACCTCAAACATAAATTCATTTTAGAGGATTAACATATAATAATGAAAAGGATAAGGTATCGCAACATACTTAACAAGGAAAATATACTTAATGGGGAATGCTTTGTGATAAAAAAAGTCCAAGGCTTTGGTAATGCTGCAGAAGGTTATTGGGGGGGGTCACTTATTCTTAATATTTTTACTGTAACTGATTAGCTTTGAAAATTCAAGACAATACTTCTTCTTCAAGGCCTAAATCTATAATAGGATTCAGGGCAAACCCCATCAACAAATTGAAACAGAGGATTAATTCTGTAATATGTTTGCTATATTTTCACTCAAAAGTAATAGTAAATATTATTCGGATATTTGAGATTAGGCGAGATGTTGGTGAAATGCAATGCAAGGCTCTTTCAGAGACTGTCCTTGCAGCAACTTGTCAAACAAGGCAGACCTGGACCTGCAGGGGGCAGCAAGGTGTACTTATACATTAATATCCTATGGTTCACTCAGCTTGTCATGTGTTGTTTAAATGTCTTTTTGCATTCCCCTGAGCATCATGGCTTCAAACAAGATTGTGAAATAGATGGAAGCCACCTTGAAAGATTGAAAGGCTGTTGCCTAATGTGAAGCTTGAAGTGATAAAAGTGTAAGAAAATAGCTTTATGTTTTGAAGTTATTGCTAAGCCACTTCTGTAAACTTTCATGTATTTTGATGTTATTTGAATACAAACGGGAGATAGGTTTTGGGTAGGAGATCTCCTAAAAATGCTTTCTATTTAAAGTAATGGTAATTAGTTGTTTGCATCACAGAAATTTACCTTACAAAATGGTTTTCATGAGTGGATTAGTTTTGCAAATTGGGGAAAGCCTGTAAATGGTCTTGGTGGCACAGATAATGTTGTATTGTCAAGGCCATCAGGGATTTTAGATTTTGTTTTTTTGCTTTACCACTATATTTTCTACATGGCATTTTAAAATGTTTTACTACTATTTACTACTACTGCATGTGGATTTATATGCAGATATTGCCTTACTTTTTCTCCACAGACCTTTTCTGTCCATCTTTCGTGAACTGTCTGGAAGAAGAAGGAGAAAGAAAAGGATTTTGCTCATTGGTTCCACTTTGCGCTGTGGAGCCACTGTAATTATTGTGTATAGCACCAGCTCTTATTTTTCTTTAATGTTAATGTTCTTGCATTGAACTATAAATATTTGCAAGCGATTTCTGTAAATAGTTAAAGGCACCTCTGGAATAAACCAGAATTCTGTTTTTATGAGATAGACATCAGTGTCTGTGTCTCTATTCTCCCATACCCTGGTTGTTCGGTTATGGCTCCAAGTGCCCGGAGACTTAAACTGTGCAACAGTACTATTGCACGGAGCACCAGAAGCCACACTATTCTTTTAAAAATAACTTGCACCTACTCTGATCTGCCATAGACCCAGACAAACTTCTCTGCAAAGATACTTTGACATAATTGTTAAACATGGTACAGAATACACAGGGCAGATGCTAGCTGTCTTTAGTGGCACAATAATTCAATATTACTAGTGTGTATGGATCTTAGAAAGACGTGAAAGGTAATCCACCTAGAGCACAGACCTATGTTTCTGGTAAGTAGACAGCTCATTTTTGTAGAATGCAACAGAGGCTGCTGCCTAAGTACAGTCCTGTTTTGGGCAACATTAAATGCTAGTAAGTTAACAAATTGTCTCCATGGCATCTCATTAATTTTAGACCATCACTGAAACATTTCAAATTTTAAAGAACGTATAGTCATGTTGAAAATGTTTAGATCAGCTGAATAATTTGAAGTCAGAACCATAACAAGAGAGGATGTGAGGTTTTATAAAGACGAGGCCAGACCTCCTTTCCTTGCCTGGAAAAGGCCTCACTCCAATGTTTAACCACAGCTCCAATGGCATTCATTGTTTTACGCAGCTCTGAAATTGTAAAAGCCTGAAAAACAAAAATCTTAACTGTCTTAAAATATGAAAATGCCTTGCATGGGAAATGAAACTAAAAACCTTTGCCTTGCAGTAACCAATCCACAAATACATTTTCATAAATTAGAATATTTATTCAGAAAAATAGAAAAACACAGTGAGACTCAAAAAAGGCAAAAAGGTGTTACCTATAAGGTAGTCCACAAAGAGCAAATTCCAAAACACAATCTGTAATCAGAAACCAGAATCCAGAACAGGAAGAATAGAAAAACATAAAATCCACGAACGAAAAACAGAGCTCACTGTAACTTCAAACAACTTCAATGCACTACAACTGAGCTCTCTCAGGTCTGAACTAAATAGCCAGAGGGAGGTGCAGTAGTGTTGTCTGGATGGCCCCACCTCTTAGGGTACCACCCTTAAAATAAAAGGAACCTATTGATTGAGAACATATTTGACACATAGAAACATAAAATTTACAAATTAAATAATTAATGAAAGCAACATAAAGAACAACACTTTACATAAAATATTACAAAGAACAGAATCAAAGAAACATGGAAACTTAACAAATAACACTGAAAACATTACATACATAAGAAATACACATAAGCCAGGCCAATAAGCCTGGGTGAACAGTAAAAAATCAGTTGGAGAAGAAAAAGGACTGTAATAGACACCACTAATCCAACATATAATTAAGTTTGCTCATAATGTTTAAAATCCTGTCAAAGGCATTAAAACATCCTTGCAGAGTTCAGTCAGACTGCTGTAAAAAATGTGAATCGAGCATTTGTGAATTCTATTTAGTTTAGAAAACAGCTGTGGAAAAAAGGCAAAGTTCATTTACTAAAACAATGCATTCAGTTTGCCAGTTTTTCTTTAGTATTTTTCAATACTTGTAACTATGGTCAGACTTTCCAGTTATGTATCATCAAGCATACTCTAGTAATGTGGAACACCACTGTGCTTAAATTACCATAGTAAATCATTTCACTAATAAATAAAGAACTAAATGACTTTTCGCCTGTGGCATATATCATGGAACAGAACTAGCTGAAGACCTCTATACCCCAGAGTATATAAGAATGCTTCTGTTTATAATAATGATTTGTAGGTGGTAAGCAGGACAGTTCCCTTTAGAAAACGGAAATTCAGACTTCAATCAAAGGTAGAAATAAATGGGATTAGAATTTCAGGAACTAATGAAGTTTAGAGTTTTGGCCTTTGTTTTAGGCCTGTGCAGAGGAAATTGCACAAGTTAGGCTTTCGTAAATATGCCATTTTGGCTTCTCACAAAATTTAGCTTAATTTAAGCACCCATTTAATGGTTTATATATGCTGTAGCATTTTCTTTCTTTCTTTTTTATTGCCCTATCTATTTTTTGTTTATGAACATGAATTGGTTTCATGAAAGGAACTGTCAACTATATACCTGTCAGAATTCCACAAGTAGCACTCTCAAGGAACCCACTTATGCACTTGCCTAGACAGACTGCAGAAACAGTGACAGCAAACTACACAAACATGTACTGTATTGTCTGAATTTATTGTGGGTAGGTACTTTACAAACTGTCTTTACCACTGTTTAGTTTCCATTTCCTGATGGTGTCTAGGCATAGATGAGGTGCAGGGTTGATCATTGCCATAGTTTGTGTATATACAAAAACAACACATTTGACCAGTGCTGTAAAAATCTGCCATTTTTCCATTTCAGTGTAAAGTCAATAACCCATAATGAGGAAGTGAAAGCATGTTTTCAGAAAGGTTTGGAAATTTATTAAATATCAAAGAATGAAATTGCTTATTTATATACATTTTCAGACCATTTGCTGTGGCACTCCAAATTATGATCAGGTTCTTCCTGTTTGCTTTAATTCTCCTTGAGATTAGTTTAGAACTTGCTTGGTGTCCACCTGGACCAAATTGAGTTTAGAAAGGTACACATCTGTGTATATAATTGCTTATAAGGACAAAAACCAAGCCAGGAAGTCAAAAATCTCTGTAGGCCACTGCAATTAAACTGTAGTGAGACATGTCTGTGAAGATTCTTAGTCATCCAGGTGAAATTATCTCCAGGTGAAATTATCATCATGAAGCTGCTTGGATGAGCAGTGAAACATATCTACCTAACAAGAAAGAAGTCCAGTTGCCATAACTCAACTACCAGATATGTAGTGAGACATAGATCAGGACAAGAGTATAAAATCATTTGTAAAGTTTTGTGTATTCCCAGAACAGTGAATTAAGTATTTGTGAAATGGAAGAAATTTGGAATCACTGGGCCTCTTCCTAGAGTTAGCCAGGCAACCAGGCAAGAAGGGCCTTGGTCAAGGAAGTGACCAAGAACCCAATTCTCACTCTGACTTTTTCAGAAGTCCTCTATTGAGATAGGAGAACCTGTCATAAGGATGACCATCTTAGCAGCACTCCATCAATCAAGCATTTATAGTAGAGTGGCTAACTCCTGCTTGGAGTTTATCAAATGGCACATAAAGGACTCTAAGATCTTGAGGAAAATGATTCTCTGGTCTGATGAGACAAACAATGAAATATTTGTGTAGAACACCAGAATGATTCAACTTCAGACTGGGAAGATGAATCACTTTTTAGCACGACAATGACCCAAAGCACACAGAAAATATAACATTGGAGTAGCTTTGAAACAAATCTCTAACTGTCCTTGAGCAGCCCAGCAAAATCTCTTAAACTTCATATCTTAAAATATCTTAAACCCCATTGAACATCTGTGGAGAAACCTCAAGATGGCAGTTTACAGACACTTCAGAAGTCCTCAGCTGAGATAGGAAAACCTGTTGGAAGGCTGATCATTTCAGCAGAATCAGCACAATCTAACAGAGCTTAAGATGATCTGCGAGGAAGAATGGGATAAACTTTCCAAATTCTGGTGTGCAAAGCTTGTACAGACTTACCCAAGAAGACTCAAAGCTGTAATTGCTGCCAAAGGGGCTTCAATAAAGTACTGAATTAAGGGTCTAAATACTTAATGAATGAGAGATTTTAGTTTATAATTACCAAAGAATTTGCAAACGTTTCAGAAAATGTGTTTCCATTTTGTAATTATGAGTTACCAAGTTTACATTGATTAGCAAAACTGTCAAATTTATCTAAAATTATATGCACAACACAATAAAGCATGCAAATAGTGAAGTGGTCAGAATACTAATAGTGAATACTATGGATATATCAGAGACTGTGGGTCCTTCCTGCTGACAGCATTGTGATGGTCTCGTATACATGTTGCGAGTGTCTTGGATGTTTGTCCCACGTATATAGCCTGTTATAAACTGCATGGAATAGTGTATACTACACATACAAAGTCAACTGGGCACAGGTTTAACTGGGACACAATGCAAGTGAGGTTCAAGGCAAATACTAAGAGTGTCAGAGAACTGGGTGAATCGTGGCTATCAAATGAGAATGCCATTAGCAGACACTTGAACCTAAGACCAGCACATGCAGGTTTAAAATCAAGAGCATCCAAATAATAAAAAAGACTTTAAAACTTACACCTTCTGAACCCCACGTTGCTAACCTACCCCTCTTACCACCACCTACCCCTGTTCCTCATTTGCTGTATATTGCCTTGATTCCTGTATGTTAAATCATTTTTATCTGATGATGATACCTGACAGTTGTCGATAGCTCAGTAATAAAAGGCTATTTTAGACACATGATTCATTTTCACCCTTTGTTGATTTCTATCTATAAATATGCAAACCGTATCACAGACCTTCACTTCCATATATACATATGATTCAGCTAGTTCTCTTGCACTTTTAGTATTAGCCTTGAATTTTACTTGCACCGAGTCCCATTTAAATGTGTGTCTGGCTGAACTTTTATGTGTGAAAATCAGAGACCGTGTGGTGTTTCCTTCTGACAGTATTGTGATATTTCTGCATACGTCTTGCGAGTGTTTGTGATGTTTGTCCCACGTATACAGCTGGGCAAGAACCACATGGTACACATTCTCTGCCTCTGCTGCCGATTTCCTGCTTTTTGCATTAAAAATGACTGTGCACAGAGTGTTTGTAGGCTTGTGTGCTATTTTGAGTTACAGTCACGCTTTGAAATTGCTCCATTACCAGATCAGCAAAGAGTCCTGATAATGGAAATCCCACAGGCATATCTTCTTTCTGTCTGTATTACTTTCTATTAAAATGAAAGTGATTTTTCTGGCAATGGGCTATTAGATACATTATGTCCTTCTTGGCCAGCTTTGTTTGTGCTGTTATGGTGAGGTCATTGTTTAGCTTTGTTTGTATAGTTGCTGTGGCCAGATGAACTGGAATCTACACACACACACACTCACGCAGACACACACACACACACACATATATATATATATATATATATATATATA